>CM038147.1:10590376-11020376 GCA_021437245.1 Aegilops speltoides
TCATCCTCCTTCTTCTACTTCTTCCTCTTCCTCCTCTTCTTCTTCTCTTCTTCTCCTTCTTCTTCCTCTTCTCCTTCTTTCTCTTCCTCTTCTTCTTCTTCTTCTCCTCCTCCTCCTCCTTCTTCTTCTTCTCCTCCTCCTCTTCTTCTTCTTCTTCTCCTCATCCTCCTTATTCTTCTCCTTCTCCTTCTCCTTCTCCTCCTTCTTCTTCTTCTTCTTCTTCCTCTTCCTCTTCTTATTCCTCTTCTCCTTCTCCTTCTCCTCCTTCTTCTTCTTCTTCCTCTTCCTCTTCTTATTCTTCTTCTCCTTCTCCTTCTCCTTCTTCTTCCTCTTCTTATTCTTCTTCTCTCCTTCTTCTTCCTCCTCCTTCTTCTCCTCCTCTTCTTCTTCTTCTTCTTCTTCTTCTCCTTCTTCTTCCTCTTCTCCTTCTTCCTCTTCCTCTTCTTCTTCTTCTCCTCCTCCTCCTCCTTCTTCTTCTCCTCCTTCCTTTTGCCATAACAGAAGAAGTCCGGAGTTGTAATAAGTTATTAAAATAAAAAGAAGAAGTCCGGAGTTGTAATAAGTTATTAAAAATAAAAAGAGGTGCAATGCTCGTTAATTTGCTTCAAGCCTTCGGGATAGTAAACTGCACTGCGCGCGTAGCTCCGTGCAATCTACCGTATTCCCAAAGGCTTGAAGCTAAGCAACGTGAGCACTGAGCCTCTTCTTCATTGTCTCTGCACTCAGGGCTTATAAACCGCTCTTACTCCCTCTCTCTTGGCGAGGTGGGACTAAACATAGCTTGCCATAACCTCATTAGTAGCGGTTCATGGTACGAACCGGCACTAAATGGCGATGGTGGGGACATACCCTGACCGCAGGCTGACACATCCCCTTTAGTACCGGTTCGTGGCATGAACCGGTACTAAAGGTTAGCCACGAACCGGTGCTATTGATCGCCGCCACGAACCGGTGCTATTGTACACATTAGTGCCGGCTCTAATACAAACCGGCACTATTGGGCTTCACGTATGACCCTTTTTCTACTAGCGGTAGTGGGAGAGGACTGTTCAAAGGGGATAGTGTGGGCGACTTGGGAGTTAATGCAATCATTTTTGGCCACTGCTACAAATCAGCCGGATGATTTCCCAGGAAATCATACGGCTAGCCAGCCATCAGACCTGCGCGCAGGGTGAGCATCCGATGGAAGCACCGCCGCCCAGCACCAAGCGTGTCACATCTTCAATGCAGCACCAATGAAAACCGGGCGAAGCTCCAATGCAGTTTTCATGGCGTCCCACGCGGCGTGACAGAAGCTGCAACGCAGCATCGTCTGCATCCCGTGAAGCTCCATTGCAACACCGATCATGCTTTCAGCGGCCCGGCATTGCTCCATTGCAGCATCGGCGGTGCTCCCCCAAAAAAGCTTCAAGGCAACATCGCCGGGGAGCAGCGCCCCCGTCTGCCACTCAACATCGAGGGTGCTCCCCGAAAAAGCTTCAAGGCAACCGAGAAGGATGCATGGGTGCTGCCTGGGAATGCTAATCATGCATGTGAGAAGGAAAAGATAGCTAAGTTCACTGATGTGACTTGCATTATGCACCACCAGGCATGGTCACAAACCAAACAAGGCTTGCTTGGCCAGGCACAAACTGCAGTTTCACAGGCGTGAGCTAGGTGCCCGAATTTGCCAGGACATGAAACATACAGCCCCTATGTCTTCACTTCATACTAAGCAGGCGGTCTTAGATCTACTAAGCGTTTTGTTCCCGGCGTGTCCTATTCTCAAGATGACCTCTCTTTCTTTCATGTTTTTTGCATAGTTTTTTCTACTCTTTTGCTAACAGGTGGTTTCTGAGAGGTGCCAAAACTTGGTGACTCCAAAGCATGTGGAGAACACAATCGGCTGGTGGTTGCATATAAATTGTTGGCGGTGCAGTGTATGGTTGTTCAAAACATTTACTGCAAACAGTTTAGTTCGAGTGAAAGTATGTGATTGCGCGTTGAAAAAAGAAATGATTAGTTCAAACAGGCTCGAGTCAATGTATTTTTTCTTAAGAATCATAAATAGAAATTTTCATATGGGATTTATATTTACAACTTAAATGACCACGGGCACCTCCACCGGAGCCGTCGCTGTCGCCATTGTGCGCATAGTAGAGCAGAGGAGAGGGAGGTTAGGCCGGCGGCGGTGGTGATTTGGGGATGGATGATTGGCGCTGAGACTTGCTAGTAGTAGTGGTGGTGGGAGAGGACTCTTCAAGGGGCTGATGCGGGCGACTTCACTTGGGTTGGGAGTTAAGGCTCCCAAGGAAGGCAATAAAAAACATTTTTAATAAAAGAAAAAAAAACATATTGCGAACCAAGCTTTGGTTGGATGATTATTAGGAGGACAGTGGTGGGCTCACAAACATATTTCTTTTTCTGCTTTTTTCATGCCCAAGAAAAGACGGAAGACGTGAAGACAATATGAGACCCTGACCAATTCAGGTGTGTCAAAAACATAGGGCTCAGCGCTATGCCTTCACTTCATGCTAAGTAGGGCTTCCGAGTCGTACTGAGTGTTTTCTTCCCGACGTCTCCTACTCTCAAGATGAAGTGATGAAGTCCCTTTCTTTTTCTTATGTCTTGCATAGTTCTTTTTTTCTTTGCATTGTTTGCTAGCAGGTGGTTTCTGGGAGGTGTCAAAACTTCGGTGACTCCGAAGCATGCGGAGAACACAAATCGGCTCGTGGTGGCATATAAATTGGTGGTCCTGCAGTGTATGATTGTTGATGACATTTATTACAAACAAACATAGATTGTGGGGAAGTCTATAAGTTTGTTTAATTGCATGAGGAAAAACAAATGATCATTCAAATAGCTTTGAGTCAATGTTTTTTTTTTAATTTCAGCCTTTCTACAAAAGTATGTTTTTTTTCCCTTTAAGAACATAGAATGGAAGATACATCAATCAAAGAAAATATCATATGGGATTTATTCCTGCAAGTTAAACGATCCACATGGAGAAAATTTATAATAGTTAATGTTGTTTTCCCTAAAAATCCTACGTATCAAACTATTAGAGGCCTGGTTTGCTATATATTTATTCTTGCGTAGTTTCTTACTTTTCTGTTCGTGGAAAAAAGTACCGTGCTTCTATTTTTTCCTGAAAAATTCAATTCTATTATGAAAGTTCATCAGAAGTACACAGCACCTTAGACATAATAAAAATTACATCGAGGTCTCTAGACTATCGAGCGGTCACTACCATCGCCAGAATGAGCTGCCGACGCACGACTGTCATGGCTCCCCTATCGTAGACAGCGTGACCTTATCGATCACAGTCGGGAAGTCCTCGTGCACGTGCCCCTAAGGACCAGCACCTTCGAGCTGTAGTCGAACATTTGAATAGATCTGAAACCACTAACATCAAATCTCTCCATGTGCACGCATGGTGATTAGGGGATGGTTGAATTAGCGTTGATGTGCGGATTAGGGGATGGATGAATTAGCGTTGATGTGGTAGCGTGGAAGGGAGGGAGGAAGACGACTTACTAGTAGTAGGGGCCTAGTGGGAGAGGCCTCTTTAAGGGGATGGTCTGGGCACCTTAGGAGTTAAGGAAGAAGAGAGAGAAAACACCTTAAAAAGGAAAACACATCTCATTTTTCCTTTGTTCTTCCTGTATGTTGTGGGAATTACGTGTTGTATTTCTCAGGTGCAAGCGCACGTATATATGATGTACAAGAGTAGGCCACGACCTCAACTAAACAAGGCAATTAGGAGGTGGGCTCAATACACAAATATGCACAACACATATACTCAACACCCCCTGCAATCGAAGCGGCACCGCGGTTGACACAAAGACTGGACCGGAACTCCTCGAATGGCGCCGTAGGTAAGCCCTTGGTCATGATATCTGCAAAATGTTGGGAAGTAGGGACGTGTAAAACACGAATATGGCCAAGAGCCACCTATTCCCGAACAAAATTGATATCCAAATCAATATGCTTGGTCCGTCGATGATGCACCTGGTTAGCGGAGAGGTAGACCGCCGAGACATTTTTGCAGTAAACCACCGTGGCACGGTCAACAGGGCAAGAGAGCTCCTGAAGCAGCTGGCAAAGCCACGAACACTCGGCGACAGCATTGGCCACCGCATAATACTCAACCTCAGCACTAAAACGAGAGACCGTAGGCTGTCGCTTGGACGACCACGAGATAAGTGAGGGTCCAAGGTAGACACAGTAGCCCGAAGTGGAGCGACGAGTGTCAGGGCAGCCCGTCCAGTCTGCATCGGAGTAGGCGGTAAGGGCGGTGTCGACGGAGGCGTGAACTGTGACGCCAAGATCCATAGTGCCACAGATATAGCGGAGAATCCGCTTGAAGGCAGCTCAGTGAACATCTCGAGGAGCATGCATATGAAGACACACCTGCTGCACGGCATACTGGATCTCTGGTCGAGTAATAGTGAGGTACTGGAGAGCACCAACGATAGGCCGATAGAAAGCGGCATCCGAAGCAGGAGAACCATCCGTGGCAGAAAGCTTGGCCTTCGTATCAACAGGCGTAGCGGCGGGCTTGCAGTTAAGCATGCCGGCGCGCTCCAGGAGCTCGCGAGCGTACTTCTGCTGATGAAAGAAAAATCCATCCGGACGGCGCACCACCTCGACACCGAAGAAGTAGTGCAAGGAACCAAGTCCTTGATGGTGAACTCAGCGCGAAGACGAGCCATGAGCTGACTGAGAAGACCAGCCGTACATGCCGTCAGCATGATGTCGTCGACATAGAGCAGCAAGTAGGCCATGTCAGAGCCCTGATGATAGACGAAGAGCGAGGCGTCCGAGCGGGTAGAGTGGAACCCAAGGTGGTGGAGAAACGCCGTGATGTGCTGGTACTCAGCGCGCGAAGCCTGCTTGAGTCCGTACAAGGACCGCGAAAGCAGGCACACATGGTCAGGAAGAGCCGGTTCAACAAACTCGGTGGGATGCTGGCAGAAGACCTGCTCCTTGAGGTGACCATGGAGGAAGGCGTTGGAAACGTCCATATGGTGCACCGGCCAAGCACGGGAGACCACAAGGTGGAGAACCGTGTGTATCGTGCCGGGCTTGACGACCGGAGCGAAGGTGTCGGTGAAGTCAATGCCAGCACGCTGTCAGAAGCCACGAACAACCCAGCGCGCTTTGTAGCGATCACGGGTACCGTCAGGACGGAGCTTGTGTTTAAAGAACCACTTCCTGGAAATCACGTTGGCGTGCCGGGGAGGGGGAACAAGCTGCCACGTCCGGTTGCGCAATAGGGCGTCAATCTCATCTTGCATCGCAGCCATCCAGAGTGGGTCACCAAGAGCGGCTCGAACGGAGGACGGCAATGGCGACGACTCAAAGGTGGACGCCGCATGGACATAGTCATCCGAGGCGTAGCGCGAGTTCGGGCGAAAAATGCCCGTACGGGCGCAGGTGACCGGACCGGCCATAGGCGCCGGGACGCTGGTGTTGGGGCGCGGGCGCCGAGAGGGCCGCGGGGGCCACGGGCACCAACGTCGGGGGCGCCGCGGCTGGAGGAGGCGCCGCATGCGGTGGGTGCGCCTCAAAGCCAGGGGCGGGCCAAGAGAGGCACGTAAGCGCCCTGGGAGAGGCGTCGAGGAGCCCGCGTCACCGGTGGCGGGAGCAATAGCCAGGAGTACCTGGTGAAACGGACACACATGCTCATCAAAGTGAACGTGCTGGGAAGTGAACACACGGTGGGAGATGGGACCGTAGCACCGATATCCCTTGGAGTTGGAGGGGTAGCCAATGAAGATGCAAGCAACAGAACGAGGTGCGAGTTTGTGAGGAGCGGAGTCGGCAGTGTTAGGATAGCAAAGGCACCCGAAAATACGCAAGCCATCATAAGATGGGGCGTATCGAAGAGAAGATGGTGAGGTGCATAGTTCCACCGTGGGCGGCAAGGCGAAGGTTAAGGAGAAGAGAAGCAGTAGCGAGTGCATCCGGCCAGAAACGAGGAGGCACATTAGCATGGAACAGGAGCGTGCAAACGCAGTCGTTCAGAGTGCGAAGGACGCGTTCGGCTCGACCCTTCTGCTGGGGAGTATACGAGCATGTGAGACAAAAAACTGTGTCGTGGTGTGATAGAAAAGTGCGGAAAGCAAGGTTGTCGAACTCTTTTCCATTGTCAGTCTGAAGAGCAAGGATGGGACGCCCAAATTGCGTGCTGACATAGGAGTAAAAGGCCGTCAAAGTGGAGAGTGCATCTGACTTTCTGCGCAAAGGAAAAGTTCACACATAATGAGAATAATCATCAAGGATAACCAGATAATATAAATAGCCCGAATTACTAGGAACTGGATGTTGGGGAACGTTGCAGAAAATTAAATTTTTTCGTACGGTTTCACCAAGATCCATCTATGAGTTCATCTAAGCAACGAGTCATGGGAGAGAGATTGCATCTACATACCACTTGTAGATCGAGTGCGGAAGCGTTCAAGGGAATGGTGATGATGGAGTCATACTCGCCGTCATTCAGATCACCGTTGACCAAGTGCTGAACGGACAGCACCTCCGCGTTCAACACACGTACGGGACGGGAGACGTCTCCTCCTTCTTGATCCAGCAAGGGGGAAGGAGAGGTTGATGATGATCCAGCAACACGACGGCGTGGTGATGGATGCAGCAGAACTCCAGCAGGGCTTCGCCAAGCGACTACGGGAGGAGGACGAGGTGTAGCATGGGGAGGGAGGCGCCAATGCACAGGGTGCGGCTGCCCTTGTTGGGGAACGTAGTAATTTCAAAAAAATTCCTACGCACATGCAAGATCATGGTGATGGCATAGCAACGAGAGGGGAGAGTGTTCGTCTACGTACCCTCTTAGACCGTAAGCGAAAGCGTTATGACAACGCGGTTGATGTAGTCGTACGTCTTCACGATCCGACCGATCCAAGCACCGAACGTACGGCACCTCTGAGTTCTGCACACGTTCAGCTCGATGACGATCTCCGGCCTCCGATCCAGCTGAGCTCCGGAGATGAGTTCCGTCAGCACGACGGCGTGGTGACGATGATGATGTTCTATCGGCGCAGGGCTTCGCCTAAACTCCGCGACGATATGACCGAGGTGGAATATGGTGGAAGGGGGCACCGCACACGGCTAAGGAACGATCCGTAGATCAACTTGTGTGTCCATGGGGTGCCCCCTGCCCCCGTATATAAAGGAGGGAGGGAGGAGGAGGCCGGCTCTCTACTATGGCGCGCCATGGGGAGTCCTACTCCCACCGGGAGTAGGATTCCCCCTTTCCTAGTCCAACTAGTAGTCCTTCCATGTATTAGGAGTAGGAGACAAGGAAGGGGAAGAGAGGAGGGAAGGAAGGAGGGGGTGCGGCCCCTCCCCCTAGTCCAATTCGGACCAGGCCATGGGGGGGCGCGCAGCCTGCCCTAGGCAGCCCCTCTCTCTTTCCCGCAGGGCCCAATAAGGCCCAATACTTCTCCCGGCGAATTCCGTAACTCTCGGTACTCGAAAAATACCGAATCACTCGGAACCTTTCCGAACTCGAATACAGTCGTCCAATATATCGATCTTTACGTCTCGACCATTTCGAGACTCCTCGTCATGTCCCCGATCTCATCCGGGACTCCGAACTCCTTCGGTACATCAAAACTCATAAACTCATAATATAACTGTCATTGAAACCTTAAGCGTGCGGACCCTACGGGTTCGAGAACTATGTAGACATGACCTAAAACTATTCTCGGTCAATAACCAATAGCGGGACCTGGATGCCCATATTGGCTCCTACATATTCTACGAAGATCTTTATCGGTCAAACCGCATAACAACATACGTTGTTCCCTTTGTCATCGGTATGTTACTTGCCCGAGATTCGATCGTCGGTATCCAATACCTATTTCAATCTCGTCACCGGCAAGTCTCTTTACTCGTTACATAATGCATCATCCCGTAACCAACTCATTGGTTACATTGCTTGCAAGGCTTATAGTGATGTGCATTACCGAGAGGGCCCAGAGATACCTCTCCGACAATCGGAGTGACAAAACCTAATCTCGAAATATGCCAACCCAACATGTACCTTCGGAGACACCTGTAGAGCACCTTTATAATCACCCAGTTACGTTGTGACGTTTGGTAGCACACAAAGTGTTCCTCCGGTAAACGGGAGTTGCATAATCTCATAGTTGTAGGAAAATTGTATAAGTCATGAAGAAAGCAATAGCAACATACTAAACGATCAAGTGCTAGGCTAACAGAATGGGTCATGTCAATCACATCATTCTCCTAATGATGTGATCCCGTTAATCAAATGACAACTCTTTTGTCCATGGCTAGGAAACATAACCATCTTTGATAAACAAGCTAGTCAAGTAGAGGCATACTAGTGACACTATGTTTGTCTATGTATTCACACATGTATTATGTTTCCGGTTAATACAATTCTAGCATGAATAATAAACATTTATCATAAAATAAGGAAATAAATAATAACTTTATTATTGCCTCTAGGGCATATTTCCTTCAGTCTCCCACTTGCACTAGAGTCAATAATCTAGTTCACATCGCCATGTGATTTAACACCAATATTAATATCTGTATATGATTAACACCCATAGTTCACATCATCATGTGACCAACATCCAAAGGGTTTACTAGAGTCAATAATCTAGTTCACATCGCTATGTGATTAACACCCAAAGAGTACTAAGGTGTGATCATGTTTTGCTCGTGAGAGAAGCTCAGTCAACGGGTCTGTCACTTTAAGAGCGTTAGTTTTTTGCAAATATTCTAATGTCTACAATGCTCAGACGGAGCTACTCTAGCTAATCGCTCCCACTTTCAATATGTATCCAGATTGAGACTTAGAGTCATCTGGATCGGTGTGAAAACTTGCACCGAGATAACTTTTACGACGGGCTCTTTTATCACCTCCATAATCGAGAAATATTTCCTTAGTCCTCACTAAGGATATTCTTGACCAATGTCCGATGATCTACTCCTAGATCACTATTGTACTCCTTGTCAAATCTGAGCAAGGTAGACAATAGGTCCGGTACATAGCATAGCATACTTTATAGAACCTATGGTGAGGCATAGGGAATGACTTTTCATTCTCTTTCTATTTTCTGCTGTGGTCGGGATTTGAGTCTTACTCAATTTCATACCTTTGCAACACAGGCAAGAACTCTTTCTTTGACTGTTCCATTTTGAACTACTTCAAAATCTTGTCAAGGTATGTACTCATTGAAAAACTTATCATGCGTCTTGATCTATCTCAATAGATCTTGATGCTCAATATGTATGTAGTTTTACTGAGGTCTTTCTTCGAAAAACTCTTATTCAAGTATCCTTTCATGCTTTGCAGAATAATTCTACATTATTTCCGATCAGCAATATGTCATTCACATATATTTATCAGAAATGTTGTAGTGCTCCCACTCACTTTCTTGTAAATACAGGCTTCACCGTAAGTCTGTATAATACTATATGCTTTGATCAACTTATCAAAGCGTATATTCCAACTCTGAGATGCTTGCACCAGTCCATAGATGGATCGCTGGAGCTTGCACATTTTGTTAGCACCTTTAGGATTGACAAAACCTTCTGGTTGTATCATATACAACTCTTCTTTAATAAATTCATTAAGGAATGTAGTTTTGACATCCATTTGCCAAATTTCATAAAATGTGGCAATTGCTAACATGATTTGGACAGACTTTTAAGCATCGATACGAGTAAGAAAATCTCATCGTATTCAACACCTTGAACTTTGTCAAAAACCTTTTTCGACAAGTCTAGCTTTGTAGATAGTAACACTACTATCAACGTCCGTCTTCCTCTTGAAGATCCATTTATTCTTAATGACTCACCGATCATCGGCAAGTCAATCAAAGTCCACGCTTTGTTCTCATACATGGATCATATCTCAGATTTCATGGCCTCAAGCCATTTCGTGGAATCTGGGCTCATCATCGCTTCCTCATAGTTCGTAGGTTCATCATGGTCTAGTAACATGACTTCCAGAACATGATTACCGTACCACTCAGTGCGGATCTTACTCTGGAAGACCTACGAGGTTTGGTAGCAACTTGATCTGAAGTTTGATGATCATCATCATTAACTTCCTCACTAATTGGTGTAGGAATCATGGAACTGATTTCGTGATGAACTACTTTCCAATAAGGGAGAAGGTATAATTACTTCATCAAGTTCTACTCTCCTCCCACTCACTTCTTTCGAGAGAAACTCCTTCTCTGGAAAGGATCCATTTTAGCAACGAATGTCTTGCCTTCGGATCTGTGATAGAAGGTGTACCCAACAATTTCCTTTGGGTATTCTATGAAGACGCACTTCTCCGATTTGGGTTCGAGCTTATCAGGATGAAACTTTTTCACATAAGCATCGCAGCCCCAAACTTTAAGAAACAACAGCTTAGGTTTACTGCTAATCCATAGTTCATACGGTGTCGTCTCAACGGATTTAGATGGTGCCCTATTTTAAAACGTGAATGCAGCTGTCTCTAATGCATAACCCCAAAACGATAGTGGTAAAGAGACATCATAGATCGCACCATATCAAATAAAGTGCGGTTACGACGTTCGGACACACCATAACGATGTGGTGTTCCAGGTGGCGTGAGCTGTGAAACTATTCCACATTGTTTTAATTGAAGACCAAACTCGTAACTCAAATATTTGTCTCCGCGATCAGATCGCAGAAACTTTATTTTCTTGTTACGATGATTTTTCCACTTCACTCTGAAATTCTTTGAACCTTTCAACTATTTCAGACTTATGTTTCATCAAGTAGATATACCCATATCTGCTCAAATCATCTTGTGAAGGTCAGAAAATAATGATACTTGCCACGAGCATCAGCACTCATTGGATCGCATACATCGGTATGTATTATTTCCAATAAGTCAGTAGCTCATTCCTATTGTTTCGGAGAATGGAGTTTTAGTCATCTTGCCCAAAAGGCACGGTTCGCAAGCATCAAATGATTCATAACCAAGTGATTCCGAAAATCCATTTTTATGGAGTTTCTTCATGCGCTTTACACCAATATGACCCAAACGGCAATGCCACAAATAAGTTGCACTATCATTATTAACTTTGCATCTTTTGGCCTCAATATTATGAATATGTGTATCACTACAATCGAGATCCAACAAACTATTTTCATTGGGTGTATGACCATTGAAGGTTTTATTCATGTAAACAGAACAACAATTATTCTCTGACTTTAAATGAATAACCGTATTGCAATAAACATGATCAAATCATATTCATGCTCAACGCAAACGCCAAATAACATTTATTTAGGTTTAACACTAATCCCGAAAGTATAAGGAGTGTGCGATGATGATCATATCAATCTTGGAACTACTTCCAACACTCATCGTCACTTTCCCTTCAACTAGTTTCTGTTTATTCTGTAACTCCTGTTTCGAGTTACTAATCTTAGCAACCGAACAAGTATCAAATACTTAGGGGCTACTATAAACACTAGTAAGGCACACATAAATAATTTGTATATCAAATATACCCTTGTTCACTTTGCCATCCTTCTTATCCACCAAATATTCAGGGCATTTCCGCTTCCAGTGACCATTTCCTTTGCAGTGTAAACACTCAGTTTCAGGCTATGGTCCAGCTTTGGGCTTCTTCGCAGGAGTGACAACTTGCTTGTCTTTCCACTTGAAGTTCCCTTTCTTTCCCTTTGCCCTTCTCTTGAAACTAGTGGTCTTGTCAATCATCAACACTTGATGCTCTTTCTTGATTTCTACCTTCGTCGATTTCAACATCACGGAGAGCTTGGGAATCATTTATGTCATCCCTTGCATACTATAGTTCATCACGAAGTTCTAGTAACTTAGTGATGGTGACTAGAGAATTCTGTCAATCACTATCTTATCTGGAAGATTAACTCCCACTTGATTCAAGCGATTGAAGTACCCAGACAATCTAAGTACATGCTCACTAGTTGAGCGATTCTCCTCCATCTTTTAGCTATAGAACTTGTTGGAGACTTCATATCTCTCAACTCGGGTATTTGCTTGAAATATTAACTTCAATTCCTGGAACATCTTATATGGTCCATGACGTTCAAAACGTCTTTGAAGTCCCGATTCTAAGCCATAAAGCATGGTGCACAAAACTATCAAGTAGTCATCATATTGAGCTAGCCAAACGTTCATAACGTCTGCATCTGCTCCTGCAATAGGTCTGTCACCAGCGGTGCATCAAGGACATAATTCTTTTGTGCAGCAATGAGGATTAACCTCAGATCACGGATCCAATCCGCATCATTGCTACTAACATTTTTCAACACAGTTTTCCCTAGGAACATATCAAAATAAACATATGAAAGCAACAATGCAAGCTATTGATCTACAACATAATTTGCAAAATACTACCAGGACTAAGTTCATGATAAATTTAAGTTCAATTAATCATATTACTTAAGAACTCCCACTTAGACAGACATCTCTCTAGTCATCTAAGTGATCACGTGATCCAAATCAACTAAACCATGACCGATCATCACGTGAGATGGAGTAGTTCTCAATGGTGAACATCACTATGTTGATCATATCTACTATATGATTCACGCTCGACCTTTCGGTCTCCGTGTTCCGAGGCCATATCTGCATATGCTAGGCTCGTCAAGTTTAACCTGAGTATTCTGCGTGTGCAAAACTGGCTTGCACCCGTTGTAGATGGACGTAGAGCTTATCACACCCGATCATCACGTGGTGTCTCAGCACGACGAACTTTGGCAACGGTGCATACTCAGGGAGAACACTTCTTGATAATTTTAGTGAGAGATCATCTTAAAATGCTACCGTCAATCAAAGCAAGATAAGATGCATAAAGGATAAACATCACATGCAATCAATATAAGTGATATGATATGGCCATCATCATCTTGTGCTTGTGATCTCCATCTCCGAAGCACCGTCGTGATCACCATCGTCACCGGCGCGACACCTTGATCTCCATTGTAGCATCGTTGTCGTTCGCCATCTATTGCTTCTACGACTATCGCTACCGCTTAGTGATAAAGTAAAGCAATTACAGGGCGTTTGCATTTCATACAATAAAGCGACAACCATATGGCTCCTGCCGATTGCCGATAACCGGTTACAAAACATGATCATCTCATACAATAAAATATAGCATCATGTCTTGACCATATCACATCACAACATGCCCTGCAAAAACAAGTTAGACGTCCTCTACTTTGTTGTTGCAAATTTTACGTGGCTGCTACGGGCTTAGCAAGAACCTTTCTTACCTACGCATCAAAACCACAACGATAGTTTGTCAAATAGACTCCGTTTTAACCTTCACAAGGACCGGGCGTAGTCACACTTGGTTCAACTAAAGTTGGAGAAACAGACACCCGCTAGTCACCTGTGTGCAAAGCACGGCGGTAAAACCAGTCTCGCGTAAGCGTACGCGTAATGTCGGTCCGGGCCGCTTCATCCAACAATACCGCTGAACCAAAGTATGACATGCTGGTAGGCAGCATGACTTATATCGTCCACAACTCACTTGTGTTCCTCTCGTGCAAATAACATCAACGCATAAAACCTGGCTCTGATACCACTGTTGGGGAACGTAGTAATTTCAAAAAAATTCCTATGCACATGCAAGATCATGGTGATGGCATAGCAACGAGAGGGGAGAGTGTTCGTCTACGTACCCTCGTAGACCGTAAGCGGAAGCGTTATGACAACGTGGTTGATGTAGTCGTACGTCTTCATGATCCGACCGATCCAAGCACCGAACGTATGGCACCTCCGAGTTACACACGTTCAGCTCGATGGCGATCTCCGCCTCCGATCCAGCTGAGCTCGGAGATGAGTTCCGTCAAGACGACGGCGTGGTGGCGATGATGATGTTCTACGCGCAGGGCTTCGCCTAAACTCCACGACGATATGACCGAGGTGGAATATGGTGGAAGGGCGCCAGACACGGCTAAGGAACGATCCGAGATCAACTTGTGTGTCCATGGGGTGCCCCCTGCCCCCGTATATAAAGGAGGGAGGGAGGAGGAGGCCGGCCCTCTACTATGGCGCGCCATGGGGAGTCCTACTCCCACCGGGAGTAGGATTCCCCCTTTCCTAGTCCAACTAGTAGTCCTTCCATGTATTAGGAGTAGGAGACAAGGAAGGGGAAGAGAGGAGGGAAGGAAGGAGGGGGTGCGGCCCCTCCCCCTAGTCCAATTCTGACCAGGCCATGGGGGGGCGCGCAGCCTGCCCTAGGCAGCCCCTCTCTCTTTCCCGCAGGGCCCAATAAGGCCCAATACTTCTCCCCGGCGAATTCCCGTAACTCTCCGGTACTCCGAAAAATACCCGAGTCACTCGGAACCTTTCCAAACTCCGAATATAGTCGTCCAATATATCGATCTTTACGTCTCGATCATTTCGAGACTCCTCGTCATGTCCCCGATCTCATCTGGGACTCCAAACTCCTTCGGTACA
The DNA here is from genome assembly GCA_021437245.1 of Aegilops speltoides. Lineage (NCBI taxonomy): Eukaryota > Viridiplantae > Streptophyta > Magnoliopsida > Poales > Poaceae > Aegilops > Aegilops speltoides. Next base: position 10,604,832 of record CM038147.1, read on the forward strand.
TCAAAATTCATAAACTCATAATATAACTGTCATTGAAACCTTAAGCGTGCGGACCCTACGGGTTCGAGAACTATGTAGACATGACCTAAAACTATTCTCGGTCAATAAGCAATAGCGGGACCTGGATGCCCATATTGGCTCCTACATATTCTACGAAGATCTTTATCGGTCGGACCGCATAACAACATACGTTGTTCCCTTTGTCATCGGTATGTTACTTGCCCGAGATTCGATCGTCGGTATCCAATACCTATTTCAATCTCGTCACCGGCAAGTCTCTTTACTCATTACATAATGCATCATCCCATAACCAACTCATTGGTTACATTGCTTGCAAGGCTTATAGTGATGTGCATTACCGAGAGGGCCCAGAGATACCTCTCCGACAATCGGAGTGACAAAACCTAATCTCGAAATATGCCAACCCAACATGTACCTTCGGAGACACCTGTAGAGCACCTTTATAATCACCCAGTTACGTTGTGACGTTTGGTAGCACACAAAGTGTTCCTCCGGTAAACGGGAGTTGCATAATCTCATAGTTGTAGGAACATTGTATAAGTCATGAAGAAAGCAATAGCAACATACTAAACGATCAAGTGCTAGGCTAACAGAATGGGTCATGTCGATCACATCATTCTCCTAATGATGTGATCCCGTTAATCAAATGACAACTCTTTTGTCCATGGCTAGGAAACATAACCATCTTTGATAAACAAGCTAGTCAAGTAGAGGCATACTAGTGACACTATGTTTGTCTATGTATTCACACATGTATTATGTTTCCGGTTAATACAATTCTAGCATGAATAATAAACATTTATCATGAAATAAGGAAATAAATAATAACTTTATTATTGCCTCTAGGGCATATTTCCTTCAGCCCTCCCCCTGCCCTCCTTTATATAGGCCCCCACGGGGGGTCGCCGACCCTGGGAGATTGAATCTCCCAAGGGGGCGGCGGCCAGGGGGAGTGGAGTGCCCCCCAAGGCATGTGGTGCGCCCCCCCCCCCACCCTAGGGTTTCAACCCTAGGCGCAGAGGGTGGGCCTAGGGGGGCGCACCAGCCCACTATGGGCTGGCTCCCCTGCAACTTCAGCCAATGGGGCCCTCCGGGATGGGTGGCCCCACCCGGTGGACCCCCTGGACCCTTTCGGTGGTCCCGGTATATTACCGGGTGACCCCAAAACTTTCTCGATGGCCGAAATACCACTTCCTATATATAATTCTTTACCTTCGGACCATTCCGAAAGTCCTCGTGACGTCCGAGTTTTCATCCGGGACTCGAACAACATTCGGTATGCTGCATACTCATATTCATACAACCCTAGCGTCACCGAACCTTAACTGTGTAGACCCTACGGGTTCGGGAGACACGTAGACGTGACCGAGACGACTCTCGGGCAATAACCAACAGCGGGATCTGGATACCCATGTTGGCTCCCACATGCTCCTCAATGATTTCATCGGATGAACCACGATGTCGAGGATTAAACAACCCCGTATACAATTCCCTTTGTCAATCGGTACGTTACTTTCCCGAGACTCGATCGTCGATATCCCAATACCTTGTTCAGTCTCGTTACCGGCAAGTCACTTTACTCGTACCGTAATGCATGATCCCGTGACCAACCACTTGGTCACTTTGAGCTCATTATGATGATGCATTACCGAGTGGGCCAGAGATACCTCTCCGTCATACGAGTGACAAATCCCAGTCTCGATCCGTGTCAACCCAACAGACACTTTCGGAGATACCTGTAGTGCACCTTTATAGTCACCCAGTTATGTTGTGACATTTCATACACCCAAAGCACTCCTACGATATCCGGGAGTTACACGATCTCATGGTCAAAGGAAGAGATACTTGACATTGGAAAAGCTCTAGCAAACGAACTACACGATCTTGTGCTATGCTTAGGATTGGGTCTTGTCCATCACATCATTCTCCTAATGATGTGATCCCGTTATCAACGACATCCAATGTCCATAGCCAGGAAACCATGACTATCTGTTGATCACAACGAGCTAGTCAACTAGAGGCTCACTAGGGACATATTGTGGTCTAGGTATTCACACGTGTATTACGATTTCCGGATAATACAGTTATAGCATGAATAAAAGTCAATGAACAAGGAAATATAATAATACTTTTATTATTGCCTCTAGGGCATATTTCCAACAGTCTCCCACTTGCACTAGAGTCAATAACCTAGTTACATTGTGATGAATCGAACACCCATAGAGTTCTGGTGTTGATCATGTTTTGCTCGCGAGAGAGGTTTAGTCAACGGATCTGCGACATTCAGATCCGTATTGAAGGAAATATGCCCTAGAGGCAATAATAAAGTTATTATTTATTTCCTTATTTCATGATAAATGTTTATCATTCATGCTAGAATTGTATTAACCGGAAACATGATACATGTGTGAATGCATAAACAAACAACATGTCACTAGTATGCCTCTACTAGACTAGCTTGTTAATCAAAGATGGTTATGTTTCCTAACCATGAACAAAGAGTTGTTATTTGATTAACAAGGTCACATCATTAGTAGAATGATCTGATTGACATGACCCATTCCATTAGCTTAGCACACGATCGTTTAGTATGTTGCTACTGCTTTTATCCATGACTTATACATGTTCCTGTAACTATGAGATTATGCAACTCCGTTTGCCGGAGGAACACTTTGGGTGCTACCAAACGTCACAACGTAATTGGGTGATTATAAAGGAGTACTACAGGTGTCTCCAAAGGCAGATGTTGGGTTGGCGTATTTCGAGATTAGGTTTTGTCACTCCGATTGTCGGAGAGGTATCTCTGGGCCTTCTCGGTAATGCACATCACTGAAGCCTTGCAAGCATTACAACTAATGAGTTAGTTGTAAGATGATGTATTACGGAACGAGTAAAGAGACTTGCCGGTAACGAGATTGAACTAGGTATTGGATACCGACGATCGAATCTCGGGCAAGTAACATACCGATGACAAAGGGAACAACGTATGTTGTTATGCGGTCTGACCGATAAAGATCTTCGTAGAATATGTAGGAACCAATATGGGCATCCAGGTCCCGCTATTGGTTATTGACCGAGAATAGTTCTAGGTCATGTCTACATTGTTCTCGAACCGTAGGGTCCGCACGCTTAAGGTTTCGATGGATGTTATTATGAGTTTATGTATTTTGATGTACGAAGAAGTTGAGTCCGGATGTGATCACGGACATGACGAGGAGTCTCGAAATGGTCGAGACATAAAGATTGATATATTGGAAGCCTATATTTGGAGTTCGGAATGGTTCGGGTGAAAACAGGAATTTACGGAGTACCGGAGGTTACGGAACCCCGGGTACTACATGGGCCTTAGTGGGCCTCGAGGGAGAAGAGAGGGCCGGCCAGGGGGTGCGCCCCCCCCAGTCCGAATAGGACAAGGAGGGGGCGGCGCCCTTTCCTCTTCCCCTCCCCGATCCTACTCCAACTAGGAAGGGGGAGTCCTACTCGGTGGGAGTAGGACTCCTCAGCCGCCTCCTCTAGGCCGGCCGCACCTCCCCCTCCCTCCTTTATATACGGGGCAGGGGCACCCTAGACACACAAGTTTGATCTACGGATCGTTCCTTAGCCGTGTGCGGTGCCCCCTCCACCATATTCCACCTCGGTCATATCGTCATGAAGCTTAAGCGAAGCCCTCGCGCCGTAACACATCAAGATCGTCGCCACGCTGTCGTCTTGTGGAACTCTCCCTCGACACTCGGCTGGATCGGAGTACGAGGGACGTCATCGAGCTGTACGTGTGTCAAGAACTCGGGGGCGCCGGAGTAACGGCGCCGGGATCGGTCGGATCGCGAGGAGAACGTACGACTAATTCCTCTACGTTGTGATCGCTTCCGCTTGGTATACGAGGGTACGTAGACAACACTCCCCTCTCGTTGCTATGCATCACCATGATCTTGCGTGTGCGAGGAAATTTTTGAAATTACTCGTTCCCCAACAGTGGCATCCGAGCCTAGGTTTTATGGTTTGATGTTTTGCACGAGTAGAACACAAGTGAGTTGTGGGCGATACAAGTCATACTACCTACCAGCATGTCATACTTTGGTTCAGCGGTATTGTGAGATGAAGCGGCCTGACCGACATTACAGCAGACGCTACGCGAGACTGGTTTCACCGCCACGAGCACTCGTTGCTTAAAGGTGACTGGTGGGTGTCTGTCTCTCTCACTTTAGTTGAACCGAAAAGTGTGGCTACGCCCGGTCCTTGAGAAGGTTAAACGGAGTCTATTTGACGAAGTATCGTTGTGGTTTTGATGCGAGGTGAGACTGGTTCTTGCTTAAGCCCGTAGCAGCCACGTAAAATTTGCAACAACAAAGTAGAGGACGTCTAACTTGTTTTTGCAGGGCATGTTGTGATGTGATATGGTCAAGGCGTGATGCTATATTTTATTGTATGAGATGATCATGTTTTGTAACCGGTTATCGGCAATCGGCTGGAGCCATATGGTTGTCGCTTTATTGTATGCAATGCAATCATACTGTAATGCTTTACTTTATCACTAAGCGGTAGCGATAGTCGAGAAGCATAAGATTGGCGAGGCGACAACGATGCTACGATGGAGATCAAGGTGTCGCGCGGTGACAATGGTGATCATGATGGTGCTGCGGAGATGAAGATCACGAAGCACAAGATGATGATGACCATATCATATCACTTATATTGATTTGCATGTGATGTTTATCCTTTATGCATCTTATCTTGCTTTGATTGACGGTAGCATTATAAGATGATCTCTCACTAAATTATCAAGAAGTGTTCTCCCGAGTATGCACCGTTGCCAAAGTTCGTCGTGCCTGGACACCACGTGATGATCGGTGTGATAAGCTCTCGTCCATCTACAACGGGTGCAAGCCAGTTTTGCACAAGCAGAATACTCGGGTTATACTTGACGAGCCTAGCATATGCAGATATGGCCTCGGAACACGGAGACCGAAAGGTCGGCGTGAATCATATAGTAGATATGATCAACATAAGATGTTCACCATTGAAAACTACTCCATTTCACGTGATGATCGGTTATGGTTTAGTTGATTTGGATCACGTGATCACTTGGATGACTAGAGAGATGTCTTTCTAAGTGGGAGTTCTTAAGTAATATGATTAATTGAACTTAAATTTATCATGAACTTAGTACCTGATAGTATCTTGCTTGTTTATGTTTGATTGTAGATAGATGGCTCGTGCTGTTGTTCCGTTGAATTTTAATGCGTTCCTTGAGAAAGCAAAGTTGAAAGATGATGGTAGCAATTACACGGATCGGGTCCGTAATCGAGGATTATCCTCATTGCTGCACGAGAAGAGTTACGCCTGGATGCACCGCTGGGTGCCAGCCGCCTGCTCTGATGCAACCGACGACGTTAAGAACGTCTCGCGAGCAAAGCTGATGACTACTCTATAGTTCGATGTGCCATGCTTTACGGCTTAGAACCGGGACTTCAACGACGTTTTGAGCGTCATGGAGCATATGAGATGTTCCAGAGTTGAAGTTGATATTCCAAATGAATGCCCGGATTGAGAGATATGAAGTCTCCAATAAGTTCTATAGCTGCAAGATGGAGGAGAATAGTTACATTAGTGAGCACATACTCGAGAATGTCTGGGTACTACAATCACTTGACACAATTGGGAGTTAATCTTCGGATGATTGTGTCATTGATGAATTCTTCAATCACGCCACCAAGCTACAAAGGCTTCGTGATGAACTATAATATGCAAGGGTTAGTAAAGACTATACCGAGCTCTTCGCAATGCTAAAGGCTGCGGAGGTAGAAATCAAGAAGGAGCATCAAGTGTTGATGGTCAATAAGACCACTAGTTTCAAGAAGAAAGGCAAAGGGAAGAAGAAGGAACTTCAAGAAGAACAGCAAGCAAGTTGTTGCTCAGAGAAGAAACCCAAGTCTGGACCTAAGCTGGCCGAGTGCTTCTACCGCAAGCGATGGTCCCGAAGCGGAACTGCCCCAAGTATTTGGCGGATAAGAAGGATGGCAAGGTGAACAAAGGTATATGTGATATACATGTTATTGATGTGTACCTTACTAGAGCTCGCATAGCACTGGTATTTGATCTTGGTTCATTGCTAATATTTGCAACTCAAGCAGGGACTACGGATTGCGAACAACGCAAAGGACGAGGTGACGATGCGCGTGGGAAATGGTTCCAAAGTCGATGTGATCGCGGTCGGCACGCTACCTCTACATCTACCTTCGGGATTAGTTTTAGACCTAAATAATTGTTATTTGGTGCTGCGTTGAGCATGAACATTATATCTGGATCTTGTTTGATGCGAGGCGGTTATTCATTTAAATCGAGAGAATAATGGTTGTTCTATTTATATGAGTAATATCTTTTATGGTCATGCACCCTTGAGGAGTGGTCTATTTTTGATGAATCTCGATAGTAGTGATACACATATTCATAATGTTGAAACCAAAAGATGCAGAGTTGATAATGATAGTGCAACTTATTTGTGGCACTACCGTTTAGGTCATATCGGTGTAAAGCGCATGAAGAAACTCCATACTGATGGACTTTTGGAGTCACTTGATTATGAATCACTTGGCACTTATGAACCGTGCCTCATGGGCAAGATGACTAAAACCCGTTCTCCGGTACTATGGAGAGAGCAACAGATTTGTTGGAAATCATACATACAGATGTATGTGGTCCGATGAATGTTGAGGCTCGTGGCGGATATCGTTATTTTCTCACCTTCACAGATGACTTAAGCAGATATGGGTATATCTACTTAATGAAACATAAGTCTGAAACATTTGAAAAGTTCAAAGAATTTCAGAGTGAAGTTGAAAATCATCGTAATAAGAAAATAAAATTTCTACGATCGATCGTGGAGGTGAATATTTGAGTTACGAGTTTGGTCTACATTTGAAACAATGCGGAATAGTTTCGCAACTCACGCCACCCGGAACACCACAGCGTAATGGTGTGTCCGAACGTCGTAATCGCACTTTACTAGATATGGTGCGATCTATGATGTCTCTTACAGATTTACCGCTATCGTTTTGGGGTTATGCTCTAGAGACGGCCGCATTCACACTGAATAGAACACCGTCGACACCTTATGAACTATGGTTTGGCAAGAAACCAAAGTTGTCGTTTCTTAAAGTTTGGGGATGCGATGCTTATGTGAAAAAGCTTCAACCTGATAAGCTCGAACCCAAATCGGAGAAATGTGTCTTCATAGGATACCCAAAGGAGACAGTTGGGTACACCTTCTATCACAGATCCGAAGGCAAGACATTCGTTGCTAAGAATGGATCCTTTCTAGAGAAGGAGTTTCTCTCGAAAGAAGTGAGTGGGAGAAAAGTAGAACTTGATGAGGTAATAGTACCTTCTCCCTTACTTGAAAGTAGTTAAATCGCAGAAACCGGTTTTCGAGACATCTACACCAAGTAGTGAGGAAGTTGATGATGTTGATCATGAAACTTCAGATCAAGTTACTCGCAGAACCTCGTAGATCAACAGAGTAAGATCCGCACTGTGAGTGGTACGGTAATCCTGTTCGGAAATCATGCTACTAGATCATGATGAACCTCACGAACTATGAAGAAGCGATGGTGAGCCCAGATTCGCGAAATGGCTTGAGGCCATGAAATCTGAGATGGGATCCATGTATGAAAACAAAGTATGGACTTTGGTTGACTTGCCCGAGGGTAGGCAAGCAATAGAAAACAAGTGGATCTTCAAGAAGAAGACCGACGCCGACGGTAATATTATCGTCTACAAAGCTCGACTTGTCGCAAAGGGTTTTCGATAAGTTCAAGGGATTGACTATGATGAGACCTTCTCACCCGTAGCGATGCTTAAGTCTGTCCGAATCATGTTAGCAATTGCCGCATTTTATGATTATGAAATTTGGCAAATGGATGTAAAGACTGCATTCTGAATGGATTTCGGAAGAAGAGTTGTATATGATGCAACGAGAAGGTTTTGTCGATCCAAAGGAGCTAACAAAGTGTGCAAGCTCCAGCGATCCATTTATGGACTGGTGCAAGCATCTCGGAGTTGGAATAAACGCTTTGATAGTGTGATCAAAGCATTTGGGTTCATCTGAGACTTTTGGAGAAGCCTGTATTTACAAGAAAGTGAGTGGGAGCTCTGTAGCATTTACGATATTATATGTAGATGACATATTGCTGATCGGAAATGATATAGAATTCTGGATAGCATAAAGGGATACTTGAATAAGAGTTTTCAATGAAAGACCTCGGTGAAGCTGCTTACATATTGGGCATTAAGATCTATAGAGATAGATCAAGGCGCTTAATTGGACTTTCACAAAGCACATACCTTGACAAAATTTTGAAGAAGTTCAAAATGGATCGAGCAAAGAAAGGGTTCTTGCTGTGCTACAAGGTGTGAAGTTGAGTAAGACTCAATGCCCGACCACCTGCAGAAGATAGAGAGAAAATGAAAGATGTTCCTATGCTTCAGCCATAGGCTCTATCATGTATGCAATGCTGTGTACAGCACGATGTGTGCCTTGCTATAAGCCTAGCAGGAGGTACCAAAGTAATCCAGAGTGGATCCTTTGGACAGCGGTCAAGAACATCTGAAATACGAAAAGGACTAAGGATATGTTTCTCGTATATGGAGGTGACAAAGAGCTCATCGTGGCGGTTACGTTGATGCAAGCTTTGACACCGATCCGGACGATTCTAAATCGCAGACCGGATACGTATTTACACTAAGCGGAGGAGCTGTCGGTTGGTGCAGTTCTAAACAAAGCGTCGTGGCGGGATCTACATGTGAAGCGAGTACATAGCAGCTTGAAGCAGCTAATGAAGGAGTCGGATGAAGGAGTTCATATCCGATCTAGGTGTCATACCTAGTGCATCGGGTCCAATGAAAATCTTACGTGACAATCTTGGAGCAATTGCCTTAGCGAAGGAATCCAGATTTCACAAGAGGACCAAGCACATCAAGAGACGCTTCAATTCCATCCGGGACTTAGTCCGGTGGGAAACATAGAGATTTGCAAGATACATACGGATCTGAATGTTGCGACCGTTGACTAAGCCTCTTCCACGAGCAAAACATGATCAGCACCAAGACTCCATGGGTGTTAGAATCATTACTATGTAATCTAGATTATTGACTCTAGTGCAAGTGGGAGACTGAAGGAAATATGCCCTAGAGGCAATAATAAAGTTATTATTTATTTCCTTATTTCATGATAAATGTTTATCATTCATGCTAGAATTGTATTAACCGGAAACATGATACATGTGTGAATGCATAAACAAACAACATGTCACTAGTATGCCTCTACTAGACTAGCTTGTTAATCAAAGATGGTTATGTTTCCTAACCATGAACAAAGAGTTGTTATTTGATTAACAAGGTCACATCATTAGTAGAATGATCTAATTGACATGACCCATTCCATTAGCTTAGCACACGATCGTTTAGTATGTTGCTACTGCTTTTATCCATGACTTATACATGTTCCTGTAACTATGAGATTATGCAACTCCGTTTAGCGGAGGAACACTTTGGTGCTACCAAGCGTCTGGCAACGAATCGGGTGATTATAAAGGAGTACTACAGGTGTCTCCAAAGGCAGATGTTGGGTTGGCGTATTTGAGATTAGGTTTTGTCACTCCGATTGTCGGAGAGGTATCTCTGGGCCTTCTCGGTAATGCACATCATGAAGCCTTGCAAGCATTACAACTAATGAGTTAGTTGTAAGATGATGTATTACGGAACGAGTAAAGAGACTTGCGTAACGAGATTGAACTAGGTATTGGATACCGACGATCGAATCTCGGGCAAGTAACATACCGATGACAAAGGAACAACGTATGTTGTTATGCGGATCGACCGATAAAGATCTTCGTAGAATATGTAGGAACCAATATGGGCATCTAGGTCCCGCTATTGGTTATTGACCGAGAATAGTTCTAGGTCATGTCTACATTGTTCTCGAACCGTAGGGTCCGCACGCTTAAGGTTTCGATGGATGTTATTATGAGTTTATGTATTTTGATGTACCGAAGAAGTTCGAGTCCGGATGTGATCACGGACATGACGAGGAGTCTCGAAATGGTCGAGACATAAAGATTGATATATTGGAAGCCTATATTTGGAGTTTGAATGGTTCGGGTGAAAACAGGAATTCTGAGAGTAGGGAGGTTACGGAACCCCGGGTACTACATGGGCCTTAGTGGGCCTCGAGGAGAAGAGGAGGGCCGGCCAGGGGGGCGCGTGCCCTCCCCCAGTCCGAATAGGACAAGGAGGGGCGGCGCCCTTTCCTCTTCCCCTCCCCCAATCCTACTCCAACTAGGAAGGGGGAGTCCTACTCGGTGGGAGTAGGACTCCTCGGCGTGCCTCCTCTGGGCGGCCGCACCTCCCCCTCCCTTTTATATCTGGGGGCAGGGGGCACCCTAGACACACAAGTTTGATCTACAGATCGTTCCTTAGCCATGTGCGGTGCCCCCTCCACCATATTCCACCTCGGTCATATCGTCGTGAAGCTTAGGCGAAGCCTCGCGCCGTAACACATCAAGATCGTCGCCACGCCGTCGTCTTGTGGAACTCTCCCTCGACACTCGGCTGGATCGAGTACGAGGGCGTCATCGAGCTGTACGTGTGTCAAGAACTCGGGCGCCGAGTATGTGGCGCCGGATCGGTCGGATCGCGAGGAGAAGCGTCGACTAATTCCTCTACGTTGTGATCGCTTCGCCGGGTCTCGAGGGTGCGTAGACAACACTCTCCCTCTCGTTGCTATGCATCACCATGATCTTGCGTGTGCGTAGGAAATTTTTTGAAATTACTACGTTCCCCAACACGTATGTACTTTGCAAATATCTATGTCTCCATCTTGAACATTTAACGGATGGAGTTGAAACGACGCTTGATGTGCCTGGTCTTCTCGTGAAACCTGGGCTCCTTGGCTAGGGCAATAGCTCCAGTATTGTCACAGAAGAGTTTGATCGGCCCCGACGCATTGGGTATGACTCCTAGGTCGGTGATGAACTCCTTCACCCAAATTGCTTCATCGCTGCCTCCGAGGCTGCCATGTATTCCGCTTCACATGTAGATCCCGCCACGACGCTCGCTTGCATTTGCACCAGCTTACTGCTCCACCATTCAACATATACACGTATCCGGTTTGTGACTTAGAGTCATCCATATCTGTGTCAAAGCTAGCGTCGACGTAACCCTTTATGACGAGCTCTTCGTCACCTCCATAAACGAGAAACATGTCCTTTGTCCTTTTCAGGTACTTCAGGATATTCTTGACCGCTGTCCAGTGTTCCTTGCCGGGATTACTTTGGTACCTTGCTACCAAACTTACGGCAAGGTTTACATCAGGTCTGGTACACAGCATGGCATACATAATAGATCCTATGGCTGAAGCATAGGGGATGACACTCATCTCTTCTTTATCTTTTGCCGTGGTCGGGGACTGAGCCGAGCTCAATCTCACACCTTGTAACATAGGCAAGAACCCCTTCTTAGACTGATCCATTTTGAACTCCTTCAAAATCTTATCAAGGTATGTGCTTTGTGAAAGACCTATGAGGCGTCTCGATCTATCTCTATAGATCTTGATGCCTAATATATAAGCAGCTTCTCCAAGGTCCTTCATTGAAAAACACTTATTCAAGTAGGCCTTAATGCTGTCCAGAAGTTCTATATCATTTCCCATCAGAAGTATGTCATCTACATATAATATGAGAAATGCTACAGAGCTCCCACTCACTTTCTTGTAAACGCAGGCTTCTCCATAAGTCTGCATAAACCCAAACGCTTTGATCATCTCATCAAAGCGAATGTTCAAACTCCGAGATGCTTGCACCAGCCCATAAATGGAACGCTGGACCTTGCATACTTTGTTAGCGTTCTTAGGATCGACTAAACCTTCCGGCTGCATCAAATACAGTTCTTCCTTAAGATGTCCGTTAAGGAATGCCGTTTTGACGTCCATCTGCCATATCTCATAATCATAGTATGCGGCAATTGCTAACATGATTCGGACGGACTTCAGCTTCGCTACGGGAGAGAATGTCTCGTCGTAGTCAATCCCTTGAACTTGTCGATAACCTTTAGCGACAAGTCGAGCTTTATAGATGGTAACATTACCATCCGCGTCCGTCTTCTTCTTAAAAATCCATTTGTTTTCTATCGCTCGCCGATCATCGGGCAAGTCTGTCAAAGTCCATACTTTGTTTTCATACATGGATTCTATCTCGGATTTCATGGCTTCTACCCATTTGATGGAATCTGGGCCTGCCATCGCTTCTTCATAGTTCGGAGGTTCACCGTTGTCTAACAACATGATTTCCAGGACAGGGTTGCCGTACCACTGCAGTGCGGGCGTGTCCTTGTGGACCTCTGAGTTCAAGAGCAACTTGATCCAAGTACCTTGATCATCATCATTATTTTCCTCTTCAGTTGGTGTAGGCATCACAGGAACATTTTCCTGAGCTGCACCACCTTCCCGTTCGAGAGGTAGTACTTCATCGAGTTCTACTTTCCTCCCACTTACTTCTTTCGAGAGAAACTCTTTTTCCAGAAAGCATCCGTTCTTGGCAACAAAGATCTTGCCCTCGGATCTTAAGTAGAAGGTATACCCAATGGTTTCCTTAGGGTATCCTATGAAGACGCATTTTTTCGACTTGGGTTCGAGCTTTTCAGGTTGAAGTTTCTTGACATAAGCATCACATCCCCAAACTTTTAGAAACGACAGCTTAGGTTTCTTCCCAAACCATAATTCATACGGTGTCGTCTCAACGGATTTAGACGGTGCCCTATTTAAAGTGAATGTAGCTGTCTCTAGAGCGTATCCCCAAAATGATAGCGGTAAATCGGTAAGAGACATCATAGACCGCACCATATCCAATAGAGTGCGATTACGACGTTCGGACACACCGTTATCTGAGGTGTTCCAGGCGGCGTGAGTTGTGAAACGATTCCACATTTCCTTAAGTGTGTGCCAAATTCGTGACTTAAATATTCTCCTCCACGATCTGATCGTAGGAACTTTATTTTTCGGTCACGTTGATTCTCTACTTCATTCTGAAATTCCTTGAACTTTTCAAAGGTCTCAGACTTGTGTTTCATTAAGTAGACATACCCATATCTACTCAAGTCATCAGTGAGAGTGAGAACATAACGATATCCTCCGCGAGCCTCAACGCTCATTGGACCGCACACATCGGTATGTATGATTTCCAACAAGTTGGTTGCTCGCTCCATTGTTCCGGAGAACGGAGTCTTGGTCATTTTGCCCATGAGGCACGGTTTGCATCTGTCAAACGATTCATAATCGAGAGACTCTAAAAGTCCATCAGCATGGAGCTTCTTCATGCGCTTGACACCAATGTGACCAAGGCGGCAGTGCCACAAGTATGTGGGACTATCGTTATCAACTTTACATAATTTGGCATTCACACTATGAATCTGTGTAATATTACGCTCGAGATTCATTATGAATAAACCATTGACCATCGGAGCATGACCATAAAACATATCTCTCATATAAATAGAACAACCATTATTCTCGGATTTAAATGAGTAGCCATCTCGCATTAAACGAAATCCTGATACAATGTTCATGCTCAAACTTGGCACCAAATAACAATTATTAAGGTTCAAAACTAATCCCGTAGGTAAATGTAGTGGCAGCGTGTCGACGCGGCGATCACATCGACTCTGGAACCATTCCCGACGCAAGATCGTCACCTCGTCCTTCCCGATCTCCGTTTATTCCGCAGCTCCTGCTGTGAGTTACAAATATGAGCAATGGCACGGTATCAAATACCCAGGAGTTACTACGAGCATTGGTAAGGTACACATCAATTACATGTATATCAAATATACCTTTGGTGTTGCCGGCCTTCTTATCCGCTAAGTATTTGGGGTAGTTCCGCTTCCAGTGACCCTTCCCCTTGCAATAAAAGCACTCGGTCTCGTGCTTAGGTCCATTCTTTGACTTCTTCCCGAATCGGCTTACGGTAGCGGCAACATCCTTGCCGTCCTTCTTGAAGTTCTTCTTGCCCTTGCCCTTCTTGAACTTAGTGGTCTTATTGACCATCAACACTTGATGTTCTTTCTTGATTTCAGCCTCTGCTGACTTCAGCATTGGGAACACTTCAGGAATGGTCTTCACCATCCCCTGCATGTTGTAGTTCATCACAAAGCTCTTGTAGCTTGGTGGGAGCGACTGGAGGATTCTGTCAATGACCGCCTCATCAGGGAGGTTAATGTTCAGCTAAGTCAGGCGGTTGTGCAACCCAGACATTTTGAGTATGTGCTAACTGACTGAACTGTTTTCCTCCATCTTACAACTATAGAACTTGTCGGAGACATCATATCTCTCGACCCGGGCATGAGCTTGGAAAACTAGTTTCAGCTCTTCGAACATCTCATATGCTCCGTGATGCTCAAAACGCTTTTGGAGCCCCGGTTCTAAGCTGTAAAGCATGCCGCACTGAACGATGGAGTAATCATAAGATGTAAAGACTGCCAAGCGTTCATAACGTCTTGGTTCTCTGGGACGGGAGCGTCACCTAGCGGTCCTTCTAGGACATATTGTTTCCTGGCAGCTATGAGGATGATCCTCAGGTTCCGGACCCAGTCCGTATAGTTGCTGCCATCATCTTTCAGCTTGGTTTTCTCTAGGAACGCGTTGAAGTTCATGTTGACTTGAGCGTTGGCCATTTGATCTACAAGACATATTCGCAAAGGTTTTAGACTAAGTTCATGATAATTAAGTTCATGTAATCAAATTATGAACTCCCACTCAGATTAGACATCCCTCTAGTCATCTAAGTGTTGCACGATCCGAGTCGACTAGGCCGTGTCCAATCATCACGTGAGACGGACTAGTCATCGTCGGTGAACATCTTCATGTTGATCATATCTTCCATACGACTCGTGTTCGACCTTTCGGTCTCCGTGTTCCGAGGCCATGTCTGCACATGCTAGGCTCGTCAAGTTAACCCTAAGTGTTTTGCATGTGTAAAACTGTCTTACACCCGTTGTATGTGAACGTAAGGATCTATCACACCCGATCATCACGTGGTGCTTGAAACAACGAACTGTAGCAATGGTGCATGCTAGGGAGAACACTTCTTGAAATTGTTGTAAGGGATCATCTTATTTACTACCGTCGTTCTAAGTAAACAAGATGCATAAACATAATAAACATCACATGCAATTATATAGTAGTGACATGATATGGCCAATATCATATAGCTCCATTGATCTCCATCTTCAGGGCTCCATGATCATCTTGTCACCGGCATGACACCATGATCTCCATCATCATGATCTCCATCGTCGTGTCTTCATGAAGTTGTCACGCCAACGACTACTTCTACTTCTATGGCTAACGCGTTTAGCAATAAAGTAAAGTAATTTACATGGCGTCCTTCAATGATACGCAGGTCATACAAAAAATAAAGACAACTCCTATGGCTCCTGCCGGTTGTCATACTCATCGACATGCAAGTTGTGAATCCTATTACAAGAACATGATCTCATACATCACAATATATCAATCATCATTCATCACAACTTCTGGCCATATCACATCACATGAACAATCGCTGCAAAAACAAGTTAGACGTCCTCTAATTGTTGTTGCATCTTTTACGTGGCTGCAATTGGGTTCTAGCAAGAACGTTTTCTTACCTACGAATAACCACAACGTGATTTTGTCAACTTCTATTTACCCTTCATAAGGACCCTTTTCATCGAATCCGCTTCAACTAAAGTGGGAGAGACAGACACCCGCCAGCCACCTTATGAAACTAGTGCATGTTGGTAGGTGGAACCGGTCTCACGTAAGCGTACGTGTGAAAGTGCAACTAATCCCCGGGTGGTTTTGGTAATTAATAACAACATATATATCATTGAACTAATAGTTACTTGAGAATCATTTCAGAGAGTTCAGTGATATGGGTATGGCAAGGACTGAAGAAGTGGACCCCCCAAAATGCTAAGGCAAGCATTGGCAAAAGCTCAAGACTCCATTTTTGGTTTAGTGATCCAAGATCACATTGAGTCCATAGGAAAAGCCAATACTATTAAAAGGGGATGAGGTTATGATGATGATCTGGTTGCTCAAGTGCTTAGTGATACATCTCCTAAACTATCAGCAACTTTCACTGCCATAGACACTCATAAGTAGTCTCGGTCCCACCGATATTCCAAACTCAGTCACACCGAGATGAACCACCTCAGCCATAAGACAAACCCTAGTAAACTCGGATTTTCCGATTCTGAACTCGGTCTCACCGAAACATGAGTTGCCAAGTTTCTGTAACCTTCTGTCATCAAATCGGTGTCACCGAGATGATGAAGTCGGTCCCACCAAAACTGGCATGCTCGTGTCATTGCACGAATCGGACTAACCGAGATTGTATATTCGGTCCCACCGAAAATCCCAACGTTCACATTATTTGAACTATCGGTCTCACCGAGTTGTCCACTTCGGTCCCACCGAGATTGCTCAAATGTGTGTAACGGTTGGATTTTGTGTGGAGGCTATTTATACCCCTCCACCCCCTCTTCATTCATGGAGAGAGCCATCAGAAAGAACTACCACTCCTACCTTACATTTCTGAGAAGAGAACTACCTACCCTTGTGTTGAGATCAAGTTGCTCTACTCCCACCATATGAAGCTTGATCTCTACCCTTCCCAAGTTGCTTTCCACTCAATCCTTTCTTCCACCACAGCCAAATCAGTGAGGAGAGTTGAGTGTTGGGGAGATTATCATTTGAAGCACAAGAGCAAGGAGTTCATCATCATCTACAACATCTATTACCTTTTGGAGGGTGGTGCCTCCTAGATTGGTTAGGTGTCGCTTGGGAGCCTCCGTCGTCGAGATGTGGAATTGAACCAAGAAGTTTGTAAGGGCAAGGAGATCGCCTACTTCGTGAAGATCTACCCCGAGTAAGGCTAGCCCTCCGTGGGCGTAGGACATGATGGAATAGACAAGGTTGCTTCTTCGTGGACCCTTCGTGGGTGGAGCCCTCCGTGGACTCGCGCAGCCATTACCCTCCATGGATTGAAGTCTCCATCAACGTGGATGTACGATAGCGCCACCTATCGGAACCACGGGAAAAATCACCGCGTCTCCAAAATTGCGTTTGCTCTTCTCCACCTCTCTTTACCACATGTGCAATTTACTTTCCGCTGCCTATACTCTAGAATTGCATGTGTAGGGTGATGCTTGACTTGATCATAATTGTGAATCTGCCAAAAGCTGTTCTTTGTCAAAAGGCAGAATTTTTATATTGACAAGTAGTCTAATCACCCCCCCTCTAGACATACTTTCGATCCTACAAGTGGTATCAGAGCTTTGGTCTCCATTGTATTGGTTTCCATTGCATTGGACTCCATAAGCTTGGTTTCACAACCTAGGAGAGTATGGCGTCTAGTGAGGGTAATTTTCGTAGAGGTCCTTACTTTGATGGTACAAATTTTGCTAGTTGGAAGCATAAAATGAAAATGCATATTCTTGGTCATAACCCAGCCGCATGGGGCATTATTTGTGTTGGTATGCAAGGTGAATTCTTCGAGGAAGGTAAAGTTCCCGATCGCGAAGCTACACCGGAAGAATTGTGGATGTTGCAAAACAATGCTCAAGCTTGTGACATTCTCTTCAATGCCTTGTGTCCCGAGGAGTTCAACAAAATCAGCCGTCTTGAGAATGCAAAAGAGATTTGGGATACTTTGGTTGAAATGCACGAAGGTACCGAGTCCGTGAAGGAATCAAAGCTAGATATTCTTCAAGGTCAACTTGACAAGTTCAAGATGAAGGATGGTGAAGGAGTCGCTGAAATGTACTCTAGGCTTGCTCTCATCACAAATGAGATTGCCGGCTTAGGAAGCGAAGAAATGACCGACCGATTCATCATCAAGAAGATTCTCAGAGCTTTGGATGGAAAGTATGACACCGTGTGCACTTTGATCCAAATGATGCCAAACTACAAGACTCTCAAGCCAACCGAAGTCATTGGAAGAATTGTTGCTCATGAGATGACACTTAAGGATAAGGAAGAGCTTCACAACAAGTCAAGTGGTGCTTACAAAGCGACAAGTGATGCTCCCATAACCTCAAGTGACAAGTTAGTTTCCAATGAAGAGATAAGCCTAATGGTCAAAAACTTCAACAAATTCTACAAGAATAGAGGCAAAGAGAGAAGCTCAAAGTCTAGATCATATGATGAAAAGAGATCTTCTAGTCGTGATCGAAACTGCTACAATTGTGGAAGACCCGGACACTACTCAAATGAGTGTATGGCTCCCCACAAGAGAAGAGAAGAATCTCCAAGAAGAAGAAGCTCAAGAGATGAGTCACCTCGGAAAGAGAGAAGGAGTAGAGATGATCGTTATGAACGAAGACCCTCTCGGAGAAGCAAGGATTCGGAGAGGAAAGACAAGTCATCAAGGAGCTACACAAGAAGAGAACATCAAGCTCACGTAGGTGAATGTGTCTCCGGCTCTGACTCCGACAATCAATCCGAAGGAAGCTATCACTCCGACTCCGACTACAGTCAAGATGAAGGTGTTGCCGGTCTTGCTCTCGTATCCTCCAACTCCAACTCCTACGACTTATTTGATTCACCAAATGAGGGAATTGGAAGATGCTTCATGGCTAAAGGCCCCAAGGTATCACACCCTGAATTCATTGACTTCGATAGTGATGAGGATGACTTGCTTGGTGAAGATGAGCTCTTGCATGATAAATCCAGTGAGCCTAGTAACGATGAACATGCTAGTAGTCTTTATAGTCGAGAAGAGTCGAATGACAATGCTATGAAGGAGATTGAGCGTCTAACTAAAGAACTAAACACTCTTAAGTTAGCTCATGAAACAACTCAAGAAGATCATAGAGAGCTCCTAAGATCTCATGAGAAGCTACGGTTCGAGAAGCTCACTCTAGAGCAAGAACATGAGTTTCTAAAAGCAATCAATGACGATCTTCGAAAGAAGAGTTCTTCATATCTTGCCAAACGACTTCTCTTGTCTAATTTCTTGCCACCCATTAAGACTAAGCATGACAAGCATAAGAAAAATTCTTCCTCTAGCAGTACCAATAACCATGCTAAATCCAATGTTGTTGCTTCTAGTAGTTCTCTTGATTCCACTAACAATGGTTCAAGCCAAGTTACACTTGAGCAAGAGAATAGTTTATTGAAAGGGATCATAGAGAAAGGTGTCTACAAGAGCCTTGCCGGAAGCAAGAACTTTGAGGAAAGTGTTCGCAAGCAAGGAAGGCACCGGAAGAATCAAGGAATTGGTTTTGAGCGAAAGTTCAACGCCGAAGGTGTTGAGTGGGAAGAAGGTCAATATCCTACTCCACAGTTTGTTCCTCAAAAGGAGAAGTATGATCCTACTTCTTCCAATGTGGAACAAGCTCAAGATGACCTTCCACCACAAGACCACAAGCTAAAAGGCAAGGACAAGCTTCAAGAGGAGATTGATGCATTTGTTGAAGCACCTCAAGCCATGGTCAAGTGGGTTCCCAAGGAAACGTCAAGTTCTACTTCGTCAATCTCAACTACAACCCCAAGGATTCCCATCAAGATGATGTGGATCCCGAAGAAGAAGAACTAGAAAGTTCTTGAGGGTGACTCCGCCAACATACTTCACTCACATTCATTTTGGCAAAAACTTGTGCAATCAACTTCCACATCGTGCACTAGTTCATGGAGTCACAAACCCTCTTGTTGGTAAGTCAAGGGACAAGGTAATCATTGCTTTCATGGACATCATCTATTGTGAAGGTCAATCTATGTCCATGGATATCCTTGTTTGTTCCTTCTGGGACTAACCCATGTAGGTATTGAAAGTGCCCGAATCCAAAGGATAGCTCCCAACTCTTGATGATCTTCATCAACATTGAGCATCCACATCTTCAACATCTACATGAAGTCTTCTACGACAACCCAAGGTTAGTTTGACCCTTTAAAAGGGGTTCTCACATCTAGGGGGAGCTTTGCTCTAAAAATTGAGCTAAAGCATCTTCAAATGATGTGAACACATCAATGCTTTATGTAAAAGTGGTAACCCCACTTGTGCTTAAACGATGAGTATGACCTATGATCAAATGTTCTCATTTGGCTCCTAAGTCAATATACTCATATAAAGATGACCTAGTCATCGACAAATTGTGTGTTAGTTGCTAGAGTTTTGGTTGTGCATGTTTGACACATATTTCATTTGCTATCTTATTGTGTGAGCATGTTGGATGCATGATTTTGTCCATTCGAGGACATCCATTTGTTGTTTTGGTCGTTTTGATTTTTCTGACCAAATGGATGGACAAGAATGCCTAAGTACCTCCCCTAGATATCTATGCTTTCTTGTCTCAAATTCTATTCATGCTTACATCACAAATTTTGAACAAGTCATTTTCGGACCCTCCGGGTGAGGAGCACTCGGAGCCACCGATCCGTCAAGGGCTAATTTCCAAAACCTTCTAATTGATTTCGGTCGGACCAACTCACTCAAACTCGGTCGAACCGAAAGCATTTAGACTCGATCTAGGTTTTCATCTCGGTGAAACCGAGTTGTGATTTTCGGCGTGACAAGTGCATAATCGCCTAGCAGTTATCCATCTCGGTGCCACCGAAGTTTTACAACTCGGTCCCACCGACGTGAAGGGGTATATATTCCGAGGGCAGCGTTGATTCCTCCTTCAAACGTTTAGCCCCACACCCCTTGCTGCCGTCGCCTTGGTCTCCGGATCGTCGCTGTAAATGTCAGGCGCCCTCACCGCAGTCTCCGTCGCCGTCAACGGCCATCTCCTCCGCGCCGTTGCCGCCGTAGAAAAACTCCACCAAGTTAGGGTGAGTTTTGATCCCACTCGTGCTCCCATCTCCGATTCAATGCACGTTTGGATTGCCTAGTATCTTGCCACGATTGAAATCCTCCTGTACACAGATTGGTTCATTTGAACTAGATTCGAGTAAAAGTTTTAGGGTTAGGTTTCATGGAACACATCTCGGTGAGACCCATTTTATATTTTCGGTATGACCGATTTGGCCTATGGCCATTGATCGCACCCTTCGGTCCAACCGAGTTGTGCAAAATCGGTGTGACCGAAATGAAGATTCTGTGAAACCCTAGTGTTTTCGGCAGATCGAAACCCACTTCGTCAAACCGAAAGTGGTGTGCCAAGCTCTGTTTAACACTTCGGATTCACCGAACCTTAAACTCGGTTTGACCGAAATGTCTTCGTGAAAACTTAATACTAGAATTTGAACTCATTTTTTTGCAAAACTTCTGCAGTTTGTGATGACTCTTCTTCTCTGCCTACACCTTATCTATTCACGGGTTGTCACCATGTCGATGCCGGTGGCGGTGAGAACAGTCGAGACACCCATTGCGAGACATTCCAGAGGCGGGCACTAGTCCCGATCCTAGTAGCTCATCCGATGATGGTGAGAGGAGTACACCAAGTGGCATGCCTCCTGCAGCCACCAGAGCTAGAAAGAAGAGGAATTCAGATGATGAGGATTCAGATTTTGTTGTTAAGGAAGAGGTGACCTCAAAGCCTAAAAGGAAGGTTGTTGCCAAAGAGCAACAAGATCAACAATCTAAGAAGGGCACCAGCAAAGTCAAGCAGTCAACTGTTGCTAAGAAGCTGAATTTGGGAGAGGCAGCTGCAAGCAAAGTGAAGAAAACCACCAAGAGAAAGAGGATAGTGCATGTGTCGAGCTAGAGCAGATATGTATATTGATCCTCATGCAGATGCAGCAGAGAGGATGAGGATGAGGAAGCACCCCAGCCTCCTCGTCGAAGTCAAGCTCATGAGTGATGCCATTAAGGCTGGAGCCACATCAAAGCCCAAGAAATCTGCTCCAGCTAAGGCAGCTCCAAAGAAAGCCTGCTGCCAAGCCCAAGAGGACCATCGAAACATTCCAGCGTCTAAAAGAACAAGGATGATGTGCCACCGGTGAGTCGACGATGAAGGACCAGTTTTATGAAACTTCGTCCAAAACTGCCACTCCATAATGATGCTCATCCTCAAGCCGAGGATATGAAGGCAAGGAAAGATAGAGGTCTCGGGCTATGGAGACAAACTGACCCATATGCCGTGAGGAGAAGAA
Source organism: Aegilops speltoides (assembly GCA_021437245.1). Lineage (NCBI taxonomy): Eukaryota > Viridiplantae > Streptophyta > Magnoliopsida > Poales > Poaceae > Aegilops > Aegilops speltoides. The sequence goes on from CM038147.1 coordinate 10,626,979, forward strand.
CCGCAGAGATCCCAGATTTCACACCGAGAGCAGCAGGACTTCTATGAGACCGTCTTGATGGACAAGAAGCCCATAGTCGCAGACACAGATATGTTGATTGGAAGTACATTGACAGTGAAGAGCACAGAGATTTCTTTCCACATGTGCATGAAAGTTTCACCGCATGTGGAGTTGCAGATTTTGTAGGTCGAAATTGACCAGTTGGAACGATGAGATGATAATGCAATTTTATGCCACAGCTCACTTCTACCCCGATGGAAAGATTATGTGGATGGTGAAGGTCAAAGGTTTTTTCTTCTGTTGAAGAATGGGCAGAAATTCTGAATGCTCCAAAGGCAACGAGAAGATGATATTGATGTATATGGGATTCCAAAGAAGAATCATGAATCCATGAAAAACATGTACAAAGAGGTTCCAGCAGAGGATTTGGAATCTGGAAGCTCGGCTCGATCTACCATCTCGTGCAGGCTTACCTACCACTAATACCATTTTGAGGCATACCTTGATGCCCAAATCTGGAGATGATCGCATGATCGAGGATACTCTATCAACATGCTGCACATACTTGATGAGAGAGCACCTTTCAAGGTGATGGACTTGATGGTAGAGACCATTAAGAGGACTGCGGTGACGAGAAAAGGTCATGTGGATTTGCCCCAGATTCAGATGCTTATCAATGCCAAGTTTGGCACGGGCACATTCTTGTTGGATAGAGAACATTTACCGTTGCAGCAGAGCATGAAGACAATGTTGTTGTGATGGATGAGGAGGATCCGACATCTGTTGAAGGTCAAGCCAAGATCGCAGCTGCTAAGAAAGCCAAAGTCGACAAAAGCAGCAGCTAAACCAAAGAGTTTGGAGAGCAAATTCTTGAAGCTACTCAAATGATTGAACAACGCTGGCCAGCATTGAACAGTCTCGGAGAGCTTAGAGAGGATTGTTGACGAGAAGATCCACGCCCGGACGTGAAGTCGATCAAGTACAAGTGACCGCCAACAAGCTCGAGGCGGACATTGAGGAAGCAAAGCGGGGACAAGGATTCTCGTGAGTTGCGGGATGACTTAGTCCAGATTCTCATCGACAGATCGCTCCGGTTCCCAAAGGATCCCGATCAGCTGCTATTCCGATGGATCGACACGGGACTACAGCTTCAACACCTCCCACAGTTCCAAAGCAGTTGCTCCTACTCCAGCTCCAGCTCCAAAGTGTCCTCCTCCTCCAGAAGAGACATCACCTGAAGTCTTCGCCGATGTTTGTCATATCCACTCCGACATCAACCCAGACGGGAGCCGCCAGCAGAGTCCACAATGACGCTTAGCTCTATGCTTTTTCGAACTTTTTGGTAACTTGTTGCCAAAGGGGGAGAAATTGTATAGATCATAGGGCTTCGAGAGAGAGAGTGCTGTTGTCTTTGCGCTTTTGCTCTTTCGTTCTTTTGCGATTTCTTTGAGATACTTTTGGTTTTCGAGACATTCAGTGTGTTTGATACTCCGTTTGATTCTACCTTAATGAGTGCTTGGTCGTACTATGCTTTAATGTGTGCTTAATGCTTATCATATGCCATTCCTATCTCGTATGACCATTTACTCATGTCTTGGTGATTGGGTGCATGCTGTTCATTCTTATCATTTTGTGCGCTCCACCAAGATGTATGTGACATGGAAGAGTGACCCATGATCCTAATTGATTGTGCATTTGCATTCAAACGCAAATCTTAAATAATGCACAAATTTAGGGGGAGCTCTTGCTTATCACATACTTCTCAAAGCGATTTATATTATTCATTGATTATATCCTTTGTCGAAGCTTTGATCTATATGTTGTCATCAATTACCAAAAGGGGAGATTGAAAGTGCAACTAATCCCGGTGGTTTTGGTAATTAATAACAACATATATATCATTGAACTAATAGTTACTTGAGAATCATTTCGAGAGTTCAAGTGATATGGGTATGGCAAGGACTCAAGAAGTGGACCCCCAAAATGCTAAGGCAAGCATTGGCAAAAGCTCAAGACTCCATTTTTGTTTAGTGATCCAAGATCACATTGAGTCCATAGGAAAAGCCAATACTATTAAAGGGGATGAGGTTATGATGATGATCTGGTTGCTCAAGTGCTTAGTGATACATCTCCTAAACTATCGGCAACTTTCACCGCCATAGACACTCATAAGTAGTCTCGGTCCCACCGATATTCCAAACTCAGTCACACCGAGATGAACCACCTCGCCATAAGCCAAACCCTAGTAAACTCGGATTTTCCGATTCGAACTCGTTCTCACGAAACATGAGTTGCCAAGTTTCAGAACCTTCGTCATCAAATCGGTGTCACCGAGATGATGAAGTCGGTCCCACCGAAACTGGCATGCTCGTGTCATTGCACGAATCGGACTAACCGAGATTGTATATTCGGTCCCACGAAAATCCCAACGCTCACATTATTTGAACTATCGGTCTCACCGAGTTGTCCACCGGTCCCACCGAGATTGCTCAAATGTGTGTAACGGTTGGATTTTGTGTGGAGGCTATTTATACCCTCCACCCCTCTTCATTCGTGGAGAGAGCCATCGAAAGAACTACCACTCCTACCTTACATTTCGAGAAGAGAACTACCTACCCTTGTGTTGAGATCAAGTTGCTCCACTCCCACCATATGAAGCTTGATCTCTAGCCTTCCCAAGTTGCTTTCCACTCAATCCTTTCTTCCACCACAGCCAAATCAGTGAGGAGAGTTGAGTGTTGGGGAGATTATCATTTGAAGCACAAGAGCAAGGAGTTCATCATCATCTACAACATCTATTACCTTTTGGAGGGTGGTGCCTCCTAGATTGGTTAGGTGTCGCTTGGGAGCCTCCGTCGTCGAGATGTGGAGTTGAACCAAGAAGTTTGTAAGGGCAAGGAGATCGCCTACTTCGTGAAGATCTACCCCGAGTAAGGCTAGCCCTCCGTGGGCGTGAGGCCATGATGGAATAGACAAGGTTGCTTCTTCGTGGACCCTTCGTGGGTGGAGCCCTCCGTGGACTCGCGCAGCCGTTACCCTCCGTGGGTTGAAGTCTCCATCAACGTGGATGTACGATAGCGCCACCTATCGGAACCACGGGAAAAATCACCGCGTCTCCAAAATTGCGTTTGCTCTTCTCCACCTCTCTTTACCACATGTGCAATTTACTTTCCGCTGCCTATACTCTAGAATTGCATGTGTAGGGTGATGCTTGACTTGATCATAATTGTGAATCTGCCAAAAACTGTTCTTTGTCAAAAGGCAGAATTTTTATATTGACAAGTAGTCTAATCACCCCCCCCCTCTAGACATACTTTCGATCCTACAACGTGTGAGGTTGGTCCGGGACGCTTCATCCCACAATACCGCTGAAGCAAGAAAAGACTAGTAGTGGCAAGCAAGTTGACAAGATCCACGCCCACAACAAAATTGTGTTCTACTCGTGCAATAGAGAACTACGCATAAACCTAGCTCATGATGCCACTGTTGGGGAACGTTGCAGAAAATTAAAATTTTTCCTACGGTTTCACCAAGATCCATCTATGAGTTCATCTAAGCAACGAGTCATGGGAGGGAGATTGCATCTACATACCACTTGTAGATCGAGTGCGGAAGCGTTCAAGGGGATGGTGATGATGGAGTCGTACTCGCCGTGATTCAGATCACCGATGACCAAGTGTTGAACGGACAGCACCTCCGCGTTCAACACACGTACGGGATGGGAGACGTCTCCTCCTTCTTGATCCAGCAAGGGGGAAGGAGAGGTTGATGATGATCCAGCAGCACGACGGCGTGGTGGTGGATGCAGCAGAACTCCAAAGAGGGCTTCGCCAAGCGACTCACGGAGGAGGACGAGGTGTAGCCTGGGAGGAGGCGCCAATGCAGTGCGGCTGCCCTCCCCTTCCCTCCTTTATATAGGCTTGTGGGGCGCCGCCTGGGAGATTGAATCTCCCAAGGGGCGGCGGCCTGGGGGTGGAGTGCCCCCAAGGCATGTGGTCGGCCCCCACCCTAGGGTTTCAACCCTAGGCGCAGGGGGTGGGCCTAGGGGGGCGCACCAGCCCACTATGGGCTGGCTCCCCTCCCACTTCAGCCCATGGGGCCCTCCGAGATGGGTGGCCCCACCCGGTGAACCCCCGGGACCCTTCCGGTGGTCCCGGTACATTACCGGGTGACCCCGAAACTTTCCCGATGGCCGAAATACCACTTCCTATATATAATTCTTTACCTCCGGACCATTCCGAAACTCCTCGTGATGTCCGGGATCTCATTCGGGACTCCGAACAACATTCGGTATGCTGCATACTCATATTCATACAACCCAAGCGTCACCGAACCTTAAGTGTGTAGACCCTACGGGTTCGGGAGACACGCAGACATGACCGAGACGACTCTCGGGCAATAACCAACAGCGGGATCTGGATACCCATGTTGGCTCCCACATGCTCCTCAAGATTTCATCGGATGAACCACGATGTCGAGGATTAAACAACCCGTATACAATTCCCTTTGTCAATCGGTGCGTTATTTGCCCGAGACTCGATCGTCGGTATCCCAATACCTTGTTCAGTCTCGTTATCAGCAAGTCACTTTACTCGTACCGTAATGCATGATCCCGTGACCAACCACTTGGTCACTTTGAGCTCATTATGATGATGCATTACCGAGTGGGCCCAGAGATACCTCTCCGTCATACGGAGTGACAAATCCCAGTCTCGATCCGTGTCAACCCAACAGACACTTTCGGAGATACCTGTAGTGCACCTTTATAGTCACCCAGTTACGTTGTGACGTTTGATACACCCAAAGCACTCCTATGGTATCCGAGAGTTACACGATCTCATGGTCAAAGGAAGAGATACTTGACATTGGAAAAGCTCTAGCAAACGAACTACACGATCTTGTGCTATGCTTAGGATTGGGTCTTGTCCATCACATCATTCTCCTAATGATGTGATCCCGTTATCAACGACATCCAATGTCCATAGCCTGGAAACCATGACTATCTGTTGATCACAACGAGCTAGTCAACTAGAGGCTCACTAGGGACATATTGTGGTCTATGTATTCACACGTGTATTACGATTTCCGGATAATACAGTTATAGCATGAATAAAAGACAATGAACAAGGAAATATAATAATACTTTTATTATTGCCTCTAGGGCATATTTCCAACACTGGAGAGGTCCATACATCGCTATGAATCAACTGAAAAGGAAAAGAAGCTATGGTGGTGGAGTTATTAAACTGGAGGCGAACATGTTTGCCGACACAACAGGTATTACATGTGTGATCCTCTATCTTATGTCAACTGAAACTGAAACTCCTAACAATATGATGAAGTGTGACGGGGTTGGGATGACCCAAACGAGCGTGCCAGTGATCGACGCCGGCGGAGAGAGCAACCGGTGCGGTGGTGGAGGTGGATGGCGAGTGCATCAGATAGAGCTCGTCGAGGCTGTCACATCGGTGAAGTACCATCCTGGTTCGAGCGCCCTTGACACAAAACCCAAGCTCATCAAATTCAACAGTAACAACATTTTCACTAGTTAAACGACGAACAGAAATAAGGTTCTTAATAAGATGAGGTGACACAAGTATGTTAGACAAAGTAATAGGCATGGAATTAGAAGGAAAGGAAGTGTGTGCCCGACATGTGTAATAGGGAGTGTGGAACCGTTGCCGACAATGATGCGGCGGTCGGTGGTGACGCGAGTGAAGAACGCAAGATTAGCAGGATGAGCAAACATGTGAGCCGTAGCCCCGGTGTCCATGTACCAATCATCACCTCCGGTGAAGTTGTTCGGCTTAGGAGCGGCATGCAGTGCGGGAAGGAGCACCGGGTCCCAGGTCGCCGGCAGCAGGGCCGGCGAGGGGGACGGAGACGCCGTGGGGAGGCCGTAGCCGCCGCTCGGCTGCGGCGGTGGGTACTCTCCAGACGGTATGGGAAGCAGCCCTGGCTGCGACTGCGGTGTCAGGTAGGTCGGATGGCCCGCTGGAAAGACCTGCTGGCTTGCTGACAGATGCTGCAGGTGCTGGGCGCCGTCTGGCTGCTGCCCAGCGGGCGAGTGCGGGCCTGCTGACGACCCCACCAGTACCCGAGAGCTCCGTACACGGGCGCGTCGAACGCCCTGCGCAAGAGCACGAGGTCGACGGGGCAGAGTCGGCACCGGCGGTGGGGCGATGATGAACTGGCCAGAGAGCGCCGGCGGTGGGGCGGCGACATACGCCAGCGAGGGCAGCAGAGCTCGGGACGGGCTGGCGGGGCGACGCCGGATGTGCCGTGGGTGGCGGACGCGCCGTACGGCGGCGGGAACGGGCCGGTGGACGCCATCAGGGCTGGCGGGCGATGCGAAGCGGTCAGCGGCAGGCGATGCGAGCGGACGAGGCTAGCGAGGCGTGCTGGCGAGGAGAAGCGAGCGAGCGGCGGCCGGGTCAGCTGGCGAGCGAGGCGAGCGATCGGGCGGGAAGCTGCAGCGGAGCGATCGGGCGGGAAGCTGCAGCGGGCTAGCAGGCCACCACCAACACCAAGCATTGAACCAAGGGTTTGTTCTCGACATGAAGAGAACATCTGACCCCGAGTCTTGCTGCTGTGTCGGAAATTCATATGACTCGACACTACGTCTTCACCTCATACTAAATGGGTCGAAGAAGAGCCGCTGCACGTTTTCTTCCCAACGTCTCCTATTCTCCCGATGAACTCCCTTTCTTTACTTTTTTCTTGCCGAGTTTTTCTACTCTTTTGCTAACAGGGGGTTTCTAACAGGTGTTAAAGCGAAGTTGCTCCAGAGCACGCGCAGAACACAATCGGCTGGTGGTGGCATATAAATTGTTGGGCGTATAGTGTATGGCTGTTGAGAGCCTTTATTGCGAATAGTTTAGTTTGATTGGAAGTCTCCGTGATTGCACGTAGGGAAAAGATGATTTATTTCTAACGTGTTTGAGTCAATGAATTGTTATTCAAAGAATATATAGAACAAAGAATCATAAATGGAAATTTTCATATGGGCCTTGTTCTTACAACTTAAATGACACACATATATAAAATTTATAATAGTTCACGCACTATCCCACGAATCATACTATCAGAGTACCCACAATGGGAGTAACATATGTGGTAACATCACACATATTTATACAAAATAGATGATGTGGCAAGTAATTGATAAAGAAACAGAGTGATGCGGTAACATAGCTAGTTACTAGTAGTATGAGTAACATCACACATACCAAGACAAGATGAGTCTACAACTTAATAAATGAAGTGTTACATGATACCACACACATGTTACTCCCCATTGTGAAGGTAGTAACATAGACTAGTAACATATGCATGTTACTACTCTAAGTTATTCCCCATTGTGGCTAGTCTCAGATGCTCTGATTTGACTCATATTTATTGTTGCATAGTTTTTCGTTTTCTTTCAGAGAAAAAAGCAGCATGCATCTTCGTATTTCAACTAGCAGTAACCATAACAAAGTCCAGTTAGTACAATTAATTAATAAGTTAATTCGTTTGTGCGGAATCAATAAGTATAATTAACAAATAAGCACTCGTCCAAGCAGCACACCAACGTTTGCCTGGCTCCCGCGAGGGAGGGGCGATGACAGCGGCGTGCCTTCGGCTCGCTTCAGTGTTTGTAGTCGTCACTAGGTGGTATATGGATTTGGATGTAATTTTTATTATTTCTAGTATTCGTTGTACTACCATGATTGAAGATGCATAGATTGAAGCTTTTCCCGTAAAAAAAGGAATTGCACTGTCAAAAATCATTTGAAACTGTAAGTTCTAAAGCATTAACAATATATGAGGAAAAAACAGGGAAAAAAAGCAATAAGAATCGGCAAGGTACTAACTTGCTTCGACTATGAAGGTCTTTGGTGAAGTCGGAGTCGCCCGTTTGGAGGGAGCCGGTGATGACGATGACGCTTGCGACTGCTCGGCGGATGCCTTTTCCTCTTTGTAGCTCTGTCATTCCATGTCGGTGGCCAGGTTGACCGGTGGTACCCATTTTATGTGGGTTGGATTGTATCGGTTTTAGCCCGGTTTTCCGTCAATTAACCGGGCAATTCTCACTCCTTAATTAATGAAAATGGCAAGTTGCCTCATTCCAAAAAATATATATTTCTAGTGAAAGATGTTTCCCGGATGCAGTCAAGACCCAGAACACACCAAAATAGAGCTCTCAAATGTTGTCCGGTCAATTCAGATTTGTCCAACCCCATATGAAGCTCCAAACTTACCAATCAAACACGCAAAATAAGTTAACTATGCAAGGAATTCAGAATTTGACAACACGCAAAAGCTCATGGAGGTCAAAGGAAGGACCGCGAAGCTGCGGAGGACATGGCATGCCCACACGGCTCCGGAGGATAAATATATAGGAGGACAATGCGGTGAAAGTGATAAGTTGAGAGATAGGTCGGAGCTCATTACCATTCTCTCATGTATATGTAGTGGTGGGAGATGGCATGGTGTCATGCAAGACCAACATATGGTTCAACACCACATATTCACTTCATACTAAGCATTCTCTTCACACCAGACTAAGGGTCTATTCGGCAACTGCCCAGCGCCCAGAAATCCTCAAATCCGGCTCCTTGATCTCACTTCCAGCTTCCTACGAAAAACATGAATAAAAAAACGGGCATAACAGAATTTCCAGATCCCATATCCCAGATCACCAGTCTTGGGCTGGTAGCCGCCTGGCCCATTACGCTCGATTCTGGCCTGGTACAGAGCGATGGTACTCGCTCTGTTCTATTCATTTCTTGTATGAAACGTTTTCTTTCACTCTGTGGTGGCATCTCTCAATAAATAATGTGAACTCCACGATTTCCAATTCCTGGGACGCTCAAACACCACTCCTCGTTTTTGCACTATAACCCGCCTTAGATCTGGGAAGTTAGCTTCTGAGAGGTGACCCATCCGGCCCAAGTTCGCTCGCTGATTCAGAGAAGCTAGGAACTGGGCAGTTGCCGAAGAGGCCCTAAGGGTTCCCTTCCCTACATCTTCTATTATCAAGTTAACGCTCTTATTTATTTACATTGTTTTTAGTAACAATAGTTGTGTGAGCCTCAGCGAGTAAACAAAAACCGATTCTTGCCACTGTCATCATGGAAAGTTAACAAAAACCGATTCCCGCCAAGATCTTTGCATTCCAATCCAGTAAGAGGGCAGCACAGATTACCCAGTGTTCTTCCCACATACCCTGCTTTTGCTGATCTCTCTAAGAATAGCATACCGACAGCCTGTAGGTCGTTCACTGTCGAGGTGCAGGCATCACTAGTAGAAAACCACCCATTAGTCCCGGTTCGTAAGGGCCTTTAGTCCCTGTTCGGCAATCGGGACTAATGGGTCGTTACTAATACCTCAACCCATTAGTCCCGGTTCAAACACGAACCGGGACCAATGTGCCTCCACGTGGCCCTGTGCGCCGAGCCCAGTCGGGGGTTTTGGTCCCGGTTGGTGGCTCCAACCGGGACCAAAAGGCATCCACGTGTCTGCATTCCGATGGCTGGGGTTTTTTTTTTTTTGAAAGGAGGGGGTTGGGGGTTTTGGGGGTTAATTTAGGTGTTTCAGATATTGTGTTAGCTAGCTAATTAATAGAGAGAAGTGTCCTCTCTTATGTCCGTGCTTGCTCGACGCCACGTAGTATATATACATAAGTGATCGAGAGAACCATTCAAGATGAAGTTCGTCATGCATACCGAGAGAAGTGATCGATCGACCTCTCCTTCTCCGAGAGATTGGTCGAACAACAAGTTTTACTGGCTACATACATGTACAATCTATATAAGATCTCTTAATTACAAACCACTAGCATTTGAATTGAAGTTTCACATGGTATTCTCCGGCTTTACTGATGACGTGTTCAAGAAAGAATCCCGCCAATTCCTCTTGAATTGCTTTCATGCGATCTGGTGGTAGGAGTTCATCCCGCATCTGCCACGTCTAATTAATTTGAAGAAGGGGGTTAATTAATACATATATATGAATGAAACTCGACAGAAATGATGGTGTAATAAAATGAAATTGTGAATATTATTGCTGACGCACTTCATATTGTCTTCTAGAGTAGCCCCGCTTGTTTTTCAAAGTCGCGTTGTGGATGAACTCGCACACGTAGTATCCACGAAATCATTCCTTCCTCCTGCCACAAGCACTTTACGAGAAATAGAGGTCAATCAAACTGATAATGAAGCATTATATAAATGGCATTGATGAAAGTATAGCTATAGAATCAACGGAGATGCACGCCAATAGTACTTACTTTGGTATGTATATCGCAGCTCCTTCGGCAGTCCCGGAGCTTGTGCGGTGAACTGTTTCCAAACCCTGCAAGACAAAGAAAATAATTATTATTACTTGAGATATCAGGAAATGAACAAAAAGTTGCCAATATGGTGCGATAATGATCGATTGAACTTACTTGCTGAGCATTTCAGTCATGTCCGCATAGGTGCTGGGATCTTTCCGTCTGGAGTCTAAGACGGTTACTAGTCCACGCTCAAGCTTAATCTCCAGAAGAATATAGTGGTACCTGCACGCATGCATAACTCATCAATTACATTAACCTCGCTCGAGTAATAAGGAAAACCGGATATGCACACGACAGTAACACTCACGGGCCGTGGTAAGGAAAGAGTATTGTATCTTTGTTTTGATTTTTGATCAATTATTGTAGCAAGTTGTCCTCGGCCTCTTCGGCGCGCTTTTCAACCAGAAAAACATCTATGATATTTGTGTTAATGAACCCAATATCATAGATTTCATTTTTTTTGCACTCGACGATCTTCAATCTGCATAATATATTGAGGATAATTAATTATAAATACATGCAATGAAAGAGCCGAGCTATATATACAGACTAATGACAGAAATAGTACTTACAGGCAGTAGCAAAAGACCATTAATTTATCGAGGGCCTTTTGATTGAAGAACTCGAAGAACTCCTCAAATGGAATAGACAACAGATCATTTGAAACGAGGTCGTGCTCCTCTTTAATTTTCAGATACAAAGTGTTCGTCCCCTCAGACTCTCTGCAGGTTTTCATGTACCAACTATGGAATCTTCGCATCATTGTTGTCAGAGACTTTTCATCTTTGACGAGTGGCTTCCCGTACTCGTATCTGAACAAGTCCACCTCCATGAAATCAGGAAGTGCATCGTCAGGCAGGTAATCTTCAAGATTGCCATAACCGACCACCGTCCCCGGAGGATTAGACACATTGAGCGGGGGGCACGATTGCTGTGCTTGTTCGCCGAGCTGGGCAATTTTTTTCCCCTTTGCTCGTTGTTCTTTTGACCTTTTATCACTGATAGTAGTTCCCGACCGCTTGGCTTGGAGATATGTCTGTTCAGTAATGCGCTCATAGTTGGTTCTCGGCGGAGACTTTGGTGGTTTCCTCAGGGCATCGAGAGTGCGCTTTGCTTTCACCGGATCGACCTTCTCCTCCGGAGGTGGATGTATCTTTGCTTTCACCCCTTCAAAGAACTCCTTCACGTGGGTCTGCACGATCGTATTGGTTTCCTCCTCGGTCCTCTCGTACGGTAACTTCTCTAGAGGCTTTAGAGGTGGACTTCTGTATTGCCTCTCTCTTCTTGTGCTGCTAGACGCTGGAGCAGACGGAGCGGCTGCGGCGTCTGTCTTCTTTCGTGCTTGCTTACGAGGCGGAGGAGAAGGACTACGATGCGTCGGAGCAGCCGGGGCGGCGGCGGGTCTCTTCCGCCCTTGCTGGCGAGGCGGAGGAGGAGGCGGAGTGCCGCCACGCGCCGGAGAAGGAGGCGGAGTGCCGCCACGCGTGCCTCGATCGCCACTCACGGAGGAGGAGGCGGTGGAGGAGGCGGAGTGCCCTGACTCACGGAGGAGGAGGAGGAGGCGGAGGTGTCCATTGAAGGTCGATGAGCTCCTTCCGCCATAGGCATGGAGTCTTGAGCGAACCCAGCCTAGTCTCCCTTCACCGGTAGGGTGCTCAAGCCGAGGTCCTCAAATCCCTCCGTTATTTCATCAACCATCACCTTAGCAAATCCTTCCGAATCGGTGGCGGTGATAAGTTGTGCCGGGTCCACTAGGATAAACTTGGCCAACAGCCGCCTTGACCTTCAAATTCATGCATCGCGCCATAATGTGGCAATTTTGAGACTCCGTGATACCATCCACGGATAGCTGGCAGAGCCGTCAAGACATGCTTCGGCTGAAGCAGCTCGGTGGAAGCAACGCTACTTCTCCGCTGAGATGGCGGGGTAGCTTCGGGGGAAGCTTCGGCATGTCGTTTGTTGCGATCTGCTGCTTCTCGTTCCTCTTCTTGATCCTCTAGCCCCATTACCCTTCCAAGCAGCGCCTGCATTTGGTCCTGCTCCATTTTCTTCCTCCTCTCGTGGGTTTTGTAACCCCCTGCGTCCGGAAAACCAACCTTCCTCGGAAGGGAGCTTGGCGTGCCTCGTGTCCGTCCAGGGTGCTTGGGATTCCCAAGGGCCATTGTGAGCTCGTCCTTCTCCCTGTTTGGAAGGAACGTCCCTCGCTGCGCTGCACCGATATAGTGTCGAAGTTTCTTGACTGGTGTTTGCAGTTGCTCGTCCGTCCATCGACATCGCCTATTATAGGTCCAAGGTTCCGCCAGCCCTCAAGAACCAAGTCCGCAACGGTGCGCCAGCGATTGTCTCGGTTCGATCCCTTTTCAAGCAGATCATGCTCAGCCTTGGACCACTTAGGCCGGGCTTTGGGGTAGCCACCTGATCCCGTGCGATGGTGAAGCTTCTTCTTCGCAGCATTTTTCTTGTTTGTCTCCGACATCTTCTTACTCTTTTCTGATGTCTTGTGGGCCACAAATGCGGGCCAGTGATCTTTGATCTTCTCATATTTGCCGATGAATTCTGGTGTCTCTTTTTTCTTGACAAACTGGTTCAGCTCTTTCCTCCACCTCCTCATTAGGCTAGCCATCTTCTTAAGAGCACAAGACTTGATTAATTGCTCCTTAACTGGCTTCTCCGGATCCTCCTCTGGCGGTAGGGTGAAATTTGCCTTCAGCTCATTCCAAAGATCTTCTTTCTGCATATCATTGACATAAGACACCTCAGCGTCTTCATCCTTAGCAGGCTTATACCATTGCTGGATCTTGATCGATCCTGTCCCTAACAAGAACCCCGTGACCGAGCGTAAAATTCCTTCTTTGTCCGGATGGGTTCAATCGGTTCGCCGTCGGGCGCGATTTCTATGATCTCAAACTTTTCATCCGAGCTCAACTTTTCTTGGGCCTCGCCTCCTTACCGGTTGTGCTCGATCCGGAGGGCTAGAAATTATAAGGAAGAAAGACGACAGTACTTAATATGTGTACATATACCAAAACAATGGATGCATCAATTAACTTGTCAGCACGGGCTTAACTAATATATATATACCTGGCCGGACTCGGTTCGGTGACTCGGCTCGGCACGGTCTCCTTCGTCTTGTACCTCCATTGTGTCACCGGAGCCATCATGAACATAGTCCTCCTCTTGTACCGGCATTAATGGGTCGAAGCCATCATAATCATAGCCCTCTTCTTCATCCATCTGACCAACGGTGTCGATGAGAAATGACGAACATCATCACTTCCATTTGCGATTATTTCCAACATCGCTTCGCTTTCTTCATCTCGAGTGCTCCATAGTTTCGCAAATATTGACAACATGTCAATTATTATTCAAACATGGTACATAGTGGCAAACGAGAACTAGCTAGCTAATCACAATAAGGAATCATGTTAGTGGCCTCGACGCTGCTTCTCTAGGGTTTGGGGTCGCTCGACACAAAGCTTCAAGGGTTTGGGGTGGCCTCGACGATAACGCTCTTTTTAACTTGATAAATTTGGGTGGCCTTGAGAGAGTTAATTTGTCGGGTAGGAGCGGCAAGGGAGGGGGTACGAGGAGACCTGCAACATCGTTTTCTCTTTAGGGTTTGGGTGTCCTCGAGAGTTTTGGTCGGCGAGAGGGCCGAGGGGTGCTGCAGTTGTATCTAGAGGGGTTATATCGACAACCACGCGACATACATATACATGTTAAAATAATGTTATCGGAAGGGGTATCGGTACCACCCCTCGTGTTGAAGTTTCTTCTTTCTCCTTTCCTTTCTTTCTTCTTCTCCTCTTCTTTTCTTCTTCTCCCTCGAGAAAGGAAAATAATTAAGAAAAGGAAGAAAGAGGAAGAAGGAAGAAGGAAGAAGAAGAAGTAAAAGAAGAAAAAAAAGAGGAGAAGAAGAAGAAATAGAGGAGAAGAAAAAAATAGAATTTCTCCTTTCTCCTCTATTCCTTTCTTCTTCTCCTCTTCTTTTCTTCTTTTTCCTCTTCTTATTTATTTCTCCTCTTCTTCCTCTCCTCTTTTCTCCTTTCTTCCTCTTCTTATTTTCCTTTTCCTCTCATTCTTTTAGTATTGCTTGTTTTAAAAAATGTTCAAATAGAAAATTTGAAAAAAACAAAGGTTTTGCCTAATGCATTGGTCATATGAATATACAAACATTTGCATATTCTACAATAATTAATATCAACAAAAAATCTATGAATAGAAAAAAAACCGAACTTTTCTAAAAATCTATCTTTTGCATATATGAAAACATTAATACACATATGAAAAATAAATACATATGTCAACAAAAACATAATCTGAACAATTTTAAACATTACATACACATAGCCACATACATACACATATACATACATATATTATATATATATATATATATATATATATATATATATATATATATATATATATATATATATATATATATATATATATATATATATATATATATATATTATATATATACATATATATATATGACAATTTTTCCTACTACGGGTGTAGTTACTCCCACTTTTGTTTCATACGTTCTAGGTAGTATTTATCCTATGGGAGAGTATGTACGCGTAATATGTAGTATGTAAGAATGTTTAGGTAGTATATATACTATTTTTAGATAGTATGTAATATATTTTGAGCATATTTGTTGTGCGTACAAATATGTACGTATTTCATAAATATTATAAAAACATGGGCTCACATGCAATTTTTCACATAACTCACTTTGGAGTATCTTAGATATAATATGTGAACATACTAAAAATAATAAAGTAGAGTATATACTACCACATGGTAGTATATGAAAAATGGTGTAACTACACCGGTATATATATATAGCCACATATATACATACACATATATATATACATTGAACAAAAAATAAAACTAATAAAATGAAAGAAAAATAGAGCTGGTGGCGTGGCGGCTCACAATGTGGCGGTGGTGGGGGCAGGCGACGGCGACGGCGCTGGGCGCTGGCGGCGGTAACGCTGGCGGAGCTCGGCGGCGACGCTGGCAGAGCTGGCGCCGACGACGGCGAAGCGCGGGCTCGGGGAGGACGGCGACGACGACGGCGCGGCGACGGCGACGGCAAGCGGCGGCGGCGTCAGGGCAACTGTCGGCGTCGATGTGTTCGCGTCGTCGGGGGGGGCAACTGGTGGCGATGAATCGCAAAACTGCGAAGTGCGTTAGTTATATACAAGGAGCATTGGTCGGTTGGGCACCAACCGACTAATGTTTTTAGTCCCGGTTGGAGCCACCAACCGGGACCAAAGGCCTCTTTTTCGGCAGCCCAAAGGGCGGGAATCTGCGGCCTTTGGTCCCGGTTGGTGGCACCAACCGACCAATCTCTCTTTAGTCCCGGTTGGTGCCACCAACCGGGACCAAAGGCCTCACGCCGCTCAGACGGGCCAAAGTTTAGTCCCACCTCGCTAGTTGAGAGGGAGCGCAATGCTTATAAGCCCCACTACCGCCTCCCTCTTGAACTCCTTCCCTCTGCAGCTTATGGGCCTACTTACTACTACTTTGCTCGATGGGCCTTCGGGCCTTGCGGGCTGAATCTGGCCCAAATTATGGATTCAAGTTGTATTCAGCCGTGGGGCCAAAGATGGGTGGCACTTTTTTTCTTGCTTTATTTATTTTATTTTGTTTCTACTTACAACAAAATACTTATTGTTTTTTTGTTTTGTTTTCTGCATTATTTATTTTCTTTTGTTTTTGCTTTATTTTTTAATTCTTTTTGCTTCTAGTTTTAGGAAAATTATAAAGTTTCTCGGTGCCATTACTTTTCAAATTTGAAAACACTCTTTTTTGTTTTCTTTCTTGCTTTATTTATTTTATTTTGTTTCTACTTACAACAAAATACTTATTGTTGTTTTTTGTTTTGTTTTCTGCATTATTTATTTTCTTTTGTTTTTTGCTTTATTTTTAATTCTTTTTGCTTTTAGTTTTAGAAAAATATAAACTTTCTGTTAGTGCCATTACTTTTCAATTTGAAAACAATTTTTTTGTTTTCTTTCTTGCTTTATTTATTTTATTTTGTTTCTATTTACAACAAAATATTTATTGTTGTTTTTTGTTTTATTTTCTGCATTATTTATTTTCTTTTGTTTTTGCTTTATTTTTAATTCTTTTTGCTTCTAGTTTTAGGAAAATTATAAACTTTCTGTTAGTGCCATTACTTTTCAATTTGAAAACACTTTTTTTGTTTTCTTTCTTGCTTTATTTATTTTATTTTGTTTCTACTTACAACAAAATACTTATTGTTGTTTTTTTGTTTTGTTTTCTGCATTATTTATTTTCTTTTGTTTTTTGCTTTATTTTTTAGTTCTTTTTGCTTTTAGTTTTAGGAAAATTATAAACTTTCTGTTAGTGCCATTACTTTTCAATTTGAAAACACTTTTTTTGTTTTCTTTCTTGCTTTATTTATTTTATTTTATTTCTACTTACAACAAAATACTTATTGTTGTTTTTTGTTTTGTTTTCTGCATTATTTATTTTCTTTTGTTTTTTGCTTTATTTTTAATTCTTTTTGCTTCTAGTTTTAGGAAAATTATAAACTTTCTGTTAGTGCCATTACTTTTCAAATTTGAAAATACTTTTTTTGTTTTCTTTCTTGCTTTATTTATTTTATTTTGTTTGTACTTACAACAAAATACTTATTGTTGCTATTTTTAATTATTACGAGGGCGAACCATAAGACATTAAAGCATTTCAAATGAACTCTGAAAAAGTTGAAAGTTGGCATGGTATCATAAATTGACCCACACATAGCATGTGCATGTATAAAACGAACAATGGTATCATACTAAATCGCCATAAAGTTGGCATGGTATCATCATAATAGTTGGAGAAAGTCTTCACTTTTTCTTCGCTTGTGTCATTTGCTTATTGCGCCGTAACCATGGATAATCTTCATCGCTTATCGGGATGTGGGGTCAGCCTTGACTTTAAAGGAGAAATTTCATGAAACTTTTCATAATCTTGAGACATGTCTGCCTTTGTCCTCCACTCCCACGATGTCCCTTTTTCCGAAAGAACTATGTGGCGCTTTGGCTCATCGTATGATGTATTTGCTTCCTTATCTTTTCTCTTTCTCGGTCTCATCGGACATGTCCTTCACATAGATAACCTGTGCCACATCATTGGCTAGGACGAACGGTTCGTCGCTGTACCCAAGATTTTTCAGATCCACTGTTGTCATTCCGCATGTGGGTCTACTCAGCACTCGCCTCCGACAGATTGACCCATTTGTACTTAAACAAAGGGACCTTAAAATCATGTCCGTAGTCAAGTTCCCATATGTCCACTATGTAACCATAATATGTGTCCTTTGCCCTCTCGGTTGTTGCATCAAAGCGACACCGCTGTTTTGGTTGGTGCTCTTTTGATCTTGGTCAATCGTGTAAAATGTATTCCCATTTATCTCAGATCCTTTCCAAATCAATACAGTCAAAGATGGTCCCTGGATAACAAGTACAGCTCATCACAAACAGTGTTGTCACCTCCGACACGTGCTTCCAACCAACTGCTGAATTCTGATGTGTTCACATGTAATCTGATCGTCGACCGCTCGGGTGTTTGAAGCGCAGATCGTTCTTGTGTTCATCGACATACGGGTCACCAAGGTAGAGTTCTAGAACTGTAGTGGGCTTGAGACCAAGAATATCCGCCCCTGCATATTATTGAGTCCTTTCCAGCGTGTCTTTTCCATCAATCTCCCCTCATACCGCGATTTAGGGAGACCTATCTTCTTAAGGCCAGAATGAAGTCAACACAAAACCCGATGACATCCTCTCGTTTGATGGCCCATGGAGATGCTTCCTTCGGCCTAGCGTTACGAGACATATTTCTTTAGGACTCCCATGAACCTCTCAAAGGGGTACATATTGTGTAGAAATACGGGCCCGTAATGACAATCTCGTCAACTAGATGAACTAGAACGTGCGCCATGATATTGAAGAAGGATGGTGGGAACACCAGCTCAAACCGACAAGACATTGCACCACATCACTCCTTAGCCTTGGTATGGTTTCGGATCGATCACCTTCGAGATATTGCATTGAGGAATGCACATAGCTTCACAATGGCTAATCGGACGTTTTCGGTAGAAGCCCCTCAATGCAACCGGAAGCGATTGCGTGCCATAATCACGTGGCAGTCATGAGACTTTAGGTTCAAACTTTTTTCTCGCCATATTTATTATTCCTTTTATATTCGACGAGAAGCCGCCGGGACCTTCATACTAAGCAGGAATTCAAAGAAGATTTCCTTCTCTTCTTTGGTAAGAGCATAGCTGGCGGACCTTCATATCGCTTTGGAGGCATGCCGCCTTTTTCGTGCAAACGTTGCAGGTCCTCTCGTGCCTCACCTGTATCTTTTGTCTTCCCATACACGCCCAAGAAGCCTAGCAGGTTCACGCAAAGGTTCTTCATCACGTGCATCACGTCGATCAAGAGCGGACCTCTAGGTCTTTCCAAGAGGGTAGATCCCAAAATATAGATTTCTTCTTCCACATGGGTGCGTGTCCTCGGCGTCACTCGGAACAGCTAGTCCGCGGGACCCTTTCCAAAGATTACGTAAATCATTGACCATAGCAAGTACGTGATCACCGGCACGCATGGCGGCTTCTTCCGTGATCTGCCTCGCTTTGAAATGCTTGCCTTTCTTTCGATATTGATGGTTGGTCGGAAGAAATCGACGATGGCCTGTACACATTCTTCCCGCAGCTTGCGGTATATACTATCGGTGTCAAGTAAACAAAGTGCATGCATGTGTGGTATCCCTTGTTTGTCTGTCCCGAAGGTTACCGAGAGCGGGCCAATCGTTGATGGTCACGTAACAGCAACGCCTTTAGGTTAAATTCTCCTGTTTGTGCTCATCCTACGACGTACACCGCTTCCATTCCACAGCTGTAAAAGTTCTTCAACTAATGGCCTTAGGTACACATCAATGTCATTGCCGGGTTGCTTAGGGCCTTGGATGAGAACTGCATCATAATGAACTTCCGCTTCATGCACATCCAAGGAGGAAGGTTATACATACATAGAGTCACGGACAGGTGCTGTGATTGCTGCTCTGCTCCCGAAAGGATTAATGCCATCCGCGCTTAAAGCAAACCATACGTTCCTTGGCTCACTTGCAAACTCATCCCAGATTTCTCTCGATTTTTCTCCATCGCGACCCGTCAACCGGTGCTCTCAACTTCCCGCCTTTCTTACGGTCCTCACTGTGCCATCGCATCAACTTGGCATGCTCTCCGTTTCGAACAGACGTTTCAACCGTGGTATTATAGGAGCATACCACATCACCTTCGCAGAACCCTCTTCCGGGGGCTCGCCGTCAACATCACCGTGGTCATCTCGTCGATCTTATACCGTAATGCACCGATACCGGCATGCGCTCAGATCCTTGTACGCACCATGTAGAGGATGCGATCATTAGGGCATGCATGTATCTTCGCACCTCCAATCCTAGAGGGCATACGACCTTCTTTGCTGCTTATGTACTGTCGGGCAATTCGTTATCCTTGGAAGCTTCTTCTTCAATATTTTAAGTAGCTTCAAATCCTTTATCGAGCACAGCATTCTCTCGCCTTCCACCGCAGCAATTCCAAGAAGGTACCGAGCTTTGTGTTGCCATCTTCGCAATTGGGGTACAACCCTTTTTGTGGTCCTCTAGCATGCGATCGAACTTCAGCTTCTCCTTTTGACTTTCGATTGCGCCCTTGCATCGACAATGACCCGCAGAGATCATCATCATCGGGCACATCGTCTGGTTCCTCTTGATCTTCAGCAGCTTCGCCCGCAAAGCATCATCGCACATCGTCTGGTTCCTCTTGATCTTCCGGAGCATCACCGTATTCGGGGGCACATAGTTGTCATCGTACTCTTCTTCTTCGCCGCCTTCCATCATAACCCCTATTTCTCCGTGCCTCGTCCAAACATTATAGTGTGGCATGAAACCCTTGTAAAGCAGGTGGGTGTGGAGGATTTTCCGGTCGAGTAAGACTTCAGATTCCCACATATAGGGCATGGACAACACATAAAACCATTCTGCTTGTTTGCCTCAGCCACTTCGAGAAAATTATGCACGCCTTAATGTACTTGAGGTGTGTCTTGAACCGTACATCCATTGTCGGTTCATCTGTGTGCATTATATATAATTAATGTGTCAAAAATCATTAGAACATCATGAATAGATAATTAATTAAGTGACCAAATTAATAGAAGTTCATCATCACATTAAAACCAAAGTACATACATAGTTCTTATGTAACAACATAAAGCTCTGCAGAGCATATAAATTAATTAAACCATACACTGAAACTATGTAAAACATTTCAATGCGAAAACAAATGCGATCATAATCGCAACCAATGTAACAACTGATCCAATGGCATAATGATACCAAGCCTCGGTATGAATGGCATATTTTCTAATCTTTCTAATCTTCAAGCGCATTGCATCCATCTTGATCTTGTGATCATCGATGACATCCGCAACATGCAACTCCAATATCATCTTCTCCTCCTCAATTTTTCTAATTTTTTCCTTTAACAAATTGTTTTCTTCTTCAACTAAATTTAACCTCTCGACAATAGGGTCGGTTGGAATTTCCGGTTCAACAACCTCCTAGATGAATAAAATCTATGTCATGTTGGTCGGCATAATTGTCATAAACAATAAATGAACCAATAGTTATGAAAAGATAATATATACCACATCCGAATCATAGACAGGACGAGGGCCGACGGGGGCGGATATCAAAACCATCGCACTATATAAGATGCAATAATAAAAGTAAGAAAATTATACAAGTATATATCTATCTAAACATACAAATAAGAATATTTTTCCTTTCAGAAAGAAGATAAGAACAAGAGGCTCACCACGGTGGTGCCGGCGATGAGATCGGTGCGGGTGATCGACGACGTTGAAGACGGGACAGGCGTGACGGACCGCTAAACCTAGACAAATATGGAGGAAAATGGAGCTTGGCGGTCGAGCTTGGAGAGGAGAAACCTTAAGTAGTGTGGCTCGGCATTCCATCGAACACCTTGTGTGCATATGAGGTGAGCTAGAGCACCACCAAGCCCTCTCCCTCGGCAGTAAAAAAAGCAGAGCAGTGTGCTCGCTCTTGCCGAGGGGTATATATAGGCAGGACCTTCGTCCCGGTTGGTCGCATGAACCGGGACTAAAGGGTTGCCTTTGGTCCCGTTCGTGCCACTAACGGGACCAATGGTGGTGGGCCAGAGCGAGGCCCATTGGTCCCGGTTCATCCCACCAACCGACCAAAGGTCCAGACGAATCGGGACCAATGGCCCACGTGGTCGGCCGCCCGGGGCTCATGAACCGGGTCCGATGCCCTCATTGGTCCCGGTTCTGGATTGAACCGGGACTAATGGGCTGGACCGGCCTGGACCATTGCCCCCTTTTCTACTAGTGCATATCTTCTTCCGATTTTGGCACCACTCTTCTCTGCTTCTAACAGCTTGTAATCCTTCATCCCGCCCTCCACAATGTCCAGCGCAGGGCCCCTCCTATCACATATGGTGATTCCACTTCAAAATACCAATCCGGGAAGAACACTCTCGCCCCCTGCTTCCCAGCTCACCTCCACACAACAGCAACTAGGGTTGACTTGGTGTTTTACGATTGCACACCCAGCTAACACGAATATGCTTTGGTAGGGAGGGGCCTCACGGGAATCTCACACTGATTTCTACTCTCACCGGGCATCATTGGTCATCGATACGACACCTGACGCTAGGAATTGGTGGCTGAAATGTCGATTGGCTGGAAATTATTCCCTTGCTCTCTCTGCGACCGGGGTTTGTGATGCCCCAGATCCCTACCACCGGTGGAGCAGGGGCGCGCGGGAGCTTATTGTTGGGGGAGGCACGATCGTGAATGCAATTTTTCTTTCATTTGGCGGGAATGATAGTTTTGATTAGGGGTGTGCCGACTGCTGTTTAGAGGTTATAATTGTTACATCATACATCATTGGGACTCTGCATCCTCGGATGCATACACATGTTTTGTTTCTTTTGAAAAGGAATGCCTCTGCATCCTCTGATGCGTACAACCATAGTTTTATTAACAAGATGTTCTATACCAAGAACGAACAGATCGACATAAAAAGAAAAAAGGAGAAGCCTAGAGCAGCATCGCGAAGCAGCTTAGTGAAAACCTTCTTTTCCATAGGTTTACATACACCAGCTACCGCAAAATGTGTCCGAAGTCCTAACGGACAACTACATAGGACAAAGACGTCATCTCGCTCAGCACAGAAAGCTTTTGCACCCAAGCGACAAAATGTAGAGAACAACATGTGTTTCCATCATCACACATCTCTCGTTCCTGATGTCTCCTATTCTCAGTTGTCTATATGCACCTTTATGTGGATGGTGCATATGCTCATGCATTGCTACTTGCTAGTTAGCCCACCGCCCTTCTGTTGCTTTGTTTGAGCAAACTAGTGGATAACTTGGAATAAGAGAGAAAAGTGGTGAAACCCATGAAGCCACATAAAGACCACTCGTCTCGACCCTACATATTTATAAAATTCACATGTATTTAAACTATGTTGTACGTGGTTGTTTGAGAACACTTATGAGTTATTTCCAAACAATTCCAGGACAAATTTCTGGGTGGAATATATAAATCATTGCATTTATTTCTTCCACTTTAAATTCATTGCATTTCTGTGTACAATATAGGCATGTTTCATGTATATGTGTTTCAATATATTTCAAATGGGTGATGGACTTATATAACCAACGACATGGAATGCATATACTGCATTTTTTTTGTAAAGAGGTGTGTACTGCGTCTTCAATCATACAAATCACTGTTCCAATCGAAAAGTGTTTCTTTGATGCAGTGAAAATCGATCAACATTTTAGAACATAAATAGCATCTAGATGTATGGATTTGTCTCCCTTTTCCTTGGAAGAGAGATGTTCCCGGTTTCACTAGTAAAATTGCTTACAAGATCAGAATCCAACATGTTTGAGCCAGACGTCACCTTTCAGCACCCCGCGCCTGAAGCTCAAATCACAAATGTTTCCCAAACCATTAAATGAGTAAACTGACCCAAAATTAAGTTGTTTATGGGAGTAATTTACATTTTAACAACACGCAGAAGCCCTCGATCTATGGAAAATAAACCTCTCGTGAAGTATATTCCACGATAGACATGGTCTCAATGACGTTCACACCACTAGGGATGACCTCCTCGCACAGGCTATATGAGAAGGTATCTGGACCTGGAACACCACCTCCTCTCTAGTGCCAACAACCAGCTCGCCAAAGGCCGACATGTCTGAATACATTACTACAGTCTCAAGCATGTTTGCAGTAGTTAGATGTGGCATGGTGTTGCGCTAGAGAACCATAATGTTCAGCTAATCAGCGCCATATTTTCAATCAAAACCAGTGTTCCAATCTCACCATGTCTTGTTCTCAAACTAACATGCCTTTTCTTGTTCAGGCTCATCGATCTACACCCGCCATGAACAGTAAATCCCAGAAAATAGAAAAAAATATACAAATTCTTTTCACCCAAGATGCTCGAGTGTGTTAGGAGCTTCCAAAATTCCATGGCCACATGATATTCGATGAGCTCTAGAGTAAAAAAATGGTTCTCAAAGGAACTTCAAAAATATATATTTTGAAGAGCTTTTTTTTTTGCTAGAGCTCGTCAAATATCATTTCACCATGTAATTTTGGAGCCCCCTACCAGACTTGAGCTTCTTCGGTGCCAAAAACATTTAGATTCTTTTTACTATTATTTCGAATTTACAGTTCATTAACTAGGGAGTAAATGAGCCTGGGCTCATTATGGATGTTTCTGAGGACGGCGTTCGGTGCCTAGGTTCATCTACACCCGTCGTCAACAGCAAATGAAATAAAAATAAATAGAAAGTGCATTGTTTTTGCTAATAGTGTGTGCATGATAGGTGTTGAACTTCCGTGACTTTAAAGCATAGAGCTAAATCCAAAAGCGAAAGTTAGCCTAACCAAACACCCCTTTAGTCAAAGTAGTTCCTTCTTATCTTTATTCCGGGATGAGTCAACGACTTCACTTAATAAAATGGAACTTCTACTCAAGAAAATTAAACATTTGTTGGAAAGAAGCCAAAGTTGACTCCATCATCCAGCAATATAATACATTCAATGATTCAAGTGAAGGGGTTTCCTGGATGCCAGACAAAACACAACAGTTCAAGAAAATATAGATGAGCTATTGTCCAGATAATATTCTCATTACCAAATTGTTCGGGGGAATTACAAGGTCAGAATCCAACAAGCATCACCTTCCAAAACCATTATGTTAGTAAACTGAGCCAAAATATGCTGAGCATGCGAGGAAACCAGATTTTAACAGCGCGCAAAAGCTCCTAGTTTCCTGTGGTATATGCAACAAGAAGCATCTCCTGACCTGACCTCTAAGCCACAATGGCCAGAGGCTCGTTGGCGGTGTACCCTTTAGAGGTGATATCCTTCGGCAGGCTGCCGCGTAGTATCTAGACATGGAACGCCACCTCCTCTCTGGTGTTAGTCACAAGCTCGAAGACACAAACATCATTGACCTCCAGCCGGTTGTCGACAGCGAATTCCATCCAATCTGCATCCAGCTTTTTTTGTCTTCAAGTCACCGCAGTAGTGCATGGCCCATGACCTCCCATGGCAGATGAGGGTGGCGGAGGTGCGCGCCTCCGGGAGGTGCTTGTGGAAGCGACCTGGAATGCACTGGACAGAAAGCAACATCGTAATAGTAGTAATCGGGTCATTTCTGCAATACTAATTATTTGAGAATTTGTTGCTGTCTCATACCAGCTGAAACGGCTTCTGAACATGAGATCTCGACAGGATGATGGTGAAGAAGGGGTGGTTGCAGGAGAGTGGGGTCGTCTCACAATCTTCGCTGGCGACAGTGAGTCCTTGCAAGGCTCTACTTTTGGTTTGATGGGGTGTGCATCCTGCAGCTGCTTTGATGGACATACAGGGGTTTCCCTCTGAAAAATCCAAAGCGATCAACTTCCCACTGTTAATGTCAACTCCATGCAGATTTTGTGACCCATTTCTATCTTTTCATATGGCACAGTGGAAAAACTTCCTATGAATCTGTACTACAGAAAAAGGTTTGATCTTGATAGTGGAAGTTATGTGTTCTCATTTGAGTCATTTCAGCTAACATGACAGTGAAAAAGGGAGGAGTAGTACTTGCTCATCTTTCACCTGATCAGACAAGGAAGAGGTCCCTTGTACATCTGCCAAGGGCAAATTAGCAACAAATCAATCTAATTAATAATGAAGAACATTATAGTAGAATTCCATACTGGAGAAATGGTGAAATTACTATGAGAACGCAGAATAAGATCTGAAAGTGCCAAGGGAAAATTAGCAACAAATCAATCTAATTAATAAGATCTGAAAGTGATAAGGGAAAATTGCTCCAGCAGCGTCGCGAGCGCCTCCTCGTCGTTCGAGTCCATCGCCGAGCAGACAAATCGCCGAACACCTGGCGGGCATGGTGGGTACACAGCCGCCGGTATCCCCGCCCTGCGCGGCCGGAGCGCCGGAAAACTCTCCCAGGAAGGCGGTGGAGAGGTTGCCGCGGCAAAACCTTCTCTTTTCCTGCGGGGAATGGCTTATCTAGCAGTGGTGGACGGTGGGCGGCGCCGGGATCGGTAGGGAAGTGGCCGAGCGCGCGGGGGTGGGGGGCGAATCTGGACGATTTGTCTTGACTTTCCGGCTGACAGTGTTAAAGTATAACTTTGTATAGCTATTCACGTGTATTCCGTGTGTATACGGTTGTACATATACACGTATAGGGTTCTTTCTTGGTCTCCAAGACTTGTAATCTTGCTATAAATATATGAGCCGATCGCCCCTTGAGAGGCGTCTTCCCTCAAACTGATTCTCTGTTATATGGTATCAGCCCTTCCTTCCGAACCCTAGCTTCCGCCGCGCCTTCTCCCAGCCGCCGCCGCGCAAACCCTAACGCGCCGCCGCGCCTTCCCCTCCTGCCCGATCGCCGCCATGTCCAGCGCCGCGTCCTCCTCATCCATGCTCGGGGCCCAAACCTCCGGGGCCCTCACCAACTCCACCGCCGCCACCGCCCCGCCCTCACGTCGCCGCCCTCTCGGGCCGCCCACGTTGCCAGCGCCAAGACCCACGTTCCCGCCGTCCTCGACCTGCAACAGTCCAACCACGCCAAGTGGCGCATGCTCATCACCGTCCTCCTCGGCAAGTACGAGCTCATGGATCACGCCACCACCATCACGCCGCCGGACACGCGCGACGCCGAGTGGCAGCGCCAGACTACGTTGTCCGCCGTGGCTGTATGGCTCCATCAGCGACGATATCCTCGACACCATCATGGCCCAAGATCGATCGCAGACGACGCTTACGCCTCGATCCGAACCTCTTCCTCGACAACCAACTCACCCGGGCCGTCTACCTCGAGGCACGATTCCGCCATCGCCCGTGGCGATCTCACCATCACCGCCTATTGCCACCGTCTCAAGGCACTCTCTCCGACGTTGGCGGACGTGGGCAGCCCGTGCAGACCAGACCTTGGTCCTCACATGCCTTCGGGCCTCAATCCGCTTCTCCGACATCACCACCTCGCCACGATGCAGGTTCCGCCCCCGACATTCCTGCAGACACGATCCCTCCTTCTTCTGCGGGAGAACCAGCTCGCCAACGCCGTCTCTGGCAGCTCCGGGTCCTCTCAGGTCGCCCTCTACGGCACCCCCGCCGGATCCTCCATCGGCAGCAACCCCGGCGGCCACGCCCCCTCCGGCGGCAACACCAGCAACGGCGGCCGCTGGTCTAAGAAGAAGAAGAACGCCAGCGGGGGTGCGGCCAACTCCAACAACACCCACCCCCCCGCGGCACCCGGCCCATGGATCTGCTTCAACCCGTACACCGGCCAGGCCCAGCAGATGCAGGCCACTTGGCGCCCCTCCGCCAACGTGACTCCTCCTGCCGGGGGCGCTGGCCTCCTCGGACCGGCACCGCGGCCTGCCGCACCAGCGCCACCGCCTCGCCAGTCCACTTGGGTGCCACCCGGCCAGGTGGCCTACACGACCCAGCTGGCCCCGATGCACGGTCAGGCCTGGGGCACCAACCCGCCTCCTCCTGCGGCGCCCTATACCCCTGGCCCGGCATGGGACTGCTCCGCCCTCGTCGCCGCCCTGAACGCCACTGCCGGCTCCCCGGTCGCCGGCCCGTCTACACCGGGCGCCTGGGTTATGGATTCCGGCGCCACCTCGCATATGATCTCCGACCCTGGTATACTCTCCTCCTCCTACCCTCCCCCTCCACTCCGTGTCACCGTTGGCAATGGCGATCCCCTTCCCGTCACTGCCACCGGCCACATTACTCTCCGCACACCTAGCCACACCTTCCATCTCAACAATGTTCTAGTCGCTCCAGATATTATCAAAATCTTCTTTCTACTCGCCGGTTTACCATTGATAATTCGGTTTCGCTGAATATGACCCGTGTGGTTTTTCTATCAAGGATCTTCACACTCGGGCGAGATTATTCGCTGCAGTAGCCCCGTCCGCTCTACGAAGTTCTCCGCCAACACCAACGCCTCCACCTCGCCGTTTGGACTCGTCGCCACCACCACCTCATCGGAGCTATGGCATCGTCGCTTAGGACATCCGGGTCGTGACTCTATGTCACATTTATCTTCCGAATTTGATATACCCTGTAATAAAAGCACTCAAGTGTGTCATGCATGCCAACTTGGCAAGCACGTGCGTCTACCATTTACTAGGTCCTCCACCGTTTGTGTCGTTCCGTTCCAACTACTTCATTGTGATTTGTGGACATCACCTGTTGCTAGTAACTCCGGCTTCAAGTATTATTTGGTCATTGTTGATGACTTCTCTCATTTTATGTGGACTTACCCACTCCGCCGGAAATCCGACACATGTGATCTTCTCGTTAACTTCGCCGCTTATGCACGCACACAATTCAACCTACCGGTCGTGTCATTCCAAATGACAACGGCACCGAGTTTGTTAACTCCACCTTTGTCGAGTTTCTTGCCCACAACGGTATTCACCACGCATGTCTTGCCCATACACTTCTCCTCAAATGGCAAGGCTGAGCGAGCTATCCGCACCCTCAATGACATCACCCGCACCCTTCTTTTCCAGGCATTCATGCCTCCTTCCTACTGGGCCGAGGCTCTCTCTGTCGCCACCTTCCTCCTAAATCGCCGACCTAGCCAAGCCCTACAATTCCGCATCCCCTATACCCTCCTATACCAGCAAAAACCCTCCTTCTCCGAACTTCGCGTGTTTGGGTGCCTGTGCTATCCAAACCAATCCGCCACGGCACCTCACAAACTCGCTCCACGCTCCACTGCGTGCGTGTTTCTCGGTTACCCCACCTCCCATAGAGGCTACCGATGCCTCGACTTGTCATCGCGCCGTGTCATTATCTCCCGTCACGTCATCTTTGACGAACACACTTTTCCCTTCGCCACAGATCGCACCAATGCATCCCCGGATGATCTGGACTTTCTGCTCGATCTCGCCGCCACGCAACCGACTCCCGTGCTCCTCGACTCCCTACCGGGCCAGCCCAACATGGCGCCGGCCACTTCGGCCCAGCCCACCATGCATGGCCCGGCTTTCCCCACGCACCACAACGACGAGCCCGCCTCGCCTGCGCCCACGCCGCCTGCATCTCCCGCCCCGTCTCCTTCCCCGCCCCCACCACCACCCCCTCCACCTCCCAGGAGCTCACGCAGCACCACTGCTCCGGCCATCAACACCCATACAATGCTCACGCGCGCCAAGTGTGGCATCGTCCAACCGATTGACAAACTCAATCTGTCAGCCGAGCACTCCGCCATCTCTCCCATCCCAAAACTTACCGCTCCGCCCTTCAGGATCCTCTTTGGCGTGCTGCTATGACCGAGGAATATGCTGCTCTCCTTCGAACCGCACTTGGTCTCGGTTCTCGCCCGTTGGTGCTAACATTGTTTCGAGCAAGTGGATATTCAAGCACAAGTTTGGCGCTGATGGTGGTCTTGCCGATACAAGGCCGTGGGTGGTCCGCGGATTCTCTCAAAGAGCTCGGTATTGACTACGACGAGACCTTCATCCAGCTTGTCAAACCGCCACAATCCGCGTTGTACTCAGCATTGCCGTCTCCCATGGGTGGCCGGTTCACCAGCTGGATGTCAAGAACGCCTTCCTCCATGGCGATCTTGATGAGGTGGTTCACTGTGAGCAGCCGCCTGGCTTCATCGACCCCACGCGGCCTGAGCATGTATGCCTGCTTCACAAGTCCCTCTATGGACTTAAGCAGGCGCCCCGTGCGTGGTACCAGCGGTTCGCTCATCATGCTCATCGTCTTGGGTTTGTGGCCTCCCAGAGCGACGTGTCTCTGTTCGTGTTTCGGCACGGCACCGAGATGGCCTACCTGCTCCTCTACGTCGACGACATCATCCTCACCGCCTCCAGCGCCGGTCTTCTCCAGCACATCACCGACCAGCTCCACCGCGAGTTCTCCATGACCGATCTCGGGGACTTGTCTTACTTCCTCGGGATCTCGGTCTCTCGCTCTACTTCGGGGATGCTTCTCTCGCAGCGCCAGTACGCCATCGACCTTCTTCTTGCTACCGGCATGATGGATCGCAACCCGTGTGACGCCCATCGACACGCGCTGCAAGCTCTCCGCCGATGAGGGTCCTCACATCGATGCTATCGAGTACCGAGCTTCACGCGGCGACTTCAAGACTACGACGCCACCCGTCCCGACATTGCTCACGCCAGTGCAGCAAGCGTGCCTCTACATGCACGCACCTCGAGCCACATCTCAACCTCGCAGCGGATCCTCCGCTATGTACGTGGCACTCTCGACCTCGGTCTTCAGCTTCACCCACGCCGCCTCATCGCCACCGCTTACTCCGACGCCGACCGGGCGGCTGCCCGACACCCGCCGATCCACCTCAGCATCAGGTCTATCTCGGCGACAACCTGGTGTCCTGGTCCTCCAAACGCCAGCCACGGTGTCTCGCTCAAAGGCCGAGGCAGAGTCTGAGCCGTGGCTCATGCCGTGGCGGAGTGCTGCTGGCTTCGTCCGCTTCTTCTCGAGCTTCATCGTCCCTCCCGTCCGCGACCGTTGTCTTCGCGATAACGTCTGTCTGTCTATATGGCCTGCAACCCGGTTCAGCATCGCCGCACGAAGCACATCGAGATCGACATCCACTTTGTTCGCGAAGGTGTCTCTCGGTCGATTCGGGTTCTTCACGTGCCATCTACGCAGCAGTTTGCCGACATCATGACGAAGGGTTACCGCCTCACCTCTTCGAGGATTTTCGGTACAGTTTATGCGTTCGACCGACGCACAAACTGCGGGGGGATGTTAAAGTATAACTTTGTATAGCTATTCACGTGTATTCCGTGTGTATACGGTTGAACATATACACGTATAGGGTTCTTTCATGGTCTCCAAGACTTGTAATCTTGCTATAAATATATGAGCCGATCGCCCCTTGAGAGGCGTCTTCCCTCAAACTGATTCTCTGTTATAGACGGTGTGGACCAGGCGTGTTTTTCCCTTCCGCCGGAGCCCCCGAGCGCCCAAGTGCACTGGGTTCGGCCTGGGATCGCCGGTCCCAAATACGAGCCGACCCGGCGGATTTCGGCGTCCTGGGGCACGACTGGGTTTTTTTTTTCTACGCCGGCGTGAAAAA
Source organism: Aegilops speltoides (assembly GCA_021437245.1). Lineage (NCBI taxonomy): Eukaryota > Viridiplantae > Streptophyta > Magnoliopsida > Poales > Poaceae > Aegilops > Aegilops speltoides. The sequence goes on from CM038147.1 coordinate 10,658,054, forward strand.
AGTCGCCCTGGGGGGCTGTTCGGGGCGCGGCCCGAGATGCTCTAAGCATCCTCATTTCAGGACTAACTCTAGTACAATGTGTTACTACTCTTCCACATCATTTTGAACTTAATTCCATTTGAACTAGGCAAACTTGCACAGCATATGTCACAGGGTTCAGTGTGTAATTGAATGTGAAATGATAGGCAGGAGGTTGAACATTTCTTGAGAGAGGTGTAATTAAACATAAATGATGCATCTGAAAATAAACATGGAGAGGTTTTTTTTTTTTTTGCGATGAAATAAACATGGAGAGTTAACGTTGAAGTAAGGAAGAACTCACAAAAAGGAATATGAATTAAAAAACGAAAAGAGAGCATAACCAGTCATAATTGAAACAGCACATACCAGACGAGCCCACAATACATTGGCATTGGTCATAACTTGGAATCATATATGTATAACAACAGCAAAAATATTGAAGAAATGCGTCTGAACATTTGTTCAAGGTAGAGCTGATATTATGTCAGTAGTTCAGTACTGAATAAATAACAGGTTTGCGGTGTCTATACTAGAGCAGAAAGAGGAACAATGGCTGGTACGGCATCTAATCAAATTTGGACTGGAGATTGTTAGTTTTCAGTAAGACACTCTTGTTAGTTTTCAGAAAGACGAGACCATTAGCTTCAGCTTAGGCATTCTGTCGAACAGAAGCTAACAAGCCACAAGAGAATCTCAAATCGGAGCAACGCGCGGACAGGGATGGATAATCTCTCACGGCGGCCCGCCTTGGCGGGGCTGGGAAGAGGGGCGTGTGCGGGGCTGTGGTGGAGAGCGCAGAAGCCTGACAGCCGTGGTTATCCAGGCCAGGAACCTACTAACTTTTTCAGGTAACGAACCAAACAGCTCCCAGTGATTTGCAGTCAAGCTGCAGGTCGGGCTGCAGTACACAGTGGAGCGAACAAAACAGCCCCTGAGACCCCTGATCTTTGTTGCTGCGTCAGAAATTCATGTGGCTCGACACTACATATTCACTTCATACTAAACTGGTCGTTGTTGAGCCGCTGCCGCTTTTCTTCCTGACGTCTCCAATTCTCAAGATGAACTCCCTTACTTTTTCTTTCATAGTTTTTCTACTCTTTTGCTAAGAGGGGGTTCTGGGAGGTGTCAAAACTCAGTGGCTCCGAAGCACGCCAAAAACAGAATCAGCTGATGATGGCATATAAGTTGCTGGGCGTGTAGTGTGTATGGTTGTTGAGAGCCTTTATTGCAAAGGGTTCCTCTTCTACTCAAATTGTGCCCATCTACGCCTCTGTGTGTGGACGTAGCTTGGGGGCTGAGCATCCTTGTACTCTCTCTCTCTTTTTCTCTACCAATGAAAAGATACGCCCTCAAGCGCATTCTGGAAAAGATGATTATTTCAAACATGTTTGAGTCAATGAACTTTTCCTTCAAGAATATAGAACAAAAGAATCATAAATAGTATTTTTCATATGGTACTTATTCATACAACTTAAATGACACACGTACAGAAAATTTATAATAGTTCACGTACTACAAATTTTCAATAAAAACCCTACGAATCAAAGTATCAGATGCCCTGGTTCGACTCATATTTATTGTAAAACAGTTTTTCTTTTTCTTTCTGAGAAAAAATTAGCATGCATCTTCGTATTTCAATTAACAGTAACCATAACAAAGTTCAGTTAGTGCATCCTTGATGTCTTTCGATATCTTGTTGGTGCAGAGACTGGGTGTAATTGGTATCTTTGCGATATTAATATATTCTCTTTAACGAAAAATAACAAAGTTCAGTTAGTACAATTAACTAATAAGTGAATTTGTTTGCACGGAATCGATAAGTATAATTATTAAATAAGCGCTATCCAAGCAGTATGCCATCTAATTGCAGTCTCAAATATCATTTGAAACTGTAAGTTCTAAAGCATAAACAATATATAAGAAAAACCCACAAAAGAAAAGCGACAGAGAATCGTCACGTGCCATGAAAAGGTCAGTAACTTGCTCCGAAGCAATTGGCACATGTTTTATCCAATAATACATATTAAGGTGCGATTTCGCGCCCGTCTATCATGAGGAAAATGCAATGTAAATATCTAGAAAAAGAGAGCAATACACCATATGATCAAACATACCTTTCGAATAGCAATGCCTTGATATAGATGGTGTGGCATAATTCTTTAATGACTTTAACATTGTCTAGAAATAAGACGACCGAAGAAAACAGTTACACAACACAAGTTATGGGTTGATTATAACAACAATGCGGAAGAGAAAGAATTCTTCACTTTTATCAACTTGTACTTACACTACGATATGAATTGGTATTGTGATAATAAGCTAATCTCCTTATCATGGGTGCATCCGGGCTTACTTCTGCATCTTTTCATTTTCCTTTTAATCTTGGAAAGACAATACCCTACACGTTCATACGCATGATATAATGGTTGAGAGCTTCAAATTATTGCGTTGGTTCGTAAAAAGCTGAGTCATACTGTTTATTTACTCTAGGTAACACAATCTCACAAAGGAAATGAAGCATTATTGCACCCAATTATTAACCCACAACCAAGCTGTTAAGCGTAAGCAATAGACCACCCAATTCATTGACCTAAACCGGAACTGTTTCCTATCGTGTCATACTTGTATCTTGGCAGTTTATCTTCGGTCTTATTTGATGGATGATATTTCACAAATATATTTCTCGCTTCTCAGAATCCAAAATAATGAAACCAATTGGTACTGGTGAATACATCCTCTTGTGTAGAGAGCTTTTTAAGGGTTGCATGTGTGAGTGAGGCCACATATGTGCACTACATAGCATGCACGGTATACGAGAAATGCTTTATTTATTTATTTATTTTATTTTTGATGAAAAATTGCTTTATTTTATTTTGACCTGAAGAAATGATTTATTATCAAATGTGGTACTACCGACTCCATAATAATAATAAGAGCATCTACGATAGTAGACGCTAATTCAGGCTATTATAAAGAAAAATAAATAAATTTCAGAAAACTAAAAGAAACCTAAACGCTCTCTTTCATTGGTAGGCGTTAACTAGAGGTGCTAAATACGGACCGGAAACAACGCCAAGCGCTACGCTAAAAGACAAGCAGACGAAGCATCATTGGTTATTGATACCACACATGACACTAGGAAATGATTGCTGAACTGCCGATTGGTCGGGAATTATTCCCTTGTGCTTTCCGCGCCCGGCTTTTGTGATGCCCCAGATGCCTACTGCTGGTGGAGCTGGGTGGGCCGCCACAAACGTGAACGAAGTATTTTTTTATTTGGCGTGAATGGTAGTCTTGATTAGGGGTGTGTTGAGTGTTGTTTCGAGGTCATAGTTGTTACTCCCTCCGTTCCAAAATAGATGACTCAACTTTGTACTAATTATAAATAGTTGGGACTCTGCATCCTCTGATGCGTACTCATGTTCTGTTTCTTCCGGAAAGGAAGGCCTCTGAATCCTCTGTAGCCTCTTAACAATATGTTGTATCCAAAACTGAACAGATCGACTTATACAAAAGAAAAAAAAGGAGAAACTTAGAGCAGCATCGCGAAATAGCTTAGTGAAAACCGTTTTTGCATAGGTTTCCATACACCAGCTACCGCAAAATGTGTCCCAAGTCTTGATGGACAAATACAGTGCTCCTACCGAGCGTCGACAAGAAGGGATCGCAACATGGGACCAATGTCGTTACTTAGACTACGAAGGATGTATATCTCATCTGGCTTAGCAGAGAAAGCTTTTGCATCCAAGCGACAAGATGTAGAGAAAAACATGTGTTTCCATCATCCGACGTCTCTGGTTCCTAATGTCTCCTATTCTCAGTTATCTATATGTATCTTTATGTGGACGGTGCATATGCCCGTGCATTGCTACTTGCTAGTTAGCCTGCTGCCCTTCTGTTCCCTTGTTTGAGCTAGCTAGTGGGTAACTTGGAATAAGAGAGAAAAGTGGTGAAACCCATGAAGCCACATAAAGCCCACTTGTCTCGACCCTATATATTTATAAGATTCACGGGTATTTAAACTATGTTGTACGTGGTTGTTTGAGAACACTTATGAGTTATTTCCAAACAATTCGAGGATATATTTCTGGGTGGAAGATATAAATCATTGCATTTATTTCTTCCACTTTAAATTCATTGCATTTCTGTGTACAATATAGGCATGTTTCATGTATATGTGTTTCAATATATTTCAAATGGGTGATGGACTTATATAACCAACGACATGGAATGCATATACTGCATTTTTTTTGTAAAGAGGTGTGTACTGCGTCTTCAATCATACAAATCACTGTTCCAATCGAAAAGTGTTTCTTTGATGCAGTGAAAATCGATCAACATTTTAGAACATAAATAGCATCTAGATGTATGGATTTGTCTCCCTTTTCCTTGGAAGAGAGATGTTCCCGGTTTCACTAGTAAAATTGCTTACAAGATCAGAATCCAACATGTTTGAGCCAGACGTCACCTTTCAGCACCCCGCGCCTGAAGCTCAAATCACAAATGTTTCCCAAACCATTAAATGAGTAAACTGACCCAAAATTAAGTTGTTTATGGGAGTAATTTACATTTTAACAACACGCAGAAGCCCTCGATCTATGGAAAAATAAACCTCTCGTGAAGTATATTCCACGATAGACATGGTCTCAATGACGTTCACACCACTAGGGATGACCTCCTCGCACAGGCTATATGAGAAGGTATCTGGACCTGGAACACCACCTCCTCTCTAGTGCCAACAACCAGCTCGCCAAAGGCCGACATGTCTGAATACATTACTACAGTCTCAAGCATGTTTGCAGTAGTTAGATGTGGCATGGTGTTGCGCTAGAGAACCATAATGTTCAGCGAATCAGCGCCATATTTTCAATCAAAACCAGTGTTCCAATCTCACCATGTCTTGTTCTCAAACTAACATGCCTTTTCTTGTTCAGGCTCATCGATCTACACCCGCCATGAACAGTAAATCCCAGAAAATAGAAAAAAATATACAAATTCTTTTCACCCAAGATGCTCGAGTGTGTTAGGAGCTTCCAAAATTCCATGGCCACATGATATTCGATGAGCTCTAGAGTAAAAAAATGGTTCTCAAAGGAACTTCAAAAATATATATTTTGAAGAGCTTTTTTTTGCTAGAGCTCACAAATATCATTTCACCATGTAATTTTGGAGCCCCCTACCAGACTTGAGCTTCTTCGGTGCCAAAAACATTTAGATTCTTTTTACTATTATTTCGAATTTACAGTTCATTAACTAGGGAGTAAATGAGCCTGGGCTCATTATGGATGTTTCTGAGGACGGCGTTCGGTGCCTAGGTTCATCTACACCCGTCGTCAACAGCAAATGAAATAAAAATAAATAGAAAGTGCATTGTTTTTGCTAATAGTGTGTGCATGATAGGTGTTGAACTTCCGTGACTTTAAAGCATAGAGCTAAATCCAAAAGCGAAAGTTAGCCTAACCAAACACCCCTTTAGTCAAAGTAGTTCCTTCTTATCTTTATTCGGGATGAGTCAACGACTTCACTTAATAAAATGGAACTTCTACTCAAGAAAATTAAACATTTGTTGGAAAGAAGCCAAAGTTGACTCCATCATCCAGCAATATAATACATTCAATGATTCAAGTGAAGGGTTTCCTGGATGCCAGACAAAACACAACAGTTCAAGAAAATATAGATGAGCTATTGTCCAGATAATATTCTCATTACCAAATTGTTCGGGAATTACAAGGTCAGAATCCAACAAGCATCACCTTCCAAAACCATTATGTTAGTAAACTGAGCCAAAATATGCTGAGCATGCGAGGAAACCAGATTTTAACAGCGCGCAAAAGCTCCTAGTTTCCTGTGGTATATGCAACAAGAAGCATCTCCTGACCTGACCTCTAAGCCACAATGGCCAGAGGCTCGTTGGCGGTGTACCCTTTAGAGGTGATATCCTTCGGCAGGCTGCCGCGTAGTATCTAGACATGGAACGCCACCTCCTCTCTGGTGTTAGTCACAAGCTCGAAGACACAAACATCATTGACCTCCAGCCGGTTGTCGACAGCGAATTCCATCCAATCTGCATCCAGCTTTTTTTGTCTTCAAGTCACCGCAGTAGTGCATGGCCCATGACCTCCCATGGCAGATGAGGGTGGCGGAGGTGCGCGCCTCCGGGAGGTGCTTGTGGAAGCGACCTGGAATGCACTGGACAGAAAGCAACATCGTAATAGTAGTAATCGGGTCATTTCTGCAATACTAATTATTTGAGAATTTGTTGCTGTCTCATACCAGCTGAAACGGCTTCTGAACATGAGATCTCGACAGGATGATGGTGAAGAAGGGGTGGTTGCAGGAGAGTGGGGTCGTCTCACAATCTTCGCTGGCGACAGTGAGTCCTTGCAAGGCTCTACTTTTGGTTTGATGGGGTGTGCATCCTGCAGCTGCTTTGATGGACATACAGGGGTTTCCCTCTGAAAAATCCAAAGCGATCAACTTCCCACTGTTAATGTCAACTCCATGCAGATTTTGTGACCCATTTCTATCTTTTCATATGGCACAGTGGAAAAACTTCCTATGAATCTGTACTACAGAAAAAGGTTTGATCTTGATAGTGGAAGTTATGTGTTCTCATTTGAGTCATTTCAGCTAACATGACAGTGAAAAAGGGAGGAGTAGTACTTGCTCATCTTTCACCTGATCAGACAAGGAAGAGGTCCCTTGTACATCTGCCAAGGGCAAATTAGCAACAAATCAATCTAATTAATAATGAAGAACATTATAGTAGAATTCCATACTGGAGAAATGGTGAAATTACTATGAGAACGCAGAATAAGATCTGAAAGTGCCAAGGGAAAATTAGCAACAAATCAATCTAATTAATAAGATCTGAAAGTGATAAGGGAAAATTGCTCCAGCAGCGTCGCGAGCGCCTCCTCGTCGTTCGAGTCCATCGCCGAGCAGACAAATCGCCGAACACCTGGCGGGCATGGTGGGTACACAGCCGCCGGTATCCCCGCCCTGCGCGGCCGGAGCGCCGGAAAACTCTCCCAGGAAGGCGGTGGAGAGGTTGCCGCGGCAAAACCTTCTCTTTTCCTGCGGGGAATGGCTTATCTAGCAGTGGTGGACGGTGGGCGGCGCCGGGATCGGTAGGGAAGTGGCCGAGCGCGCGGGGGTGGGGGGCGAATCTGGACGATTTGTCTTGACTTTCCGCCGACAGTGTTAAAGTATAACTTTGTATAGCTATTCACGTATTCCGTGTGTATACGGTTGTACATATACACGATAGGGTTCTTTCTTGGTCTCCAAGACTTGTAATCTTGCTATAAATATATGAGCCGATCGCCTTGAGAGGCGTCTTCCTCAAACTGATTCTCTCGTTATATGGTATCAGCCCTTCCTTCCGAACCCTAGCTTCCGCGCTTTCTCCCAGCCGCCGCCACAAGAACCCTAACGCGCGCGCTTCCCTCCTGCCCGATCGCCGCCATGTCCAGCGCGCGTCCTCCTCATCCATGCTCGGGCCCAAACCTCCGGGCCCTCACCAACTCCACCGCCGCCGCCCGCTTCGCCCTCACGTCGCCGGCCTCTCAGGCCGTCCACGTTGCCAGCGTCAAGACCCACGTTCCCGTCGTCCTCGACCTGCAACAGTCCAACTACGCCAAGTGGCGCATGCTCATCACCGTCCTCCTCGGCAAGTACGAGCTCATGGATCACGTCACCACCATCACGCCGCCGGACACGCGCACGGCCGAGTGGCAGCGCCAGGACTACGTTGTCCGCTCGTGGCTGTATGGCTCCATCAGCGACGATATCCTGGACACCATCATGGCCCAAGATCAGACCGCGTACGACGCCTACGCCCTGATCCGGAACCTCTTCCTCGACAACCAACTCACCCGGGCCGTCTACCTCGAGGCACAGTTCCGGGCCATCGTCCAGGGCGATCTCACCATCACCGCCTATTGCCACCGTCTGAAGGCACTCTCCGACGCGTTGGCGGACGTGGGGCAGCCCGTGCAGGACCAGACCTTGGTCCTCACATGCCTTCGGGGCCTCAATCCGCGCTTCTCCGACATCACCACCCTCGTCACGATGCAGGTTCCGCCCCCGACATTCCTGCAGACACGATCCCTCCTTCTTCTGCGGGAGAACCAGCTCGCCAACGCCGTCTCTGGCAGCTCCGGGTCCTCTCAGGTCGCCCTCTACGGCACCCCCGCCGGATCCTCCATCGGCGGCAACCCCGGCGGCCACGCCCCCTCCGGCGGCAACACCAGCAACGGCGGCCGCTGGTCTAAGAAGAAGAAGAACGCCAGCGGGGGTGCGGCCAACTCCAACAACACCCACCCCCCCGCGGCACCCGGCCCATGGATCTGCTTCAACCCGTACACCGGCCAGGCCCAGCAGATGCAGGCCACTTGGCGCCCCTCCGCCACCGTGACTCCTCCTGCCGGGGGCGCTGGCCTCCTCGGACCGGCCCCGCGGCCTGCCGCACCAGCGCCACCGCCTCGCCATTCCACTTGGGTGCCACCCGGCCAGGTGGCCTACACGACCCAGCTGGCCCCGATGCACGGTCAGGCCTGGGGCACCAACCCGCCTCCTCCTGCGGCGCCCTATACCCCCGGCCCGGCATGGGACTGCTCCGCCCTCGTCGCCGCCCTGAACGCCACTGCCGGCTCCCCGGTCGCCGGCCCGTCTACACCGGGCGCCTGGGTTATGGATTCCGGCGCCACCTCGCATATGATCTCCGACCCTGGTATACTCTCCTCCTCCTACCCTCCCCCTCCACTCCGTGTCACCGTTGGCAATGGCGATCCCCTTCCCGTCACTGCCACCGGCCACATTACTCTCCGCACACCTAGCCACACCTTCCATCTCAACAATGTTCTAGTCGTTCCAGATATTATCAAAAATCTTCTTTCTACTCGTCAGTTTACCATTGATAATTCGGTTTCTGTTGAATATGACCCGTGTGGTTTTTCTATCAAGGATCTTCACACTCGGCGCGAGATTATTCGCTGCAGTAGCCCCGGTCCGCTCTACGAGTTCTCCGCCAACACCAACGCCTCCACCTCGCCGTTTGGACTCGTCGCCACCACCACCTCATCGGAGCTATGGCATCGTCGCTTAGGACATCCGGGTCGTGACTCTATGTCACATTTATCTTCCGAATTTGATATACCCTGTAATAAAAGCACTCAAGTGTGTCATGCATGCCAACTTGGCAAGCACGTGCGTCTACCATTTACTAGGTCCTCCACCGTTTGTGTCGTTCCGTTCCAACTACTTCATTGTGATTTGTGGACATCACCTGTTGCTAGTAACTCCGGCTTCAAGTATTATTTGGTCATTGTTGATGACTTCTCTCATTTTATGTGGACTTACCCACTCCGCCGGAAATCCGACACATGTGATCTTCTCGTTAACTTCGTCGCTTATGCACGCACACAATTCAACCTACCGGTCGTGTCATTCCAAACAGACAACGGCACCGAGTTTGTTAACTCCACCTTTGTCGAGTTTCTTGCCCACAACGGTATTCACCTACGCATGTCTTGCCCATACACTTCTCCTCAAAATGGCAAGGCTGAGCGAGCTATCCGCACCCTCAATGACATCACCGCACCCTTCTTTTCCAGGCATTCATGCCTCCTTCCCATCTTGGCCGAGGCTCTCTCTGTCGCCACCTTCCTCCTAAATCGCCGACCTAGCCAAGCCCTACAATTCCGCATCCCCTATACCCTCCTATACCAGCAAAAACCCTCCTTCTCCGAACTTCGCGTGTTTGGGTGCCTGTGCTATCCAAACCAATCCGCCACGGCACCTCACAAACTCGCTCCACGCTCCACTTCGTGCGTGTTTCTCGGTTACCCCACCTCCCATAGAGGCTACCGATGCCTCGACTTGTCATCGCTACGTGTCATTATCTCCCGCCACGTCATCTTTGACGAACACACTTTCCCTTCGCCACAGATCGCACCAATGCATCCCGGATGATCTGGACTTTCGCCGATCTCGCCGCCACGCAACCGACTCCGTGCTCCTCGACTCCCTACGGGCCAGCCCAACATGGCGCCGCCACTTCGCCCAGCCCACCATGCATGGCCCGGCTTTCCCCACGCACCACAACGACGAGCCCGCCTCGCCGCGCCCACGCCACCTGCATCTCCCGCCCGCCTCCTTCCCCGCCCCACCACCACCCTCCACCTCCCAGAGCTCACGCAGCACCACCGCCCGCCATCAACACCATACAATGCTCACGCGCGCCAAGTGTGGCATCGTCCAACCGATTGACAAACTCAATCTGTCAGCCGAGCACTCCGCCATCTCTCCCATCCCAAAAACTTACCGCTCCGCCCTTCAGGATCCTCTTTGGCGTGCTGCTATGACCGAGGAATATGCTGCTCTCCTTCAGAACCGCACTTGGTCTCTGGTTCCTCGCCCGGTTGGTGCTAACATTGTTTCAGGCAAGTGGATATTCAAGCACAAGTTTGGCGCTGATGGTGGTCTTGCCAGATACAAGGCCAGGTGGGTGGTCCGCGGATTCTCTCAGCAGCCTGGTATTGACTACGACGAGACCTTCAGTCCAGTTGTCAAACCGGCCACAATCCGCGTTGTACTCAGCATTGCCGTCTCCCATGGGTGGCCGGTTCACCAGCTGGATGTCAAGAACGCCTTCCTCCATGGCGATCTTGATGAGGTGGTTCACTGTGAGCAGCCGCCTGGCTTCATCGACCCCACGCGGCCTGAGCATGTATGCCTGCTTCACAAGTCCCTCTATGGACTTAAGCAGGCGCCCCGCGCGTGGTACCAGCGGTTCGCTCATCATGCTCATCGTCTTGGGTTTGTGGCCTCCCAGAGCGACGTGTCTCTGTTCGTGTTTCGGCACGGCACCGAGATGGCCTACCTGCTCCTCTACGTCGACGACATCATCCTCACCGCCTCCAGCGCCGGTCTTCTCCAGCACATCACCGACCAGCTCCACCGCGAGTTCTCCATGACCGATCTCGGGGACTTGTCTTACTTCCTCGGGATCTCGGTCTCTCGCTCTACTTCGGGGATGCTTCTCTCGCAGCGCCAAGACGCCATCGACCTTCTTCAGTAGCGCGGCATGATGGATCGCAACCCGTGTGTGACGCCCATCGACACGCGTTGCAAGCTCTCTCGCCGATGAGGGTCCTCGTCATCGATGCTATCGAGTACCGGAGCCGCGGCGCGACTTCAAGACTCGACGCCACCCGTCCCGACATTGCTCACGCCTGCAGCAAGCGTGCCTCTACATGCACGCACCTCGGAGCCACATCTCAACCTCGCTCAGCGGATCCTCCGCTATGTACGTGGCACTCTCGACCTCGGTCTTCAGCTTCACTCCACGCCGCCTCATCGCCACCGCTTACTCCGACGCCGACCGGGCGGCTGCCCGACACCCGCCGATCCACCTCAGTTATCAGTGTCTATCTCGGCGACAACCTGGTGTCCTGGTCCTCCAAACGCCAGCCACGGTGTCTCGCTCCAGGCCGAGGCAGAGTATGAGCCGTGGCTCATGCCGTGGCGGAGTGCTGCTGGCTTCGGCTTCTTCTCGAGCTTCATCGTCCCCTCCCGTCGCGACCGTTGTCTTCGCGATAACGTCGGTGCTGTCTATATGGCCTGCAACCCGTTCAGCATCGCCGCACGGCACATCGAGATCGACATCCACTTTGTTCGCGAGAAGGTGTCTCGGTCGATTCGGGTTCTTCACGTGCCATCTACGCAGCAGTTTGCCGACATCATGACGAAGGGGTTACCGTCTCACCTCTTCGAGGATTTTCGGTACAGTTTATGCGTTCGACCGACGCACAAACTGCGGGGGGATGTTAAAGTATAACTTTGTATAGCTATTCACGTGTATTCCGTGTGTATACGGTTGAACATATACACGTATAGGGTTCTTTCATGGTCTCCAAGACTTGTAATCTTGCTATAAATATATGAGCCGATCGCCCCTTGAGAGGCGTCTTCCCTCAAACTGATTCTCTGTTATAGACGGTGTGGGCCAGGCGTGTTTTTCCCTTCCGCCGGAGCCCCCGAGCGCCCCCCCCCCCCCCCAGTGCACTGGGTTCGGCCTGGGATCGCCGGTCCCAAATACGAGCCGACCCGGCGGATTTCGGCGTCCTGGGGCACGACTGGGTTTTTTTTTTCTACGCCGGCGTGAAAAAAGTCGCCCTGGGGGGCTGTTCGGGGCGCGGCCCGAGATGCTCTAAGCATCCTCATTTCAGGACTAACTCTAGTACAATGTGTTACTACTCTTCCACATCATTTTGAACTTAATTCCATTTGAACTAGGCAAACTTGCACAGCATATGTCACAGGGTTCAGTGTGTAATTGAATGTTAAATGATAGGCAGGGAGGTTGAACATTTCTTGAGAGAGGGTGTAATTAAACATAAATGATGCATCTGAAAATAAACATGGAGAGGTTTTTTTTTTTTTTGCGATGAAATAAACATGGAGAGTTAACGTTGAAGTAAGGAAGAACTCACAAAAAGGAATATGAATTAAAAAACGAAAAGAGAGCATAACCAGTCATAATTGAAACAGCACATACCAGACGAGCCCACAATACATTGGCATTGGTCATAACTTGGAATCATATATGTATAACAACAGCAAAAATATTGAAGAAATGCGTCTGAACATTTGTTCAAGGTAGAGCTGATATTATGTCAGTAGTTCAGTACTGAATAAATAACAGGTTTGCGGTGTCTATACTAGAGCAGAAAGAGGAACAATGGCTGGTACGGCATCTAATCAAATTTGGACTGGAGATTGTTAGTTTTCAGTAAGACACTCTTGTTAGTTTTCAGAAAGACGAGACCATTAGCTTCAGCTTAGGCATTCTGTCGAACAGAAGCTAACAAGCCACAAGAGAATCTCAAATCGGAGCAACGCGCGGACAGGGGATGGATAATCTCTCACCGGCGGCCCGCCTTGGCGGGGGCTGGGAAGAGGGGCGTGTGCGGGGCTGTGGTGGAGAGCGCAGAAGCCTGACAGCCGTGGTTATCCAGGCCAGGAACCTACTAACTTTTTCAGGTAACGAACCAAACAGCTCCCAGTGATTTGCAGTCAAGCTGCAGGTCGGGCTGCAGTACACAGTGGAGCGAACAAAACAGCCCCTGAGACCCCGATCTTTGTTGCTGCGTCAGAAATTCATGTGGCTCGACACTACATATTCACTTCATACTAAACTGGTCGTTGTTGAGCCGCTGCGCGTTTTCTTCCTGACGTCTCCAATTCTCAAGATGAACTCCCTTACTTTTTCTTTCATAGTTTTTCTACTCTTTTGCTAAGAGGGGGTTCTGGGAGGTGTCAAAACTCAGTGGCTCCGAAGCACGCCAAAAACAGAATCAGCTGATGATGGCATATAAGTTGCTGGGCGTGTAGTGTGTATGGTTGTTGAGAGCCTTTATTGCAAAGGGTTCCTCTTCTACTCAAATTGTGCCCATCTACGCCTCTGTGTGTGGACGTAGCTTGGGGGCTGAGCATCCTTGTACTCTCTCTCTCTTTTTCTCTACCAATGAAAAGATACGCCCTCAAGCGCATTCTGGAAAAGATGATTATTTCAAACATGTTTGAGTCAATGAACTTTTCCTTCAAGAATATAGAACAAAAGAATCATAAATAGTATTTTTCATATGGTACTTATTCATACAACTTAAATGACACACGTACAGAAAATTTATAATAGTTCACGTACTACAAATTTTCAATAAAAACCCTACGAATCAAAGTATCAGATGCCCTGGTTCGACTCATATTTATTGTAAAACAGTTTTTCTTTTTCTTTCTGAGAAAAAATTAGCATGCATCTTCGTATTTCAATTAACAGTAACCATAACAAAGTTCAGTTAGTGCATCCTTGATGTCTTTCGATATCTTGTTGGTGCAGAGACTGGGTGTAATTGGTATCTTTGCGATATTAATATATTCTCTTTAACGAAAAATAACAAAGTTCAGTTAGTACAATTAACTAATAAGTGAATTTGTTTGCACGGAATCGATAAGTATAATTATTAAATAAGCGCTCATCCAAGCAGTATGCCAACGAATTGCAGTCTCAAATATCATTTGAAACTGTAAGTTCTAAAGCATAAACAATATATAAGAAAAACCCACAAAAGAAAAGCGACAGAGAATCGTCACGTGCCATGAAAAGGTCAGTAACTTGCTCCAGAAGCAATTGGCACATGTTTTATCCAATAATACATATTAAGGTGCGCATTTCCGCGCCCGTCTATCATGAGGAAAATGCAATGTAAATATCTAGAAAAAGAGAGCAATACACCATATGATCAAACATACCTTTCGAATAGCAATGCCTTGATATAGATGGTGTGGCATAATTCTTTAATGACTTTAACATTGTCTAGAAATAAGACGACCGAAGAAAACAGTTACACAACACAAGTTATGGGTTGATTATAACAACAATGCGGAAGAGAAAGAATTCTTCACTTTTATCAACTTGTACTTACACTACGATATGAATTGGTATTGTGATAATAAGCTAATCTCCTTATCATGGGTGCATCCGGCTTACTTCTGCATCTTTTCATTTTCCTTTTAATCTTGGAAAGACAATACCCTACACGTTCATACGCATGATATAATGGTTGAGAGCTTCAAATTATTGCGTTGGTTCGTAAAAAGCTGAGTCATACTGTTTATTTACTCTAGGTAACACAATCTCACAAAGGAAATGAAGCATTATTGCACCCAATTATTAACCCACAACCAAGCTGTTAAGCGTAAGCAATAGACCACCCAATTCATTGACCTAAACCGGAACTGTTTCCTATCGTGTCATACTTGTATCTTGGCAGTTTATCTTCGGTCTTATTTGATGGATGATATTTCACAAATATATTTCTCGCTTCTCAGAATCCAAAATAATGAAACCAATTGGTACTGGTGAATACATCCTCTTGTGTAGAGAGCTTTTTAAGGGTTGCATGTGTGAGTGAGGCCACATATGTGCACTACATAGCATGCACGGTATACGTAGAAATGCTTTATTTATTTATTTATTTTTATTTTTTGATGAAAAATTGCTTTATTTTATTTTGACCTGAAGAAATGATTTATTATCAAATGTGGTACTACCGACTCCATAATAATAATAAGAGCATCTACGATAGTAGACGCTAATTCAGGCTATTATAAAGAAAAATAAATAAATTTCAGAAAACTAAAAGAAACCTAAACGCTCTCTCTTTCATTGGTAGGCGTTAACTAGAGGTGCTAAATACGGACCGGAAACAACGCCAAGCGCTACGCTAAAAGACAAGCAGACGAAGCATCATTGGTTATTGATACCACACATGACACTAGGAAATGATTGCTGAACTGCCGATTGGTCGGGAATTATTCCCTTGTGCTTTCCGCGCCCGGCTTTTGTGATGCCCCAGATGCCTACTGCTGGTGGAGCTGGGTGGGCCGCCACAAACGTGAACGAAGTATTTTTTTATTTGGCGTGAATGGTAGTCTTGATTAGGGGTGTGTTGAGTGTTGTTTCGAGGTCATAGTTGTTACTCCCTCCGTTCCAAAATAGATGACTCAACTTTGTACTAATTATAAATAGTTGGGACTCTGCATCCTCTGATGCGTACTCATGTTCTGTTTCTTCCGGAAAGGAAGGCCTCTGAATCCTCTGTAGCCTCTTAACAATATGTTGTATCCAAAACTGAACAGATCGACTTATACAAAAGAAAAAAAAGGAGAAACTTAGAGCAGCATCGCGAAATAGCTTAGTGAAAACCGTTTTTGCATAGGTTTCCATACACCAGCTACCGCAAAATGTGTCCCAAGTCTTGATGGACAAATACAGTGCTCCTACCGAGCGTCGACAAGAAGGGATCGCAACATGGGACCAATGTCGTTACTTAGACTACGAAGGATGTATATCTCATCTGGCTTAGCAGAGAAAGCTTTTGCATCCAAGCGACAAGATGTAGAGAAAAACATGTGTTTCCATCATCCGACGTCTCTGGTTCCTAATGTCTCCTATTCTCAGTTATCTATATGTATCTTTATGTGGACGGTGCATATGCCCGTGCATTGCTACTTGCTAGTTAGCCTGCTGCCCTTCTGTTCCCTTGTTTGAGCTAGCTAGTGGGTAACTTGGAATAAGAGAGAAAAGTGGTGAAACCCATGAAGCCACATAAAGCCCACTTGTCTCGACCCTATATATTTATAAGATTCACGGGTATTTAAACTATGTTGTACGTGGTTGTTTGAGAACACTTATGAGTTATTTCCAAACAATTCGAGGATATATTTCTGGGTGGAAGATATAAATCATTGCATTTATTTCTTTCACTATAAATCATTGCATTTCTGTGGACAATGTAGACATGTTTCATGTATATGTGTTTCAATATATTTCAAATGGGTGGTGGACTTATATAACCAACGACATGGATTGCATATACTGCATTTTTTTTTGTAAATAGGTGTGTACTGCGTTTTCAATCATATAAATCAATGTTCTAATCAAAAAGTGTTTCTTGGATACAGTAAAAACCAATGAAAAAAATAGCGCGCTATATAAAATAACGTGACCCCTGAAAATATGCTATTAGCGTGCTATTAGCGAGGCATTATACATTGATTTATTTAGCGAGACAATTCTCTTTATGCTATAGCGTGCTATTAGCGGCATTATAGCGTGCTATTTTTTCCAGTGGTAAAAACCGATCAACATTTTAGAACTTAAATAGCATCAACATATATGGATTTGTCTGCCTTTTTCCTAGGAAGAGACATGTTCCCGGTTTCACTAGTAAAACTGCTTACAAGATCAGAATCCAACATGTTTAAGGCAGACATCACTTTCACACCCCGCGCCTGAAGCTCAAATCACAAATTTTTCCGGAATCATTAAATGAGTTAACTGACCCAAAATTAAGTTGTTCATGGGAGTAATTTACATTTTAACAACACGCAAAAGCCCTTAATCTATGGAACAATAAACTCTCGTGAAGTATATTCCACGATAAACATGGTCTCAATGATGTTGGCACCACTAGAGGTGACCTCCTCTGACAGGCTATGAGGCGGTATATGGACCTCGAACACCACCTCCTCTCTAATGCCAACCACCAACTCGACAAAGGCCGACATGTCTGAGTACATTATTACAGTCTCAAGCATGTTGCAGTAGTCAGATGTGGCATGGTGTTGCGCTAGAGAACCATATTGTTCAGCACCATATTCTCTACATGTTTTGTTGTCAAACTAACCTGCCTTTTCTTGCCCAGGCTCATCTACACCCGCCATGAACAGTAAATTCCAGAAAATAGAAAAAAATATATACAAATTCTTTTCACCAAAGATGCTCGAGTGTGCTGGGAGCTTCCAAAATTCCCTGGCCACATGATATTCGACAAGCAATAGACAAAAAAAATGCGGTTCTCAAAGGAACTTCTTTTTTTGGCGGGATGGTTATCAAAGGAACTTCGAAAAAAGATATTTTGAAGACCTTTTTTTTGTTTTTGGATGGAGCTCCTCAAATATCATTCACCATGTAATTGTGTAGGCTCCTCGTAGACTTGAGCTTCTTCAATGCCAAAAAAATTAGATTCTTTTTACTATTATTTCGAATTTACAGTTCATTAATTAGGGAGTAGATGAGCCTGGGCTCATTATAGATGTTTCTGAGGACGGCTTTCGGTGCCTAGGTACATCTACACCTGTCATCAACAGTAACGTAAATTAAAATAAATAAAAAATGAATTGTTTTTGCTAATAGTGTGTGCATGATAGGTGTTGAACTTCCGTGACTTTAAAGAATGGAGCTAAATCCAAAAGCCAAAGTAAGCCTAACCAAACACCCCTTTAGTCAAAGTAGTTCCTTCTTATCTTTATTCCGGGATAAGTCAACGACTTCACTTAATAAAATGGAACTTCTACTCAGGAAAATTAAACATTTGTTGGAAAGAAGCCAAAGTTGACTCCATCATCCAGCAATATCATACATTCAATGATTCAAGTGAAGGGGTTTCCTGGATACCAGATACTTAGAACCCAACAGTTCATGAAAATATAGCTGAAGTATTGTCCAGAACTCCAGATAAGTTATGGGGAATTACAAGGTCAGAATCCAAGATGCATCACATTCCAAAATCATTCTGTTAGTAAACTGACCCAAAATACGCTGACCATGCAAGGAATCCAGATTTTAATAGCGCGCAAAAGCTCATACTTTCCTGTCCTACATGCAACAAGAAGAACCTCCTGACCTGACCTCTAATCCACAATGACCAGAGGCTCGTCGGCGGTGTAACCTTTAGAGGTGATATCCTTCGGCAGGCCGCCGCGGAGTATCTGCACCTGGAACACCACCTCCTCTCTGGTGCCAGTCACAAGCTCGAAGACACAGGCATCGTTGACCTGCAGCCGGTTGTCGACAGCGAATTCCGTCCAATCTGCATCCAGCCTTTTCGTCTTCAAGTCACCACAGTAGCGCATGACCCATGACCTCCCACGGCAGATGAGGGTAGCGGAGGTACGCGTCTCCGGGAGGTGCTTGTGGAAGCGACCTGGAATGTACTGGACACAAAGCAACATCATAATAGTCGTAAACGGGTCATTTCTACAATACTAAGTATTTGGAGAATTTGTTGCTGTCTCATACCAGCTGAAACGGCTTCTGAACATGAGTTCGCGACAGGATGATGGTGAAGAAGGGGTGGTTGCAGGAGAGTGGGGTGGTCTCACAATCTTCGCTGGCATCTGGAGCTGGTGACAGTGAGTTCTCGCAAGGCTCTACTTTTGGTTTGATGGGGTGTGCATCCGGCAGCTGCTTTGATGGACATACAGGGTCTCCATCTGAAAAATCAAAGCGATCAACTACCCACTGTTAATGTCAACTCCATGCAGATTTTGTGACCCAGTTCTTTCTTTTCATATATCATACAGGAAAAACTTCCTATGAATCTATACGACAGAAAAAGCTTTGATCTTGACAGTGAGCGTGGCAGTGAAAGTTATCTGTCCTCATTTCAGTCATTTCAGAAAACATGACAGTGAAAGAGGGAGGTGTAGTACTTGCTCATCTTTCACCTGACAGGGCAAGGAAGAGGTCCCTTGTACATCTGCCAAGGGCAAATTAGCAACAAATCAATCTCTCGTGATGTAACTATCAATCTAATTAGTAATGAAGAACATTATAGTAGAATCCCATACTGGAGAAATGGTGAAAGTCACCACCTCGCCACGATGCAGGTTCCGCCCCGACATTCCTGCAGACACGATCCTCCTTCTTCGCGGAGAACCAGCTCGCCAACGCCGCCTTCGGCAGCTCCGGTCCTTCAGTCGCCTCTCACGGCACCCCCCGGATCCTCCATCGGCGGCAACCCGGCGCCACGCCCGGCGGCAACACCAAGAACGGCGGCCGCTGGTCTAAGAAGAAGAAGAACGCCACGGGTGCGCCAACTCCAACAACACCCACCCCGCGGCACCCGCCCATGGATCTGCTTCAACCCAGACACCGCCAGGCCCAGCAGATGAGCCACGGCGCCCTCCGCCAACGTGACTCCTCCGGGCGCTGGCTCGGACCGGCACTGCTGCCTGCCGCACCAGCGCCACCGCCGCCGGTCCACTTGGTGCCACCGGCAGTGGCTTACACGACCAGCTGGCCCGGCGCATGCGGTCGACCTGGGCACCAACCCGCCTCCTCTGCGGCGCCTTTATACCTCGCCGGCATGGGACTGCTCCGCTCGCCGCCGCCCGAACGCCATCGCGGCTCTCCTCGGTCGCTGCCCGTCTACACACTGGCGTTATGGATTCCGCGCCACCTCGCATATGATCTCCGACCTGGTATACTCTCCTCCTCCTACCTCCCCTCCACTCCGTGTCACCGCTGGCAATGGCGATCCCCTTCCGTCACATCGCCACCGCCACATTACTCTCCGCACACCTAGCCACACCTTCCATCTCAACAATGTTCTAGTCGCTCCAGATATTATCAAAAATCTTCTTTCTACTCGCCGGTTTACCATTGATAATTCGGTTTCGTTGAATATGACCCGTGTGGTTTTTCTATCAAGGATCTTCACACTCGGCGAGATTATTCGCTGCAGAGCCCCGGTCCGCTCACGAGTTCTCCGCCAACACCAACGCCTCCACCTCGCCGTTTGGACTCGTCGCCACCACCACCTCATCGGAGCTATGGCATCGTCGCTTAGGACATCCGGGTCGTGACTCTATGTCACATTTATCTTCCGAATTTGATATACCCTGTAATAAAAGCACTCAAGTGTGTCATGCATGCCAACTTGGCAAGCACGTGCGTCTACCATTTACTAGGTCCTCCACCGTTTGTGTCGTTCCGTTCCAACTACTTCATTGTGATTTGTGGACATCACCTGTTGCTAGTAACTCCGGCTTCAAGTATTATTTGGTCATTGTTGATGACTTCTCTCATTTTATGTGGACTTACCCACTCCGCCGGAAATCCGACACATGTGATCTTCTCGTTAACTTCGTCGCTTATGCACGCACACAATTCAACCTACCGGTCGTGTCATTCCAAACAGACAACGGCACCGAGTTTGTTAACTCCACCTTTGTCGAGTTTCTTGCCCACAACGGTATTCACCTACGCATGTCTTGCCCATACACTTCTCCTCAAAATGGCAAGGCTGAGCGAGCTATCCGCACCCTCAATGACATCACCCGCACCCTTCTTTTCCAGGCATTCATGCCTCCTTCCTACTGGGCCGAGGCTCTCTCTGTCGCCACCTTCCTCCTAAATCGCCGACCTAGCCAAGCCCTACAATTCCGCATCCCCTATACCCTCCTATACCAGCAAAAACCCTCCTTCTCCGAACTTCGCGTGTTTGGGTGCCTGTGCTATCCAAACCAATCCGCCACGGCACCTCACAAACTCGCTCCACGCCCATCGCAAGTGCGTGTTTCTCGGTTACCCCACCTCCCATAGAGGCTACCGATGCCTCGACTTGTCATCGCTACTGTCATTATCTCCCGCCACGTCATCTTTGACGAACACACTTTTCCTTCGCCACAGATCGCACCAATGCATCCCGGATGATCTGGACTTTCGCCGATCTCGCCGCCACGCAACCGACTCCTGCTCCTCGACTCCCTACCGGGCCAGCCCAACATGGCGCCGCCACTTCGCCCAGCCCACCATGCATGGCCCGGCTTTCCCACGACCACAACGACGAGCCCGCCTCGCTGCCCACGCCGCCCTGATCTCCCGCCTGCCTCCTTCCCCGCCCCACCACCACCCCCTCCACCTCCCAGAGCTCACGCAGCACCACCGCCCGCCATCAACACCCATACAATGCTCACGCGCCAAGTGTGGCATCGCCCAACCGATTGACAAACTCAATCTGTCACCCGAGCACTCCGCCATCTCTCCCATCCCAAAACTTACCGCCCGCCCTTCAGATCCTCTTTGGCGTGCTGCTATGACCGAGGAATATGCTGCTTCCTTCGTAACCGCACTTGGTCTCTCGTTCCTCGCCGGTTGGTGCTAACATTGTTTTGCAAGTGGATATTCAAGCACAAGTTTGGCGCTGATGGTGGTCTTGCCGATACAAGGCTGTGGGTGGTCCGCGGATTCTCTCAAAGAGCTCGGTATTGACTACGACGAGACCTTCACCCAGCTTGTCAAACCGCCACAATCCGTTGTACTCAGCATTGCCGCCTCCCATGGGTGGCCGGTTCACCACTGGATGTCAAGAACGCCTTCCTCCATGGCGATCTTGATGAGGTGGTTCATCGTGAGCAGCCGCCGGGCTTCATCGACCCCACGCTGCTCGAGCATGTATGCTCGCTTCACAAGTCCTCTATGGACTTAAGCAGCGCCCGCTGGTACCAGCGGTTCGCTCATCATGCTCATCGTCTTGGGTTTGTGGCCTCAGAGCGACGTGTCTCGTTTCGTGTTTCGACGGCACCGAGATGGCCTACCTGCTCCTCTACGCCGACGACATCATCCTCACCGCCTCCAGCGCCGGTCTTCCAGCACATCACCGACCAGCTCCACCGCGAAGTTCTCCATGACCGATCTCGGGACTTGTCTTACTTCCTCGATCTCGGTCTCTCGCTACTGGGATGCTTCTCTCGCAGCGCCAAGACGCCATCGACCTTCTTCAGCAAGGCGGCATGATGGATCGCAACCCGTGTGACGCCCATCGACACGCGCTGCAAGCTCTTCCGCCGATGAGGGTCCTCACATCATCGATGCTACGAGTACCGGAGCCACCGGCGACTTCAAGACTCGACGCCACCCGCCCCGACATTGCTCACGCCGCAAAGCAAGCGGTTTCACATGCACGCACTCGGAGCCACATCTCAACCTCGCTAAGCGGATCCTCCGCTATGTACGTGGCACTCTCGACCTCGGTCTTCAGCTTCACTCCACGCCGCCTCATCGCCACCGCTTACTCCGACGCCGACCGGGCGGCTGTTCGACACCCGCCGATCCACCTCAGCATCAGGTCTATCTCGGCGACAACCTGGTGTCCTGGTCCTCCAAACGCCAGGCCACGGTGTCTCGCTCCAGTGCCGAGGCAGAGTACAGAGCCGTGGCTCATGCCGTGGCGGAGTGCTGCTGGCTTCGTCAGCTTCTTCTCGAGCTTCATCGTCCCCTCCCGTCCGCGACCGTTGTCTTCTGCGATAACGCTGCTGCTGTCTATATGGCTGCAACCCGGTTCAGCATCGCCGCACGGCACATCGAGATCGACATCCACTTTGTTCGCGAGAAGGTGTCTCGGTCGATTCGGGTTCTTCACGTGCCATCTACGCAGCAGTTTGCCGACATCATGACGGAAGGGTTACCGCCTCACCTCTTCGAGGATTTTCGGTACAGTTTATGCGTTCAACCGACGCACAAACTGCGGGGATGTTAAAGTATAACTTTGTATAGCTATTCACGGTATTCCGTGTGTATACGGTTGAACATATACACGTATAGGGTTCTTTCATGGTCTCCAAGACTTGTAATCTTGCTATAAATATATGAGCCGATCGCCCTTGAGAGGCGTCTTCCTCAAACTGATTCTCTGTTATAGACGGTGTGGGCTGCGTGTTTTCCTTCCGCCGGAGCCCCGAGCGCCAAAGTGCACTGGGTTCGGCTCGATCGCCGGTCCCAAATACGAGCCGACCGGGATTTCGGCCCTGGGCACGATCGGGTTTTTTTTCACGCCGGAAAAAAGTCGCCTGGGGCTGTTCGGGGCGCGGCCCGAGATGCTCTAAGCATCCTCATTTCAGGACTAACTCTAGTACAATGTGTTACTACTCTTCCACATCATTTTGAACTTAATTCCATTTGAACTAGGCAAACTTGCACAGCATATGTCACAGGGTTCAGTGTGTAATTGAATGTTAAATGATAGGCAGGGAGGTTGAACATTTCTTGAGAGAGGGTGTAATTAAACATAAATGATGCATCTGAAAATAAACATGGAGAGGTTTTTTTTTTTTTTGCGATGAAATAAACATGGAGAGTTAACGTTGAAGTAAGGAAGAACTCACAAAAAGGAATATGAATTAAAAAACGAAAAGAGAGCATAACCAGTCATAATTGAAACAGCACATACCAGACGAGCCCACAATACATTGGCATTGGTCATAACTTGGAATCATATATGTATAACAACAGCAAAAATATTGAAGAAATGCGTCTGAACATTTGTTCAAGGTAGAGCTGATATTATGTCAGTAGTTCAGTACTGAATAAATAACAGGTTTATGTGTCTATACTAGAGCAGAAAGAGGAACAATGGCTGGTACGGCATCTAATCAAATTTGGACTGGAGATTGTTAGTTTTCAGTAAGACACTCTTGTTAGTTTTCAGAAAGACGAGACCATTAGCTTCAGCTTAGGCATTCTGTCGAACAGAAGCTAACAAGCCACAAGAGAATCTCAAATCGGAGCAACGCGCGGACAGGGATGGATAATCTCTCACGGCGGCCCGCCTTGGCGGGGCTGGGAAGAGGGCGTGTGGGGCTGTGGTGGAGAGCGCAGAAGCCTGACAGCCGTGGTTATCCAGGCCAGGAACCTACTAACTTTTTCAGGTAACGAACCAAACAGCTCCCAGTGATTTGCAGTCAAGCTGCAGGTCGGGCTGCAGTACACAGTGGAGCGAACAAAACAGCCCCTGAGACCCCGATCTTTGTTGCTGCGTCAGAAATTCATGTGGCTCGACACTACATATTCACTTCATACTAAACTGGTCGTTGTTGAGCTGAGCTGCCGCTTTTCTTCCTGACGTCTCCAATTCTCAAGATGAACTCCCTTACTTTTTCTTTCATAGTTTTTCTACTCTTTTGCTAAGAGGGGTTCTGGGAGGTGTCAAAACTCAGTGGCTCCGAAGCACGCCAAAAACAGAATCAGCTGATGATGGCATATAAGTTGCTGGGCGTGTAGTGTGTATGGTTGTTGAGAGCCTTTATTGCAAAGGCCCCTCAATTGCGCCCCACTGGCCGCGCGTCGGCCCGTGCCGGCACCGCGGCCGCACGCCAGCGGCCCACTTGGGCCCCCGCCTGGGGCCTACCACCTGCGCCGCATCGCGGCTGCCCCCGTCGCCCCCGACCGCGCGGCCCGCGCGCCCATCCGCCATGGGCGCTGCCCGCGTCGCGCCCAGCGCCCGTATACTCCTCGCCCCGTGCCTCGCCTCCGTCCCGCCCGTTCCCAGTCCTGCCCCTGCACGTCCTCCCGCACTAGTCTCCCACTGATCCGCCTCCGATCTCCGACCATCTTCCTCCCATCTCACGACTCTTGCACTACCTCCCGTTCCATATCTCCATTCTCGCCTATTCAATCATAACTTCTTCGTTCATGTATTCTCAGTGATTCCACGTCGCTCGTTTTATCCATCTAAGTCTTCTGCCGGTTCATCGACTCTCGCGACGATATCTCGCGCAGTCGCCCAGCCTTACGCACCCTCGCCCTACTGCATGCCTTGCACCACCATCCATGAGCTATGGCATCGACGTTAGATCCATGCAAGTGCTCGTACATTGATCCTACTGTTACTCTGTCACTACTGCATTAGTCGTGTCCATTCACTTGTCGCCCTGTTCAACTGCATCATATTGGTATTGGCATCTATCCTTCATTATTGACTGGCCTCAATCACTCTATGTGTTCTCGTCATCTGATTACTCGACTACCTGATCCCACGCATTGCAATGTATACCTTGCAGTTAACTCTTCGTATATCATGCATCACATTGTCATCTCTTCTTGCAACAGCTCATCGACCACTTGACCACACTTCTCAAGAGCTGGCTACCGCTGATCGCACTCAATGAACCCACCTATTCATTCGGCATTCCATCCTACCCATTCAGCCTTTGCTGCAACTCCTCATGCCCACACGTCCACATCGCCCTACTCGCTCCTCCATCTTCCTGATGCGGTAGCTCCCTCCTCATGACATCCAATCCTCCACCTTCAGCTCATCACACCCGCTCCTCGCCACTTCGTTACCCACACCCTCTCTCGATCCATCCATTAGCCACTCCTCACGATCTTCGACCTTCCCTTCCGTATCCTCACAGCATCCATGCCACAGCACATTCTGCGCTCCACCTACCACTCCTCACTGCCCACCTCATGCCTCCTCATCCCACGGCTCCCGCCACTCCTCGACTCTCGCCACATCCCACCGTCATCCCGCACTCCCACTCTCCCTCTCCAGATCGCCCAGCGCTCCGATCCCAGCCTCCGCGATGCTGCCTCGGTCTACCTCACTGCACCCACACGCCGCCCTCCCAGTGCACCAGCATTCCCCAGCCCCAGCGCTCCCACTCGCGCCTGCCATGCACGGCCATCATCGCCTCGCCCGGCTTCTCCCCACTCCACTCCACGCTCCCCATGTCACCCACCGTCATGCATGCTGCTGCACTCCAGCGCACTCTGCCATCACTGCATCATTGCAGCCTATGGCATCGCCACTCCGATACGAACCACTGGCCTCGAGTTCCTCCTTTAGCGTTCCAGGCAATGCCTCTCCGTGCTCTGCGACTGTAGCTGTTCCGTGACGCTCGCTCGCTTGCACGCACGTAGTTGCTCTCGTGCCATTCCTGTCACATGTTCAAGTCCGTGATGCTCAGACTGCCGTCCTGCTGACAGAGGTCGCGATGCTGCATGTCTCGCTGTGCCCGTCTCATCAGCGTACCTTCGTCTCGTCGAGCCATCCCTCGCTTCGTCACATGTCCGCCTCCCGGTTGCATCATTCGCCGCCTCCAGGTAGCTCTGTCTGCGCCGCTGCATCACGCACGCTCCATGGCTCACCTGGTCTCGTGCACTCACGAGCCGTGTCATCGACCGCATGACTGCCGGTACGCCTTCACCGCTCACGTCGTTCTCGCCATGCCCACGTCTGGCTCAGCGGTCCGTCCGCACGCGATGCCTCAGTCCAGTCGACAGTTGTCGGTCTCTCAACTCACCGTCGCCGTCTCGACTCCCGACGCACTCCGACGCTCTCCTGTCCGCACGTCCGCATCGACTCCTCCGACCGCACTTCCGCTCCGATCCACGGCTGCCACGTCCGAGTCGCATTGTCACCCGGTGCCCGCTCTCATGCGCCACTGCGCGGTCCTCGCATCGTCTCGAGCCGACGTGCTCGACAGCGCTCGATGCTCAGCTTTCGCCGTGACTGTGGCTCGCATCCGGTCATGCTACTGCTCCGATCACGCACGTTCGTAGCTACACGCTCTGCTCCAGACTGCCTACCTCGCTTGTTACTCGACGCTTCGCCTCACATCCACCTCCTGCTTCGGTCTCAGGTCTCGTTCGGCGATCCCGTCCTACTCCGCGCTCGGCATCTGCCGCATCCGTATCGCTCCCTTGCGTCTCGCACCGGCTATCCGTCGATCACGATCAGCAATCCGCTGACTCTCGCTGCTCCTAAACTGCCAATTGTCTCGCGCCATCGCAGTGCTCTGCCGGACATGACGTGCGGCTGGCTTCAATCGTGTATCTGCATCGTCATCGCTGCGTTCAGCTTGCTCATGCCATCGACGTACTGTACCATTGCATGCAGGCTCACTTCGGCTACATCGGTGTCACGCATGCGAGAGATCTGCACCTGGTATGGCTTTCGGGTTACGTGTCCATCGGACCAGTCAATGCCGGTACGTCTGAGTCTCATCCTTCAGTACTTAATTCGTACGTTCTGTACTCTTCGACACAGACGTCAATTCGCGTAGATCATTTAGAACTTGAGTATGCATTGGAATTCTGTGTAAGCGGTTAGTTACAGTATAGACATCGAAGTCTTGCAGTAACTGTTAGATTGTCGATGTCAAGATACATGGAGCCGACCTGTTGTGGAGACAGTTTCGGACAACGGTTTCTATCAGGTGCACTGCAGTCGACTGAGTTCCAATCGAGCCACCGCGGTCCATCATTGTATGCAATGATGTTCACATGCAGCAAAGTCTAGATTCGTTTCAGGATGACAGATGGTCATCGGCTACGATACATTGGAGTTATTCATCAAGTGAACTTATTGGCTGGAAGATGATTTCAGATTCATGGTATAATGCATAGATACTTGCATGTAAAGTCACAGATTAATCATTGAGAGCTGAACTGAACTTAAGCAATAATTGCACGAAAGACATGACAGGTTATGAGAAATGACAAGATAGTTACATAAGGAACTTGAATTAGGTAGATAATGAAGTCAGTAGTTCAGTCACAATTGAACGTAGCATGACACGATAACGAGTTCATTGTCAATACTGGAGAACGTTGAACATTGTGCGTAGATACTCAAAAGAATTATCTAACAGATTAGTGTTCTGACTTGATAATGAACGTACAATATCAGTTTCAGTTAGGCAGTTGCAGTGACTATTTCATGCAGCCGAGACATAGTCAGCTATGGAGTCTTGAACTGACAACGTAGCTGCAGACTAATCTTCAAACGGCTACGATGCGAACAGGTGGGACTCGAGTGCACGAGTAGATCGCTGTAGGCTGCTGAGCGTGGATAGGAGCTGCTGACTGTAGGAGACAATACTGCTTTGATAGAAGCGCCTCAGTTCTGCAGAGACTCATAGATCATAGTCACTAGCACGACTGACTATCATCAGCCTGACAGCCATTAACGTGCTGAGCGAAAGATGATGTCGGAGTTTTAGCTAAGTGGTCTTTGACTCTTTTGCATCTACGACTTCTGAGTGACTCTACTTGTTCATATTCTACTTTCAATGAGCTCTTGGATGATAGTCAATGAGATTGGTACTCAATTCTTACGATATAAATACGATCATGATGTTGATAGTGGTATTATTGTCTAAGAATGCACTATCATACTAGGTTCTATCATGCATAACGTAACTCCACAATTATGTTCAACATTCTAGATGCTCATTACCTAACTTATTTACAATGTCAGAATTCCTACTATGCATCTTGTAAATATACTATTTTACAATATACATGCTTGATGTATTTTCTGAAGTAAATAACTGTATAGATCATGAACTATCATATATGCTAAGTTATCATAGTATGTAGTTAATGTCTAGTTTAGAATTTACGATAGTATTCATCTACATACCTAACAGTTCATTTAGCAATGATCAGATTAAGATGAATAGGATTCTCAGTAAATCATTAAAATTTATACTTGTTACGTTACTAACAATTAGACAATTTCTATTAATAATATTAGATATAAGATCATATAGATAAAGCATCAAATAATGACTAAATCATAATACTATATATTATAACATTCCGTCCAATCTGCATCCAGCCTTTTCGTCTTCAAGTCACCACAGTAGCGCATGACCCATGACCTCCCACGGCAGATGAGGGTAGCGGAGGTACGCGTCTCCGGGAGGTGCTTGTGGAAGCGACCTGGAATGTACTGGACACAAAGCAACATCATAATAGTCGTAAACGGGTCATTTCTACAATACTAAGTATTTGGAGAATTTGTTGCTGTCTCATACCAGCTGAAACGGCTTCTGAACATGAGTTCGCGACAGGATGATGGTGAAGAAGGGGTGGTTGCAGGAGAGTGGGGTGGTCTCACAATCTTCGCTGGCATCTGGAGCTGGTGACAGTGAGTTCTCGCAAGGCTCTACTTTTGGTTTGATGGGGTGTGCATCCGGCAGCTGCTTTGATGGACATACAGGGGTCTCCATCTGAAAAAATCAAAGCGATCAACTACCCACTGTTAATGTCAACTCCATGCAGATTTTGTGACCCAGTTCTTTCTTTTCATATATCATACAGGAAAAACTTCCTATGAATCTATACGACAGAAAAAGCTTTGATCTTGACAGTGAGCGTGGCAGTGAAAGTTATCTGTCCTCATTTCAGTCATTTCAGAAAACATGACAGTGAAAGAGGGAGGTGTAGTACTTGCTCATCTTTCACCTGACAGGGCAAGGAAGAGGTCCCTTGTACATCTGCCAAGGGCAAATTAGCAACAAATCAATCTCTCGTGATGTAACTATCAATCTAATTAGTAATGAAGAACATTATAGTAGAATCCCATACTGGAGAAATGGTGAAAGTACTCCCTCCGGTCCTTTTTACTCTGCATATTAGGTTTGTCTAAAGTCAATCTCATCCAACTTTGACCAAGTTTATATAAAAAATTATAGACATTCACATAACAACACCAATATCATTAGATTCATCTTGGAATATATTTTCATATTATATTTATTAGATATTATAGATGCTAATAATTTTTAATATAAATTTGGTCAAACTTAGCAAAGTTTGACTTTCGGCAAAACCAATGTGCAGAGTAAAAAGGACCGGAGGGAGTACTATGAGAACACAGAATAAGATCTGAAAGTTTTCATCAGGCTGTCTGACTGCTTTATTTAAATAGTTGCAGTGGGTTTCCCACATTATCTGTAATACTGTTGTCATAAAGCCTGGGACTAAATTTTGGAACATTAATTTCTGTTGATCTGTAGATACGTTTAAAAACCATTGTAATTTCCTTGGCAATGGCATCCTAGAGCAGCGGCACGTTTTCTTGGACAAATCCATTTTAATTATTTCTGGATTTCATAAACAGCTTAATCAGCAACATGGAAAATCACATGGCACCGGACTGACTCAGTTAGATCAGATACTGAAGAGATGGCAACAAAAGCTAAGCATGCTAATTTCAGGACTAACTGTGGTACAGCATGTTACTACTCTTCCACATCATTTTGAAGTAGACAAACTTGCACAGCATATGTCACAGGGAGGTTGAACATTTCTCAAGAGCGGGTGTAATTAAACATAAATGATGCATCTGAAAATTAAACATGGAAAATTAATGTTCAAATAAGGAAAAGAAAAAGGATTATGAATTTAAAAACCAAGAGAGAGCATAACTAGTCAAAACTGAAACTGCAGCAAATAAAAGCATTATTGACATACTCAAGATAGAGTTTTTTTTCGAAAAGGGGTTTTACCCCAGCCTCTGCATCAGAAAGATGCATACGGCTCATATTATTAATAAAAATCCAGCAACAAGTCGCCAAGTCTCGAAGTATGAAATACACATTCAAGATAGAGTAGCAAGCACACAATTCAAGCAATAAATATCAAGATCTCCACAATTGTTAACCAAGTAGCTGACTAGTACGATCGATCTAATTGAATCATTGTATGACATCAATAGACCACTGTTTCGATAAGATGGTTGAGGATATTCTCAAGTCACATACCTGACGATTCCATACACCTTGACTGCACAATACGTTTGCATTGGTCTTCATCCTGCAAGAGAACATTCAATGATTAGGCTTACTAAGTTGTGCCCCTTGACTCATACCACTTGCTGTTATACATACACAAGTATATAATTCCATGGTTAGGTTTACCACTCAAGAGACAACAAGCTGTATATTCAAGTGTTCGCTCCAGGAATGCTTCTGAACATTTGTTCATGGGAGAGCTGATATTATGTCAGTAGTTCAGTACTGAAGAAATAGCAAGCTTGCGGTGTCTGTGCTAGGGCATTCTCTCTAATCAAATTTGGACTTGAGATTGTTGGTTTTCAGTAAAACCACTCTTGTTAGTTTTCACAAAGATAGCTGCAGCTAGTGAGTGGACAGTAGCATCAGCTTGCAGGCATTCTGTCGAACAGAGGCTTGACAGGCGGCCACACAAGAGAATCCCAAATCGGAGCAACGCGCGGAGAGGGGATGGAGAACGTCTCACCGGCGGCCCGCCTTGGCGCGGTGGCGGGGGCGATGGCGACGGCGTGTGCCGGGCCGTGGCGGGGAGCGCGGGAGCCTGGCCCTTCCGGCGCTGGAGCTCGCGGCGTACGGCGAGGAGCTTCCGGCGGTACGTCCTGCCGCCGTCGGGAAGGCGGGCGGCGATGCCTCCGTGGATGCTGGCCTGCATGCGCTGCAGCCTCGCCTGCAGCGCCTGGTCCGGCAGATGGCGCAGCTCGTCGCTGGCGACGTCCACCTCCGCGTCCTCGTCTGCCCCGGAGCCGCCGGGCAGCGCGGGCGCCGTCGATGCCGCAGCCATTCCGTACAAAGAGTCGTTCTTTAGAGAAACTCACAGAGAGATGCGGAATGCGGAGAGACGGAAGGGTGTGGAAGGGAGGAAGACGGCCGGACTGACGAGACGGAGCGAGGGGAATCGGTAGAGCATCTACATCCCACCCTCTAAACGTCTCGTCGCTCGCGTCCGCGAACAGTCACCGGTCGATTTTTAAATGTTCTCTTTTGCTATGAGAAGATATCTTATTATCAAATTTTTAAATTCAAATTCGTCTTCATGGGCACCCATGTTTATTGTTTCCTTTTATATCCATGCCTGGCGGTCGTGAGACCCCAAAGTGATGGTCCGGTCGCCGGCGAGAAATAGTAGAAAATGAGACACCGACAGATCCATACGAGACCGATCCAATACGCCGAGGGGTGCCGGTCACCCGTAGCGGCTCCGTGGCTGCATGCAACTCCGCCTCCACGGCCGCGTCAATGAGGGCTACAGCTGCCTCCCGCACCCTCTGCTTAGCACACCGGGCACGCCGCACCATAACACTAGACGCGTCGGGACCATGCATGTCAGTTGTTTACCTATGACTCAAGATGAGCCACCAGAGGGCTTACACCATCGACCCGACATTGAGACGCCAGACGGACCGCACCGCATCCGGCGAGGCAGCGATCACGCATCACCCACTAGTCGTCATGCCGGAGATTGCCGGAACTGAGTTTGGAGGCAGAGTGGAGTGTCCAGTGTTTGGTCTGGGCGAATAGTAGTCATCGAACAACCAAAAGGTCACACTTCATCGCCGGTCAGTATTAATTGATACTAAAAAGAACTTGATAAGAAGGTGAAATGGAGAAGGTAGTAGGAAATCACCATTTCCTCACTGCCCCTCTTCCTCATGTGGCCACCTCCCTACATCTATATCTATATCTGCTCCCTCCTTCCATCTATATAGGGCCTAATGCGTTTTTCAAGACCGTCTTTTTGACTATTGACAAAATTAATAGTACATGACATGCATAATGTAAAAATTATATCATTGAAAAATCCTTTCGCATACGAGTTTGACGGCATGCTTTGTGTAAGTTGCATGTCATATATTATTGCTCTAACATTTGGTCAAAGTTAGCCTTCAAAAACGCATTATGCCCTATATAGATGGAAGGAGGAAGTATACCTAACAATAAAAGGGCAATTGCTTCTACCGGTACATTATCGAAATTGCCCTCAAAGTTGTAAAATATTACCCACTGATGCCACCTATAAGTGATAAAAAATGTTTCGCACAGAAGAATCCCCGCCTAGGCTGGCCCAGGTAGTAGGAACCTTCTATACTGCGGTCTACACGTTGGGAGAAGATACATCGCGCCTGTTTGGACCGTACCATGTCCGTGCGGTCTGTTTTTTATTTTTCGTTTTCTTTTTTCGTCTTTGTTTTTCCACTTTAAATAATTTGGGACTTTAGAAAAGTTTCAGAATTAAAAAAAATGAATTTTGAAATAAAATATTTACTGATTTGTAAATGTTTGTGGATTCAGAAAATGTTTGTGATTTTTAAAAAAGGTTTTCTTATTCAAAAAATGCTCGCAAACTTGAAAACAAATACTACTGAAATAAAAAATGTTCATCATTTTTTTTAAAGTTCGTGTATGTTAATGAAATTAAACAAAAATTCACCAACACCAAAAGTGCTCATGAGTTGAAAAATATCCGAAAAATTCAAAAAACTGTTTGTGACTTACAAAATAGTTTATCAATTTATAAAAGGTTTGCTGATTCAAAAAACGATCATGCAATTTAAAAAATATTCGTTAAATAAAAAATCTAAATTTAAAAAATTATTCCAATTTTTTCATTGATTCTAGAAACGTTCGCCTATTCAAGAAAAATATTTTTAAAAAGTTTACAATTGTTAAAAAAATTCAAGCGGTATAAAATGTTCATGATTTTAGAAAATACTCGAAATATGTAAAAATGGTCATGAATTTGAAAAATGGTCACGAGATGAAAAAATGTTCATGATTTTCAAAATTTATTCATGATTTCATGAAAATGAGAGTGATAGTGTATCTTGGTGATTCAGCAAAATTTGATCATGGCAATTGAAGATTATGGGGAAAAAAATCTCCCGTTGCAACGCATGGGCCGTTTTGCTTGTACCACAAATACAACCTCTTGACTAAAACGTCTTGTATGTTTGCGGACGGTGTAGCTTCTAATGTATATTTCCTATCATTGACCTGGCAGATCCTTCTCAAAAGAAGGCCCGTTCAGCTAGCGATTGCACCACGCGTGTCTCCTCCCCTAGGCGAAAAAGCTAGGGTTTCGAAGTCTTCCGGCGGCTCACGCCGGAATCTATCCCTCGATCGTTTGTAGGTAAACCATCGCTGATCTCCGCGGGCTCGGCTGCGAGCCAAGAGGAATAATGGGGGGTGTTTGGAAGGAAGCTGCGCGCCGCCTCAGATCGGATCGCGATGGCGGAAGGAGTAAGTTCTCAGAGGAACAAGGAGAAAGAAGCGCCGGAGGAGCTGTTGGCTCGGCTAACCTTGCAGGATGAGGAGGAGGATGATTTCATCTGGGAGGAGGAACTGTCGGACATGGTGGAGCCGGCGAAGTGGCTAGCGATTGCACGGGTTCACACGCCAAAGTCGTTCAGCCCTAATGCGCTGTATGGAGATATGCATGCAGCCTGGAACCCTGCGAGACAAGTAGCTTGGAGGAAGATCAAGAGTAATCTGTTTACGGCACAATTCGGTTGCTTAGGGGATTGGAAGAAGGCGATGTTTGAGGGGTCGTGGTTGTTCAGAGATCAGGCGGTGATGTTGGAGGAGTATGATGGCTTCAAGAACCCTGAATCTTTTAAACTTGACAAACTCTCTGTCTGGGCGCAAATTCACCGTTTGCCGGACAAGTTCTTGATAGAACCAGCAGTAAAAGGATTGGCATCCAGGATTGGTGAGGTAGAAGAGGTACAACTGAAGCTGCCCGCAGGTTTCTTTGGAGAATTCGTGAGAGTCAGGGTAAAGATAGATATCAACGGCAAGATAAAGCGCTTTGTTACAGCAAAGAAGGGGGAAGAGAGGGTGAAGTACCAGGTGAAATACGAGAAGCTACCCATCTTTTGCTTCAAGTGTGGCGAGTTTGGGCACTGGCATGAAGAGTGCGGAGATGGAGAACACGACGAATCCACCTTTGAGTGGGGTGATTTTGTTTTTGCTGATAACGTGAGATTTAGGCAAGCTGGACGAGGAGGAGGTTTTGCATCTCAACGAGGAAGAGAAGGCCCCCGGGCAGGGGGGAGGGGGAGTGGAAGCGAGCCTTACAACCCTAATCACAGTTGGCGCTTCAACGCAAATCCGCAGCAGAACCATACAAATGACAGCCAATCAGGGGCTGTAAGAGAGGACCCGGAAGATGGGCAGAGGGATACGCAGGGTTTGGTACTACAGGGAAGAGGAAATCCTCAGCTGTCAAATAAACGCACATCGGTGGAGAATATACCAAGCTCGTCTGGGACCGCTGACTCAGAAGGAGATCATGGGAAGGCGATGGTGCTGGTGACCACGGAGTCACAAATCCCTCCTTATCCGCCGGTGTATGTCTCACCAAGGAAGGATACCAAGAGGTCGAAGAAAACAGGCAAGGCAGGGGGCACAGATAGAGGTGATGGAACATGTGAGTTTGAAAAGGAGACACAAACAACAACAACCACCAATGATGCATTATCGGCGGCCTCCCCGGCGAAGGACCGCCGGGTGCAATGAATCTTTTATGCTGGAATTGTCGTGGGATAGGCAACGCCCCGACAATTCGAGAGCTGCGCGAAATGGCGCAAAAGTTTGCCCCTAGAGTACTCTGCATTGTTGAAACTCAAATTCTGGAGTTAGGGCTGAAAATTTAGCAAGTACTCTAGGTTACGATAACTCTTTTGCGGTTGATTCCTCCGGTAGAAGTGGAGGTTTGGCTATGTTTTGGAATAATGAAATAAAGATTGAAAATTTGGGTTATTCGAAGTATCACATCGATGCTAAGGTTACTAACCTGGGTGGGACCCCGTGGCGGCTTTCTTGTTTTTATGGGAAGGCCCAGACCCATCTTCGTCACCAAACTTGGGACACGATGAAGAATTTGGCAAATCTGCAGAATATGCCGTGGGCTCGCATTGGTGATTTTAATGAGGTGCTACGGCAGGATGAGCATGATGGGGTTGGTACGAGAAGCCAATCACAAATACAAGGTTTCTGAGATGCTGTGATGTATGTGGCCTCGCTGATTTGGGCTTTAGCGGAACCAGATGGACGTATGAAAAGAAGGTGGCGGATGGCACTTATACGCGAGTCCGACTGGATAGAGCGCTGGGATCGGTTGAATGGTGCGCACTATTTCCCCATGCCGAAGTGCAACATCTTACAGCAGCCACGTTTGATCACAGCCCCATATTATTGAGCCTAACACCGGCACAGGGGAAGCACGTGGACAAGCTGTTTCGTTATGAGGTCATGTGGGATATGCATGCAGAATTAAAACCGGCCGTCCGATCTGCATGGGAGCCAAATGGTCACAATCTTACGGTCGAGGATGTGCGCAGGAATCTGGATGATCTGGCGCAGAATCTAGGTGAGTGGTCGAGGACGACCTTCGGTAGTGTTCGAGGCGAAATCAGAAAGCTCAAAAAAGAGCTCGAGCGATTAAGGAGCCAGCCACAAAGAACTGGACCGTCGCATGTCGAAATCAAGACAAATGATAGGCTGATTGAGTTATATTTGCGAGAGGAAATAATGTGGCGGCAGCGGTCACGTGTGCAGTGGTTGTCAGAAGGGGATCGAAACACACATTTTTTTCATATGAGGGCGTCGATGCGAAGGAGAAAGAATTTGATCAAAGCTTTACAGAGGCCCGATGGTCAGTTAACTGATGATCCCACGGAGATGCAGCAGCTTGCTCTTGAATTTTATAAGACTCTCTATACATCCGAAGGCATCCAAGGAGTGCAAGAAGTGCTTGAGCATGTCCCTGTTAAAGTAACGGCAGCAATGAACGCAAGCTTGATGGCTCCATATGATGGAAAAGAGGTCAAGTCAGCGCTTTTTCAAATGTTCCCAACTAAGGCTCCGGGTCCAGATGGATTTCCGGCGCACTTTTTTCAGAGACACTGGGATGTGTGTGGCGAGGATGTCACCCGGGCTGTTCTTGCGATCGTTAAGGGAGAGGAGAGCCACGAGGGGCTCAATGACACGTTATTGGTTTTAATCCCGAAGGTAACAAACCCAGTCTTGCTTTCACAGTTTCGCCATATAAGTCTGTGCAATGTTTTTTACAAGATAGCCTCCAAGGTTTTAGCGAACCGTCTGAAGAATGTGTTACCTGATATAATATCCGAAGAGCAGTCTGCATTTGTGCCCCGGAAGGTTAATTACAGATAATATAATTTCAGCCTATGAATGCCTTCACTTCATGAAAAGGAACAGATCCAAATCCAATAGCTACTGCGCTCTAAAGCTAGACATGATGAAGGCATATGACAGAGTTGAGTGGGCTTACCTTCGTGCTATCATGGAGAAACTTGGGTTTGCGCCACAATGGATAAAAGTTATCATGAGTATGATTAGCTCAGTATCATTCTCAATAATGTTCAATGGTGTCAAATCAGAGGTGTTCAAACCTACACGTGGTATTCGACAGGGAGATCCGATCTCATCGTATCTTTTCTTGTTGGCAGCAGAGGGCCTTTCGTGCCTCTTAAAGTCTCAAAACCAGTCATCCCAGCTCAGCGGCATTAAGGTGGCACCATCGGCTCCGCCGATGAACCACCTTTTATTCGCGGATGACAGCCTGCTGTTTTTCGGGGCAAGTGTAAACGGAGCGGAATCGGTTTCAAACCTACTGGATACATATTGTAAGGCATCGGGGCAGAGAATAAATAAGGATAAGTCATCTATCTTTCTTAGCAGGGGATGCCCAGAGATAGTGCGTAATGCTGTGAAGGGTTTTTCGCAAGTTCCAAATGAATCACTCAGTGAAAAATATTTAGGACTGCCATCGGATGTGGGACACTCCAAGAAAGGTACTTTCAAATATCTAAGTGATCGAGTATGGAATAAGGTGAAGGGGTGGATGAGCAAGTGCTTGTCAGCAGGAGGTAAGGAGGTGCTTATAAAATCTGTTGCTCAAGCAATCCCGGTTTTTTCGATGTCTTGTTTCAAGCTGCCAAGAGGTCTTTGTGATCATATACAAACTACCATTAGGAAGTTTTGGTGGGGATGCAAACAAGGGGAACGTAAACCAGCGTGGGTGTCGTGGGATGTCATGACAAGACCCAAATATCTGGGGGGGCTAGGTTTCATAGATATGGAGCTGTTCAACCTCGCGCTGCTAGCTAGGCAAGCATGGAGGGTCTTGCAAGAACCGGCAAGCCTAAGTGCAAGAATTTTGAAGGCGTCTTACTTTCCAGACTCAACTATTCTGGAGGCGGAGCTTGGGTCTCGCCCATCTCAAATATGGCGAGCTATCCTAGAAGGGCGAGATGTGCTGCAACAGGGAATTATTAGAAGGATTGGGAATGGCACAACTACACGCATTTGGAGGGACAATTGGATCCCCAAAGAAACAGCCCCAAAACCGATCGTATCTCGAGTGGCGGCACCTCCTATTATGGTGTCCGATCTTCTGTCTTCCGCCACTGCTTCATGGAATGAGCCTTTGGTGCGTTCAGTTTTCTTACCTTTTGATGCTGAAGGAATTCTGAAGATACCAGTATGCACCAGAAACACGGAGGATTTTTGGCCTTGGAACCCTGACAGGAAGGGCGAGTTCTCAGTAAGTTCGGCTTATAGGCTTCTAGTCACAACAAAAGTGCAGAGGGAAGCTTGGCTAGACGGAAGGGGTAGCTCGTCATCCAATTCTAGAGAAGAGGAAGCTTGGACCCGGTTGTGGCAGCTGAAAGTCCCATCAAAGGTCCGGGTGTTCTTGTGGCGCCTCGCACGTCACTCCATACCAACTACCGACGTTTTACATAGAAGGAATATGGCAACCCAGAGTGTCTGTCCTCTGTGTGGATGCGAAGATTCGTGGAGACATGCTCTATTGTCATGCACTATGTCGAGGTGTATATGGGCTCTAACGAAGGAAACTCTGGTTACAAAGATGACGGAACACACGGAATCAAGTGCGAAAAATTGGCTGTTTGAACTTCATGAGGAGCTGGACCATGGGAGTTTCACGAAATTGGTCGTCACTCTGTGGGCGGTGTGGTATGCAAGACACAAGGCAATTTATGAATCCTTATACCAAAACCCACACCAAACAATATCCTTTGTAGAATCTTATCTGCAGGAGCTACAACAGATTCCCACTTGTATACCAAGAATGCAGGTAACTGCTGCCCCGGTGCAACAGCGCCGATGGATCCCACCTCCGGCTGGTGTGGTCAAGATCAATGTGGATGGTGCTTTAGCAAAGAACAGTAGAGTGGGAGTAGCGGCTGCAATATGTCGAGACTCAAATGGCACCTTTCTTGGTTCATCAGCAGTTGTCTTTCGAGGAGTCAGAGACCCTATGATACTGGAGACATACGCTTGTCGGGAGGCTCTATCATTGGCGGAGGACCTGTACGAACAGAATGTGATGGTAGCTTCAGATTGTCAAGGAGTGGTGCAAGACATCAATGAAGGGACGAGAGGACCCAATGCGGCTGTCATACATGAAATAATAGACCGCAAAGCTAGGTTCTCTTCTTGCTCGTTTGTCTTTGAGAGACGAAATTTTAATTTCGAGGCTCATAATCTCGCTAAATTCGCATGTAATTTAGATATAGGTCGGCATATTTGGTTGGGCAGTCCTCATGACCCAAACCGTGTACCTATGAACATTGTTTTGAATCAATAAAGTGAGCGAGATTTCTCAAAAAAAAAAAAATAGATCCTTCTCAAACAAGGCATTTTTTTTTTCAGGTCCAACACCAGCCAGCTTAGAGCTTACTACAGATCGATTTGCTAGTTGTTAAATGGGAGCAGATAAGATGCTGACTTGGATATAGACATTAATAAATAGAGACGTAGCTTTGATAGATATCGAACGCACGTCAGAGGCAGAATGCTCTTCACCAGATTCACCTTGTTCTAGACAATGGCACAATGCATATAACTAATCTGTACGCAGCTAGAATCAACTGCGTAAAAAAAAAGATCGGGAGGACTAGCCACTAGGAGGGATTCGCGACTCAATCTAGCGCCGCCGCCGGATCCTTCCTCCACCGTAATCTCATCCGACCCTAACCCTGCTCCCGTGGGGCGCCGCCGCTCCGCACCGGAGCGTCCCCGCCTCCCTCCTCTGGCCTCTCCACCACCACTCTCCTCTCCACCGCCACCAGCGACGATGCCAGGGCAAAGCCCAAGTGGCTCGGCGGTGGCCTTCTTCTGGCGCGTTAGCTGCTCAAGATCGTAGCGGCGGTTCCGTTCTTAATCTCCTCGGTAGTGATGGCGGCCAATGACGGCTGGAGTGTGGCGGCAGGTCTGTAGCCACAGGCAGGTGGCGGTGGCGACCATGTTGCAGCCGCTCAACGGCTTCGGATCGCGGTGGTTCTCCTAGTCTTGATCTGCATGACGCGGCCGCCCGAGGCGGCAATCCTGGGCTTGGCGGCTGTGGTCATCTCCTCCGTCGGACGTGGTCATCCTGAGGCTGGGTGGTTGGATCTCAAGATCCGTCATCTAGTCCTGGCTGCGAGTCGGGAAGACATAGTTGTTGGTGAAAACCGAGCCGACAGCAGGCGATGGTGGCGTTCTGTGTCGTTACCTTGAGAAAGGCATCATCAAGTAACTGTTGTCGACCCACTCGTGCTGCTTCGGGGTAAACGTAGGATCTGGTCTTCCAGATCGGACGATGACGGCACTGCGGTGTCATTTTCTCTCTTGGGAGCATCGTTTGTGGAGCAGCATCGAAAGACAGAGGCATGAGGTGGAGCGCGTTCGTCTTGCACAGAGCTTCAGTGGTACACTGTGTCATGCCTGTTTTGCAGGTGCTACACACAACAGATCATCTAGAGACTTCAAGTTATTCGGCTGATGGTACTTGGCGGCATGATGCTGTGTTGTACTGGCGGCGGCCGCGACGTACTCAACAGTTTGCGTGCAGGGAGGTGGTGCCGTTGGAGCGTCGTGTTGGCGTCGACGGATGGCCAGACCCGCAAGGATGATGCGGGTCTATTTCTTGAAGATGGGTCAGTGACTCGAGGATGATGGCGGCTTCTAAAACGTGTGCATGTGACGTACGCTTTAGGTTTGCTGCACCAACGGTAGGCTCCGACAAGTTACCCGGATGGATCAACGACGACATTGGTTTTAGATATGTGGAATGAGAGCACTCCACATTATCGAGTTTTTAAGTGTGAGTGATGGCTTGGTGGTTTGATGTATATTTTT
The DNA here is from genome assembly GCA_021437245.1 of Aegilops speltoides. Classification (NCBI taxonomy): domain Eukaryota; kingdom Viridiplantae; phylum Streptophyta; class Magnoliopsida; order Poales; family Poaceae; genus Aegilops; species Aegilops speltoides. The sequence goes on from CM038147.1 coordinate 10,698,962, forward strand.
GCTAGATCTTTGTTGAATAATTAATAAAGATTATGTACGTATCTATTGATCCAGAGGCTGCGGCTTCTAACCTTCTTTTCCAAAAAGAAAAAACCCTTGGTTTGGACCGTTGAGGCAGGCTTGGTCCATGTCTTTCTTTCTCGCCGCGTCGTTGTCCCTGTCGTCGTCAACTCGTACTGCCCGACGGTTAGCCGCATGGAAAGGGCACAGCCCCCTCCGGTCATGATGGTGGTTTTTGTGAGACTTTCTCTTCCTCTATATCTAAAGTTCAAGTCAAAGTTTAAGAACAGCCCCCTCCGGTCTGATCGGGCAACCTGCTCCTGCTGAGCTTTGTCAGCCATGGCCGGAGGAGCCGGCGGCGGCGGGGCGGCAGAGATAACGCTGGAGCGCACGCCGACATGGATCGTCGCGTCCGTGTGCTCCGTCATCGTCCTCATCTCCCTGCTCTTCGAGCGCCTGCTCCACCGCCTCGGCAAGGTCTGCATCGTCCACCATTAATCGAGCTTCATGCATGCTTGTACCATCATCAGTACTGACCTAAGCTCTTTGAGTTACTCTTGCATATCAAACAGAGGCTCACAAAAGGCCGCCGGAAGCCGCTGTACGACGCCCTGCTCAAGGTCAAAGAAGGTAACTGGTGGTTCCACACCACCACCGTCGCCATGCCATGCCATGCCTTCCGGCAGACCTACCTAACGCCGGTTGCTACGATCTGTTGCAGAGCTGATGCTGCTGGGCTTCATCTCTCTGCTGCTCACCGTGCTCCAGGGCGCCACGCAGAAGATATGCGTCCGGGAGAGCCTGATGCACCACCTTCTGCCGTGCCCGCGCGGCGGCGCCGGTGCCGCCAAGGCTGCGCAGCACTACGCCACCACCGAGTTCACCGGTGTGGTGGGCAGCACGAGGAGGCTCCTGGCAGGTGGAGGCGCCTCCAGTGACTATTGCCTCAATAAGGCACGCACGTAAACCCTCTATTTTCATTTACTCTCTATATTAGTTTTCTCTTAACCCAAATTGTGTAATTTTGACCATGTTTTTAGAAAGATCTATTAACATCTACTTTATATATTAGCTTTATGTTAAGTCAAACTGAATAAATACCAATAGATTCATCATTAAATGTATTTTTGCATCACATATAAAGTTATTGTAAATGTTTATATAGACTTGATTGATAAACTTTAACTTATGAAAAAGTTAACATGCAGAGTAAGTAAAAAACAGAGATGTCTTCATTGTTTACCCCCGTCGTTTACCAGAAACGATCAAAGTTAGCTAGGCATTCGTCTGACCTTAATATTTTATTGACCATGATTGGTACTTCATTACAAATTAGTTGAATTACGTGCAATGTCTAAACTATATGGCCACCCACGTATTTTTTAGGAAATAGCGAGTTATAACATTTTGAACGGATGTTGACAAGCTTATCTCAAAAACAAAGTTTGCAATATTGTGATTTTCTAAATGTTGGTAAGAAGCATACTGTCATTTTTCTATGAATGCCCTTCATCTTTTATAAGCTAGCTCTGCTTAAAATAACCCACTACTGATGTTATAATCCTCAGGGCAAAGTTCCAATTCTTTCAATCCAAGCTATCCATCAGCTCACATATTTATCTTTGTCTTAGCGGCTACGCATGTGGTTCTCAGTGCTGTTACAATTATTCTTGGAATCACACAGGTATTCAAAATATGGACCTTAATTTTTGTTCAAAATGGATTATCACATTTCTTTTCTATAAATATTTTGTTTGTTCCATTCAGACAAGAAAATGGAAGCACTGGGAGGACAAGATCCAGCAAAGCGGCGATAATGGTATAAACATATAAACCGCCTATTTTAGCAATTTAACTACACATTTGTTTCCCTTCAATTAAGCTGTAAAGCCATGCTTCCTTTGTGCACTTGGGGAAATTTTTAGGTCCTCAAATGATCAGACATGTGCAAGAATTCAAATTTATCAAAAATCACTTCAGAGGTCATGGAAAACGATGGGAAATATTCGGTTGGCTGGTACATTACTTCCCTTGCATCTTAAAATATTAGCACATTCGTATTGTTAACACCAGCGCAATACAAATAATACTATTTACCCTTTACTCCAGCGTTCTTTTTTCAAACAATTCTATGGGTCAGTCACCAAGGAGGACTACACAACCCTGCGACTTGGCTTTGTCATGGTAGTCGGATATACAACTTCATACATGTTCTCTAATTTGTTCATGTTGCATAGAAGAAGTTTACATTTTTCCTTGTATTCTTTTGGTAGAAACACAGCAAGGGGCATCCAAAATTTAACTTTTACAATTATATGAATAGAGCACTAGAAGGGGATTTCAAGAAAGTTGTTGGCATAAGGTAAATGCGTGAAGCTACTATGTTAATATGCATTGTATTTATTATCACATAGTCCTGAGGACTGGTCAATAATTCACTCATGTCTTGTCGCAGCTGGTACCTTTGGGCTATGTTGATGATATTCCTGCTACTGAATGTTCATGGTAGGTTTCTATGTGGAATGAGTACTACTTCAAATTTTAGACGTATGAATAGATAAGAGAGGAAATAATATACAATACTGGTGGCATATGACTATCATGCTTGTATCATGTATATCTCTCTAGCTTTAATTTAATTATTATGCATTATGTGAAAGACTAACGCCGCTCTCTTTTGTTGTTGTCATCATAGGATGGTATGTCTACATTGGGATATCGATTGCACCATTCGTTGTAAGTAGACATCATATGCTTTATATAAAAGAGATACATGTTTAAAGGATTTGCACATGCAAGTTTTATTTTTTGGACCTAATAACTATATTAATTTAAATAATACAACTATTGGTTTTTCCTTAGAAGACGAGAAGTTTCATAACAAATATATGTACTATATGAATTTTAAATTCACAAGTACAATCATAAGATATTAGAAGTGTTTTATTCTGTACAGTTGCTCCTTGTGGTCGGAAGTAAGCTGGAGCATATTATCACGGAGCTAGCTATCGACGTTGCCCAGAAGAATACTGCAATAGAAGGGGAGCTAGTTGTAGCTCTTTCAGATGAATTCTTTTGGCTCCATCGGCCTAAACTAGTCCTTCTATTGATCCATATCATCTTGTTCCAAAATGCATTTGAGATTGCATTTTTCTTCTGGCTGCTGGTAAGAACAATTAGCTAATTCCTTCTCACCGTACCAAACATATACCGGACTTTGGAAATAATTAACAATTACATGATGGACCAATGTTATATAAAAATATGTCATTGTAATTTACCATGGAAAGGATTGATAAAATCAAATACCCAAACATCTAGAACATAACTACCAGTTTGGGTAAGTATTTGGGCACTCTATATTTCCTTAATTTCTATAATATATGTAAAAATGCAAATATAAACTCAACTTAGCACTCACCACCCTTGTAGGTAACATATGGATTTAAATCATGTATTATGGGAAAACCAGCATATGTTATTGCTCGTCTGGTGATAAGGTCAGCTGTAATATTTGTCAATTACAACATTTTGAATTTTCAAGAAAGCAAGAACTCATATTATGTATGTACTTCTAGTGTCATCAGCCAACTCCTATGTGGATACATCACCCTCCCTCTGTATGCTCTCATATCTCAAGTAAGTTAGCTAAATTCAATCAGGTTCACACTAACTTATTTTATTCAGGAACATTTGCTAAATTATTTTAATTTGGTGAATTATTCAATTTTAAACAATGTTAAGTTGGTCAAGTCAAAAATAGCATGTTTATGAAGTGTACATCAAAGTGCTAACTCATGACATTTTTTGTGGATCAACTATTCGTGTAACCTAGATTGTTGTTGATGTTCTCTAACTACTTGTTTGAGCTTGATTCTAATTTTCTATTCTTTCTACCAATGAAGATGGGAAGTTCGTTTAAGAAAGCCATGTTCGATGAAAGTATATCTGAAGGCCTCACCAATTGGGCTCAAAAGGCTAGAAAGCGTAATAGAATGACATCACCAAGTGTTGGTGACAATTCACCCGTTGGTGAGGGAATTCAAATGACAAATGACTGCTAGGTTCATCTAAGTGAATACATATCAATGTACGTGCTAGTGTACAATTAATATATAGATATATCTTATATTTTCACCTTTTCAAATCTTGAATGCACGAGCAAGTTAGGCAACAATTGTTCACATTGATCATGGTAAATATCTGATGGGTTATGAAACCAAGTATCATACTGATCATGATAAACCAACAATTTTTCGTGAGGTTAGTTGCAAGCTACTCCCTCTAAACTAAAAGGAAACGAGTATCTGATGGGTTATGTCTACCCACTCCATGGGAGGTGGCAGCCAAGGGCGGGCCATAGTGGGGACAAAACCGGGTCATGGACCATCATTATTTTTGGATTTCCTCTTTGTATTTGCTACGAATCTAGCCCAAGAGCAACACATGGTCCACTGAGAAAGTGACTGACCCGTTCTACTATTTGTTTCGCCGTCCGCCACTAGTCTACAATGTATAAGTTAAAATGAGTTCAATTTTTTTCATGCATTGGCGAGTTTTCTCTTAATGCATGAATGCATCAGTTTAATGCTTGAAATTTGAACAGACGATGAGGAACAATGAAAATGGGACTAACTAAACGAAAAAAAACCAAATAAAGATATGCCCTCTAAACTTGAAGGAAATGAGTATCTGATTGGTTATCAGACCAAGTATGTCGGCCCACTCCGTGGGAGGTGGCAGCGAAAGGGCGGGCCATACTGGGGACCAAACCGGGTCATGCCCCGGTCCCTATTTCTGGATTTCTCTGTGTATTTGCTACCAATTTGGCCCAAAAGCAGCACATGGCCCACTGAGCAAGTGACTGGCCCATTCTATTGATTTGTTCCACCGTCCGCCAATGGTCATGGCACCTCTAGCTAAATTTAAATTCCCCTAAAAAAGCTAAATTTGAATTGTGGGCATCTCGGGATCTCCTATTTGCATGACGCAAAGGGCAGACAAAACTAGGCGGGGCCATCATGTGGCACCGCGGCGAGCAGAAGTAAAATTCACAAAAGAAAAAATGTGCGCACTTGTTTGGAAAACCCGTGACCTCCTACTGGTGAGGGCCTATTCCTAGGCACTAGAAGAGATGACTCCTAGCAACGCGAATATTAAAGAACTAAAGGCGGACACATAACTGGAAGCATTTCTTGAAAAATGGCGAACATTTTTTCAAGATTCACATAATTTTTGACATTACGAACAATTATTGACGAACAAGATTTATTTTCAAAGATTTCCGAACGTATTGTAAACAAAATCTGAAATTCTGGAACATTTTTCGACAACACGAATTTTTTAATTTATGAATTTATCTTGAAAAAACATTTTCTGAGATTCTGAACAAATTTTTAAAATTATAAAGCATTTTTAAAAAATAGAAGTGCTTTGTAAATTTGAAACCAGGAACAATTTTAAAAAATTCCTGAGCATTTATTGAATTTCTGAAGAAATTTTGGAAAATGAGAACATTTATTGAAATTCCAGATAACTTTTGAAAATACTAATAAATATTTGAAATTCCAAAATAATGAAAAATCTAAAATAAACTAAAATAGAAAAACTAAAAAAGAAACATCAGGGTAAAATCGAAAAAAGTAAAATAAAACGGATTCAGAAACCTTCTAGAAGTTTTTCATAACCGGTAAAAAACTGAGGCTGGCACCTTCCGGTTGACCAAAACCGGTTGTGATGTACTCACTCCCTGCCTAAAATGGGCCGGTCCATATCAATTGCTCGCTCGCTCAGCTGGGCCGCCTGTGTGCGAATCAACAACAAGTTGATGCAAAGCACGCCAAATAGGTAATCCGGGGCATCTCCCTATGCTTCTCGCCGTGCCCATACCCGCCTCACTCATCGCGCCACACGACCCCCGGTGGACACTGTGTCGAGGATTCTTACAACCCCATCAACATTCACCTTCATCGTCGTTGGTCCGGGCGGCGGTGGAATCCACGGAGCCCTGGCGTCGAGGCGTGCAAGAAGGCCCAAATCTCAACAGCAAAAGAAAAAAAATGAAAAATGGTACAAGGCCCCGGGAGGCGAGACGGGCTGGCTGACGGTGTGGGCCGGGCTCGCGAATGGCCAGAGTAACAGCGAAGCAAACCCCAGAATGAAATTAACTATAACTAGCCAACCCCTAAAAAAAAACTATAATAACATAACCTGCCTAAACACATGGGTTACTAGATTTGGTTCCCCCCTTTCTTCTCCAACCAATCCAATTCTTCGCCGCCGCCGCCGCCGCCGCTCTCAGCCGCAGGCGGTCGCCGCCGCCGGATTGCTTCCTCACCTCGTCCGTCCGTCCGGCGACGCTGCTGCACCTGCGCCCGGGGGAAAGGCTGCAGCGGAAGAGGTAAGGTGACCTTGTCCCACACTGGCTCACTCGCACTCTCCTCCTGTCCGTCCGTCCGAGGCAGGCCGCCGAGCTTAGGGTAGGGATTTCAAGGAATTCAATCCTCATATTTCTTCTTCGGGCCGATTGGAGATTGGCGTAGGTAGGGATTTCGTCCCCATCCCCTTCCCCTGGTTGAAAAGGGTGGATTTTTGCCCCACCTCCCTGGTTGGTTCCCGCGGGAGAAAATTCATGAGAGGAATCTTATTCAGTTTCTCTGGATTTTGGGTCTCGACAACTAAAATCAGTGATGAGGTTCTGCTGTCTGCTACCTCCTTTATTTTTTTGGAGGTTCTTTGCTTGGTTCGTTTGGCTGGAAAGGCACAAACATGTGCACTTTGCTGCACATCATTGTGGTTCTCTTCTGTGGGGAAGTAGTGTCAGGCAAGGATGATGGCACTCATTAGCAGCACATGCTCTTCTACACTTTCTGCAGCTGCCATTCTTGTTTAATCAGGAGCATGGAGGGGGGAGAGAGAGCTTCTTCTAACCCCCATCCATCCATTCAGAGCTAGCTGGTGTCACATTCCACTTTACCTTCTCTGACTCCACAATCACATATTGTATTCAGTTGCAAAAATTCCATACTGGTAAATGTTTCAGAGTTATGGAGCACCTCGATTTTTTCTTTTCTGCAATCACACAGCGAAATCACTTTAATCCCCTGTCAAATGTTAGTGCTACTGCTCCATCCAGATGTGCTGAGCTGCACCTTCTTGCAGGTGACAGGAACGGGGCGGGATGCGCCACCTGGAGTTCAAGAGGATGCGCGTGACGCTGGCGATCGGCGTGGTCGGCCTGTGCGCCACGGCGTACATCCTCGGCGCCTGGCAAGGCACCTCGTCCATCATAAAGGACGCCCCTCAACCCGTGTACGCCGAGACGCAGTGCGACGACGCCCCCTCGCATGCCCCCAGCAATGCTTCAGGCGCCCCCACGGTCGCGTCGGTGCCATCCTCAATTGCCCGTCTCGATTTCAAGGCACACCACCGGGTGGCCTTGAACGAGTCGTCGCTGGCGACGGAGATGATCCCGCCGTGCCAGCTCAAGTACAGCGAGTACACGCCCTGCCATGACCCGAGGAGGGCGAGGAAGTTTCCAAAGGCGATGATGCAGTACAGGGAGAGGCACTGCCCCACGAAAGATAAATTGTTCCGGTGCCTGATCCCTGCTCCTCCAAACTACAAGAACCCCTTTACGTGGCCGCAGAGTCGGGACTACGCTTGGTATGACAACATCCCTCACCGGGAGCTGAGTATCGAGAAGGCCGTGCAGAACTGGATTCAGGTTGAGGGGGACCGGTTTAGGTTCCCCGGTGGTGGCACCATGTTCCCGCATGGCGCTGATGCTTATATCGATGGCATCGATGCCCTCATACCGTTAGCTAACGGAAACATCAGAACTGCACTTGATACTGGATGTGGGGTGAGTTTGCTTGACAAATTTCTATGATATTGTTTCTTATCTCTGAAGGTTTTAGGATCTTAGGATGGAAGCATTCTGGCTGTTTTTCAGGTGGCAAGTTGGGGTGCTTTTCTTCTGAAGAGGGGCATCATCACCATGTCATTTGCACCAAGGGATTCGCACGAGGCACAGGTACAGTTTGCGTTAGAGAGGGGAGTGCCGGCTATGATTGGAGTAATGGCAACCGATAGAATCCCATATCCTGCTAGAGCATTTGACATGGCGCACTGCTCTAGATGTTTGATCCCATGGAACAAGCTCGGTATGTTTTTCATGACGTTGTTTCAGATTTTTAGTTACATTGCACTGAACACATGTTCAATGAATGTATAAGTAGACCTTATGTTTTATCATTCTTGTCAACAGACGGTTTATATCTGGTTGAAGTAGACAGAGTTCTAAGGCCAGGAGGCTACTGGATCCTCTCTGGGCCCCCAATCCGTTGGAAGAAGCACTACAAGGGGTGGCAAAGAACAGAGGAAGACCTGAAGCAAGAGCAAGATGAGATTGAGGACCTAGCAAAGCTGCTCTGCTGGAAGAAAGTGGTAGAGAAAGATGATCTTGCTGTATGGCGGAAGCCTATCAACCACATGGAGTGTGCTAATAATCGGAATGCCGACGAAATTCTGCAGTTCTGCAACAACAGTGATGTGGACTCTGCTTGGTAAGATTTCTGTTATGCTTTCTCTGAGTATTGTATTTTTTGTACGCTTGCAGTAGCTCATTATCTGTAGTTCCAGAACAACTTCTATTTCCGGCTGTTCTGAAATATATAGCCTGGTTTGTTTTAGCAAGATTATCACTGTATGAACCTCATGCTTTAAATCATAGCTTGAATTTCCTATTCCTTGAAAAAGAAGTAATTTAACAGGTTTCGCTAACACTATTCTGAATGGCGTCTTCTTAAGTGAAGCTAAGTATCAGTTTATCTTTCCTGTTAGTTTTGGAAACATTGTACAATCTTTTGTCTGACTTATGGCTCAGTTCACCTAGCAGCAGACTAGTATAGTCATAGATGCTTAGAACCTCAAGATCATCACAATGCATTCTCTGTTATTTTGTTGATCAGAAAACAAACTGACTGTGTGACCACATAGGTACAAGAAGATGGAGACATGCATATCTCCTCTGCCGGAAGTGCAAACCGAGGAAGAAGTTGCTGGCGGAGCCCTCGAGAAATGGCCAGAAAGAGCATCCGCAGTTCCGCCAAGAATAACCCGAGGTTCAGTTTCAGGCATCACCCCTGAGAAGTTCGAAGAGGACAATAAGTTGTGGGCAGAGCGAGCGGGCCACTATAAGAAACTGATCCCGCCACTGGCCAAGGGGCGATACAGGAACGTGATGGACATGAATGCCGGGATGGGGGGTTTCGTCGCTGCGCTGATCGAGTATCCGCTCTGGGTGATGAACGTGGTGCCTTCAGATTCTTCTCCTGATGCCCTTGGTATCATCTACGATCGTGGGTTTATTGGAACGTACCATGACTGGTGTGAGGCTTTCTCGACGTATCCCAGGACGTATGACCTCATCCACGCTGATAAAGTGTTCAGCTTTTATCAGGATAGGTAATGAAAATAACCGAAGATTTATTCCTTTTCTGCCGTTATAAGAAAGTTCTGATTTAGCAAGTAGAGACGCTAATGGTTATCATCTTAGCCATGAACTAATTGTAATGTTGATCAATTTTGGATAATGATTGCAGGTGTGACATAACATACATTCTCCTGGAGATGGACCGGATCCTGCGGCCTGAAGGGACGGTGATCTTCAGGGACACCGTTGAGATGTTAGTAAAGATACAAGCCATCACCGGTGGCATGAGATGGAAGAGCCAGATCATGGATCATGAATCCGGGCCGTTCAACCCTGAGAAGATCCTTGTGGCCGTCAAAACTTACTGGACTGGGGAGCCTGCCCAAAAGCAGCAATAGTCGTTCGACGTCATCTCCCGCAAAAGTTCAGACAGAACCTTTCTGTTGAGTCTTCATCGACTGTTCTCTCTTAGCTTCAGGATATATCTGTATATAGTAGGTGGGAATTCGTTGTCTCGTCATTGGTTTAATTTTGCGGTCTTCGACTCGTGAGCTGCATTGCATGGTTGTGAGCTGTGAGTGTGACACAATGCAATGGTGTATACGATGGTATTCCGTCAACAGTCCCAAGAGGATATTTACTCACAGTTTTGAGAAAGCTGTCTCAGATGAATGTGCTTCTGTCAGAATCATTCTCTTTTTTTCAGAGTCTGAACAATTTTCACCCAAGAAAGGGCAGACCGAAAAATCTTTTGAGCAAGGCGCAGAATCCAAATACGAAACATCTGCTCAAAAATTGGCACGCAGCTTGCCAAAAGAAAGGCTCGATTCGTGAACCAAATATGAACTATTTTCGACTGAATGGTTCTCTTTTTTGCAGAAAGTTCAGACTAGAAGAGGTGGCCCAGGCAGAATGTATGATAAGCCAAGCTGAATGTGTTGGTTTCCAAACTATTTCTTCTTCAGAATCCAAACATTCGTCAACAGGAAACAGAACAAGACTGAACTTGGTGTTGGGGAATGACTTAACTTACAGTTCATCGTCTGAATGAAACCTACTAGAAGAAGACTCATGTCAATGGTCACGCGAAATGACAGGCAGCCGGCAGCATGAAGAATATCTAGACACCACTACTACTATGATGGCATCACAACAAAATTATCCACTCAAACTCATCAGAACAGTCGCAGATTTCCATATAATTAACAAAGCACTCATGATAGTAATAACATTTCTTGTTCCATCAACCGAATACAAAGTAAGATCGGTTTATACATTGTTCATCACACACATACAGGGTTTACAATTCTTGGTTGGCACACATAACCATTTTATTATGAACCAGCCAGCTTGACCAACTGTGAACACCACACCAAGCTGGAGCTAGAAACCAAGCAAGCAATCCAGTGCCTGCTTGACAATCACACACCAATCCAATCCAATCCAATCAAGCACATCCACATCAGGTATATATGTATCCTGCTGAAGAAAGCACGCCATTTATATCCTCCGTGCGCAAGTACGTGGCAACACCTCACCACAGCGCAGATGGAGCTTGTAACAAACACATTTCACTGCCAAACGGAGACTGAAAATGGGAAACAAACACTCCAGACTCCAGAGGCCCGTGATGAGATCACAACTTGATTGTAACAGAGATAGACTGATCCCTTTCCATGCTCCAGATTACCTAGGAAACAAGGAATGGAAATGGAAATGGAAAGCATCAATTTATGAGATTTAATGACACTAGATATAGTTTGCTCAATCTATCTATGCACATAACGCAACCCATGCCAAATGAATCATACTTTAGAACAGAGAACCTCAGGAGGGTCTTCTTGAAGCAATCCAAAACTATTGCTGGGTTGACGTCATCCATGATGGCGTAACCATGTCGGCAGCTTCTCCGTGCCAGGAATTCAAAATAATTGTTCTGAAACAAGAAGAGTTGGAGTTAACTTCTCTTTTCTCTCTAAGACCTGAAACCCTCCATAACCGCTCCATAAGCATAGGGTCCAAATTCACGATTAAGAATACAACACCCTGCCAGAACAATGTCTTCTTCTCCCCCATAATGGAAATTCTTCAGAAATCTTTCATTTCCTAGAGAAGCATTGATCTCACCTGCGATGCTTGGTACCTATACTCTGGAGCTGACGTCTATCCCTCTAAAATAATCATCCTTATCTTGCTTATCAAACATGGGCAATAAATGACAATGATTTAGCTCTGTAATCTGTTTCTAATGTGAGACCAAGCAACACACCGGGGAGTCATCGAAATCGGCGTGGTGGGAATGAACATTTTGTTAGACATGACTTCTGCGGTACATATAGTGTTAACATTTTCGGTAGGACTCCCTCCATCCCAAAATAATTGTCATCGATTTAGTACACCCTTGTACAGGAGTGCATCTTTTACATGAATGAATTGGGAAATGAATGACGCAATGTTGAATGTAAGGTCAGTTGAGTAACCTATAGATGCTCAAAAGAATTATTCTTCTTTTAGATAATATAATACTAGTAGATAAATATTCCGTCAAAAGGGGAACTAAATATTTTTCCACAATCAATGGAAGTGTTCTATACCAAAAACAAACCAAATTGCATTGCTTGTCCAATGAGAAGTGAATGTAGGCATTAAAAGACATTCACAACTTATATTCGATCCTTGCACCAAACTGCCTTATGTTGATTCATATTTGTGAGACACATTAGTTTCACTTAGAATACAACTTATTGCTAATTAGCTGGTTCTATTAGTTCCGATAAACATCATTTTCTTTCTTTTGTGGACCTAAAACTTATCTTGAATTCTTGGTCTTAACTTGGAACTCCTATTTTTGTGTACTTACGGATTTGTGAAATTCTTGTTCTTTTGAATTTTCTTCTGTTTTCCTGATTCCTTTTGACGAAGTGGGTGGTAGCATGCCCACTCTGAATTCTGCTATCTGATTTGTGGTTTGGGGAAAGTACAGAAGAAAAGGATTTTAACACTAACAACTCAGAGCCAATTATCAAGGAGCCAGCAAGTCCAACACAGGAAGAACATCCAGAAACTCTGCAAAATGATATTGAAGATTATGATCCATATACTGCTGAAATACCTTGCGATCAAAATCTTCAATACCATTTTCCAAAGTTTCTGAACGTTATTTCTGTGCTGGACTGGTTAGCTGCTCGATAATTGGGTCTGAGTTGTTAGCACTAAAATCCATTCACCGTGTACTTCCACCAAGCTTTTCTCATGAGGTGCAGAAAGTGCAAGCCATGCACTTCACTAATAGGAATCGAGAAAACAAAAAAAATTGGAAGGACAAGAAAATTCACAAAGCAATAATAATTAATAAGTACACAAAAGTAAGAGCGCCCACTTAAGACCAAGAATCCAAGATAAGTTTTGGCTGCACAAAAGGAAATAAAAATGATATGTGCATCGAAACTAACAAAGCCATTGGATTATCAGCAGATTATATTTTGAGTGGAAATAATATGCGTCTCTGAAATTTAAACCAAACCAGCTTGGTGCAAGGACCAAATATAATTGTTGAATGCCTTGCGAAGGCACTTGCGTAATGCCTATATTCATTTCACAATGGAGGCATTGTAATTTGGTTTCTTTTGGTACAAAAAGACATGGATTGATTGAGGAATATTTATTTATCCTTTCTAGGGAATATTTATGTACTAGTTCGTAAAGAGAACAAATTCATCTTTAGATCCTATGAATATTGTTAAATCTGCTATATACTTTAGTTATTATTTGTACCTGATGATTTATAGAGATTGCAATTTACCTGTAAAGAATAACATATCATTTGCTAGTAAAAAAACAATCTCAAATTTAAAATTATATTACTACACTCACAATTTTTATTGATCAAGTTTACACCTATGGGGCCAAAGGTAAAGCGAAAAGATGAAACTGCCAGCTTAATATTGGTATGGAAGTACTTAAGAACAGTGCATTAATAATGGTGTCTTAATAGTTTTAAACATGTTACAATCACATAAAGAAATTAATAAGCATCTACCATATCCAGACTGGAGGAGGATGGAGTTAGAACCCAGATTCTTGGAACTACATATGATGAAGAAAAGAAGTGTGAGAGGAATATCAGCTCCATACAGTATCTCTAGCGCTAAAATAAGAATATATAGTGCAAGATCATGGCAGATTTAACACGTCACTGAACAGTATGTAGAAAGGTGTGAGAGATGATAAAATAAAGAGAAAGCAACACAAATAGTGTAATAAAGTGAATTCGTGCCTACAACACTATAGATAAGAAAGCTATGCCATGCAGACCTCTGCTTTACAGTTGATAGGGGGCATTAATCATCGGTATGCTTATACCAAAGTATTTAATAGCTAAATCCATTGTCACGAAGTATGAACAACTCTCAATTCAGGCATAGCCTTATTCTAATAGAAGAAAACTGAAATGACAGTAAAAATCTATTATAATTCTGATAATCAAAATTATCAGATGTCATGACTTCACCATTATACTCACTGGCTTAACACATATGTTTAGCCAAAGGTCAATAAATGTACCGGAAACATTCCCATCCTCATTTCTGTTCCGTGCAATTCATAAATGTGATGGGCTCAAACACAGTAAGAGAGTTCAGACAACCAGCTAGTCCAAAAATGAAATATGGAATAAGATCTTATCTCAGTCTAATCACTCTCTACTTCATAGAGGAAGAATTTATTAGCATGTCTAGATGAGCTGAAGCAAACAACTGAAAGAAACAGCTTTTTCATGGTTTGAGTGCAAGAATCGCCTTACATATCACAATAATGAGATGGTGACAAAGAATCCCCTCGTACCATCTTTCAGAATTGCAGTCACTTGCCATTATGTGCTACAGCCATGAAACAAAAATGATAATAAAAAAGATTAAAACAGAAACTAAGAAAGGAATCACTCTTAAAGACAAGATTAAATCGCAAGATCCTCCCAGCCTCCCATGGTGGTGGGTTAGACAGAACTATTAGTACAATTCCAAAGTCTGGAAACAGAAGTGCATAGCTTATTAAGTTAATGGCCAGATTAATTAGACACATAGGATTAGTGCAAAACAAACAAACATGTGGTAATAGTGAGTAACCAGAAAAGAAGCAACTGAAACCAACATATAGGATAAGTAAAGTAACATATATCAATAATAGCTGGAGATCTTTTTTGATGTTTCATGCACAAGGAACAAAGAAAAAACAGCAACGAGAGACATAACCACATCTGAAGTGGGATTTTTGACTTGATGGCAACAAATCTGCAAATTAGAAACAAATACTATTCAACAACTGCAGCAGCATAGAAAGCATATAGGCATTAAGCATACAGCAGCAGCGGTGGCATACAAAGATACACATAATCAAATTTACAGCTGCAGCGGCGCGCGGCACACAAAGCTACAAATGATCAAATTTACAGCAGCAGCAGCAGCAACATGCAGATGTCAATCTACAACAGCAGCAGCACATCTGCTGCCGTGGAGGGAGGGGAGGAGTTGCAACGCACCTTGCTTCTTGGGGACAGAGGAGGAGCAGGAGATCTTCAGTTTCGTCGGGAGGCGGCCACAGCACCTGCGGAGCCTCGAGAGTAGGGGGGCGACGGAGATGGTGCAGGTCAGACGACAGCGACCCGTCCAGCCGTCCTTCCAAATCTGACGGGCCCTGCTGTCTCCCCTAGAGTCCCATGACGCGCGACCTCAACGGGGAAGCAGCAGCGCAACCGGCAGGCGGGGAGGTGGAGGAGGAGGGGTGGCGTCGAGAGGGATGATATAGGTGGCAGCGTATAAGAGGGGGTAGGGTTAGGGTTACGGGAGAGGGGGAAAGCGAGGATAAGAGCATCTCTAGCAGACCCCACAAACCAGGCTGTTCGCTAAAATAACCGCCGGTTTGCGAGATCAATCCCGTATCCCCGGCCCAAACAGATGCTTCAAATCGGGCCTTCCTACATCCGCGAGCCCAATTCCTTCATATGTGCGCAAGTCCACCCGATTTTGCTAGATCCCCTTTCGGTTGGTGCGAAGAATTTCCTCATGCCCCGATGCCACTGCTCAACCGTCCTCCGACCTCGCGTCTGGCCTCGCGGCGCTAGAATTCAGCCGGATGGATTCACCGCCGCCCCCAGGTGCGCCATACCATGCTTCCCTGCCGCCTCCACCGCCTCCACCATCGCCGGTCCGTCCGCCTAGGCCTCCCACGGCTCCAACTCCTCCCGCCGCCACCACCACCATCAAGAGGAAGCGGCAAGGGGGCCATCTCATTCAAAGCAGCGGAGCCGGCACCGCAGCACCAAGCGTCGCCCCCGCTCTGGTTGCACGCGCCCCGGCCAAGAGGAAGAAGGCCGCCTTGACAGGCCTCGCCGGTGCGCGGGCAAAGCCCCCAAGGAAGAAGTCGACCGCGTCAAGGGGCCGGGTTCCTCCTCCTCCTTTGGCCAACCCCGTCACCCACATTCACGGCGAAGCCACTGGCCACACCTACAACGTGTTCGATGAAACGGCTGGGAGCTCATACTTGTCTCAATGTTTGTTTGTAGGATCGCATTGCCAATGATTACTACAAGCAAACCCAAGCCTCCAATGGACAGTCATTCAATCTTCGACATTGTTGGAAATGGCTTTGGGATAGTGAGAAGTAGAGGGTGAGGGACAAGGAACACTACTAGGAGAAAGCTTATAGATAGAATATTAGCAGTAGCGCGGGATTAGTTGCCAACGCTACTGCTACTTAGTGGTAGCGCAGGGCAAGAACCAGCACTACAGGTTGTGACATAGCAGTACCGCAGGGCAGAGCTACTGCTAAGTGGTTCCATCGCCATCGGCTGGGGCTACCAGTAGTAGTAGCGATGGTCAAAAACCAATGCTACTGCTAAGCTCCATAGCAGTAGCGCTGGTCGAGAACCCACCGCTACCGCTATGCGTGCACGGGGCCAACATGTGGCCCCCGATTAGTAGTAGTGTGTGTCGGTGACCCATGCTACTACTATTGGGCTTGGCAGTAGCGTGCACCAGGGGCCAGCGCTACTGCTATGGGTGTGTTATCCAATTTCCTCCCCCGCCCGACCTTCTTCCTCCCCCTCATCACTCCCCGATGCCTCACTCTGCCTCTGCCGCCACCGCATTGCCGTCGCCACCGCATTGCCGCTGGCGTCCTCCCTCCTCCTTCCTCGGTATGCCCTCCTCCCTCCTCCTCCTCACACTGCGACCTTCATCCCTCCTCCTCCCTCCTCTCCCTCCTTACCTCCTGCCTCCCTCCATCTCTCCTCACTTTGTTCTTGTATAATGTAGTTTTTTTAATGTTTTTTCAATACAATAGAATGTAGATTATTTGCATGGAATAGAAAATTTTCAATGTTGGTCTTTTGAATAGAGTATATTTTTTAGTAAATGTAGGTCTTTTGAATAGAATAGAAAATTAGTAAATATAGGTCTTTTGAATAGAATATTTTCAATATAGGTCTTTGAATAAAGTAGTTTTTTTAGTAAATGTACCTATTTTGAATAGAATAGAAATGTGGCACAGGGCACATGACTAACAATATGTTAGTAATTGTTATAGAAAATGTGAGTTGTTTCTAAAAATTAGGTATAGAAAGTTTCAAAAGTTTACTAATTTTGTTCATAGGTTTGGATGTAGTTGATGCCTAGTAAATTTTGAGAGAGAGAGAGAGAGAGAGAGAGAGAGAGAGAGAGAGAGAGAGAGAGAGAGAGAGAGAGAGAGAGAGAGAGAGAGAGAGAGAGAGAGAGAGAGAGAGAGAGAGAGAGAGAGAGAGAGAGAGAGAAAGAGAGACCTAGTGATATGGAATGGTTTCGCAAAAAAATTGAAATGATAGAAATGATACCAAGTTTGAAATTTTCTATACAAATGCTCATGTGTTTATGTGTTGGAAATATGCCCTAGAGGCAATAATAAAAGTATTATTATATTTCCTTGTTCATGATAATTGTCTTTTATTCATGCTATAACTGTATTATCCGGAAATCGTAATACACATGTGAATACATAGACCACAATATGTCCCTAGTGAGCCTCTAGTTGACTAGCTCGTTGTGATCAACAGATAGTCATGGTTTCCTGGTTATGGACATTGGATGTCGTTGATAACGGGATCACATCATTAGGATAATGATGTGATGGACAAGACCCAATCCTAAGCATAGCACAAAGATCGTGTAGTTCGTTTGCTAGAGCTTTTCCAATGTCAAGTGTCTCTTCCTTAGACCATGAGATCGTGTAACTCCCGGATACCGCAGGAGTGCTTTGGGTGTATCAAACGTCACAACGTAGCTGGGTGACTATAAAGGTGCACTACAGGTATCTCCGAAAGTGTCATTGGGTTGACACGGATCGAGGCTGGATTTGTCACTCCCCGTAAACGGAGAGGTATCTCTGGGCCCACTCGGTAGGACATCATCATAATGTGCACAATGTGACCAAGGGGTTGATCACGGGATGATGTGTTACGGAACGAGTAAAGAGACTTGCCGGTAACGAGATTGAACAAGGTATTGGTATACCGACGATCGAATCTCGGGCAAGTACAATACTGTTAGACAAAGGGAATTGTATACGGGATTAATTGAGTCCTTGACATCGTGGTTCATCCGATGAGATCATCGTGGAACATGTGGGAGCCAACATGGGTATCCAGGTGCCGCTGTTGGTTATTGACCGGAGAACGTCTCGGTCATGTCTACATGTCTCCCGAACCCGTAGGGTCTACACACTTAAGGTTCGATGACGCTAGGGTTATAAAGGAAGTTTGTATGTGGTTACCGAATGTTGTTGAGTCCGGATGAGATCCCGGACGTCACGAGGAGTTCGGAATGGTCCGGAGGTAAAGATTTATATATGGAAAGTTGTTGTTGGGTTAGGAAAAAGTTCGGGTTTTTCGGTATTGTACCGAAGCTTCGAAGGTTCCGGAGGATTCCGGAGGGGTCCGGAGGTCCGGAAATTGTTCCACCACGTCCAATACAGTAGCATGGGCTGTATGGGGGCGCCCTAGCCTTATTGGGCCAGGGGCACCAGCCCCCCAAGGCCCATGCGCATGGGAGGAAAACCCTAAGGGGAGGGCCTCCACTTGACTTGGGAGGCACTCCTCCCCCTTGGCGCCGCCCCTCCTCAGATTGGATCCGAGGGGCGCCCCCTCCCTTGCCCCTATATATATGTGGGGGGTGGGAGGGCAGCGATATAACAAGTTCTGGCGCAGCCCTCCCCCTCTCCCAAGTCCTCCTCCTTCCCCGCGGTGCTTGGCGAAGCCCTGCAGGATTGCCACGCTCCTCCACCACCACCACGCCGTCGTGCTGCTGCTGGATGGAGTCTTCCTCAACCTCTCCCTCTGTCCTTGCTGGATCAAGGCATGGGTGACATCACCGGGCTGTACGTGTGTTGAACGCGGAGGTGCCGTCCGTTCGGCACTAGGATCTCTGGTGTTTTGGATCACGATGAGTATGACTCCTTCAACCCCGTTCTCTTGAACGCTTCCGCTTAGCGGTCTACAAGGGTATGTAGATGCACTCTCCTTCCACTCGTTGCTGGTTTCTCCGTAGATAGATCTTGGTGACACGTAGGAAAATTTTGAATTTCTGCTACGTTCCCCTACAGTGGTATCAGAGCTAGGTCTATTGCGTAGATTCTTTGCACGAGTAGAACACAAAGTAGTTGTGGGTGTTGATGTTGTTCAATATGCTTACCGTTACTAGTCCAATCTTGTTTCGACGGTATTGTGGGATGAAGCGGCCTGGACCGACCTTACACGTACTCTTACGTGAGACAGGTTCCACCGATTGACATGCACTTCGTGCATAAGGTGGCTAGCGGTGCCGATCTCTCCCACTTTAGTCGGAACGGATTCGATGAAAAGGGTCCTTATGAAGGGTAAATAGCAATTGGCATATCACGTTGTGGTTTTGCGTAGGTAAGAAACGTTCTTGCTAGAAACCCATAGCAGCCACGTAAAACATGCAAACAACAATTAGAGGACGTCTAACTTGTTTTTGCAGGGTATGCTATGTGATGTGATATGGCCAAGAAAAATGTGATGAATGATATGTGATGTATGAGATTGATCATGTTCTTGTAATAGGAATCACGACTTGCATGTCGATGAGTATAACAACCGGCAGGAGCCATAGGAGTTGTCTTGATTTATTGTATGACCTGCGTGTCATTGAACAACGCCATGTAATTACTTTACTTTATTTCTAACCGGTAGCCATAGTAGTAGAAGTAATAGTTGGCAAGACAACTTCATGAAGACACGATGATGGAGATCATGATGAGGGAGATCATGGTGTCATGCCGGTGACGATGATGATCATGGAGCCCCGAAGATGGAGATCAAAAGGAGCAAAATGATATTGGCCATATCATGTCACTATTTGATTGCATGTGATGTTTATCATGTTTATGCATCTTGTTTACTTAGGACGACGGTAGTAAATAAGATGATCCTTACAAAATTTCAAGAAGTGTTCTCCCTAAGCGTGCACCATTGCTACAGCTCGTCGCTTCTAAGCACCACGTGATGATCGGGTGTGATGGATTCTTACGTTCACATACAACGGGTGTAAGACAGTTTTACACAGCGAAAACACTTAGGGTTAACTTGACGAGCCTAGCATGTACGGACATGGCCTCGAACACGGAGACCGAAAGGTCGAGCATGAGTCGTATGGAGGATACGATCAACATGAAGATGTTCACCGATGATGACTAGTCCGTCTCACGTGATGATCGGACACGGCCTAGTTGACTTGGATCATGTAATCACTTAGATGACCGAGGGATGTCTATCGAGTGGGAGTTCATAAGATGAACTTAATTATCCTGAACATAGTCAAAAGATCTTTGCAAATTATGTCGAAGCTCGCGCTTTAGTTCCTTTGTTTAGATATGTTCCTATAGAAAATATAGTTGAAAGTTGTGATGGCGATTATGCGCATGAGAAAGCTTATGTCCTTAATGCACCGCTCGATGTGTTTGAACCCCAAACGTCGTCTGTGGATGTTGCGAACATCGGACATACACGTTTTGATAACTACGTGATAGTTCGCTTAAACGGTTTAGAGTTGAGGCACCAAAGACGTTTCTGAAACGTCATGAAAATATGAGATGTTTTCGAGGGCTGAAATTGGGATTTCAGGCTCGTGCCCACGTCAAGAGGTACGAGACCTCCGACGATTTTCTTAGCGAGCAAACTAAGGGAGGAAAGCTCAATCGTTGAGCTTGTGCTCAGATTGTCTGAGTACCACAATCACTTGAATCGAGTGGGAGTTAATCTTCCAGATGAGATAGTGATGTTTCTCCAAAGTCATTGCCACCAAGCTGCTAGAGCTTCGTGATGAACTATAACATATCAGGGATAGATATGATGATCCTTGAGGTATTCGCGATGTTTGACACCGCGAAAGTAGAAATCAAGAAGGAGCATCAATTGTTGATGGTTGGTGAAACCACTAGTTTCAAGAAGGGCAAGGGCAAGAAGGGATACTTCATGAAACGGCAAATCAGCTGCTGCTCTAGTGAAGAAACCCAAGGTTGAACCCAAACCCGAGACTAAGTTCTTCTGTAATAAGAGGAACGGGCACTGAAGCGGAACCACCCTAGATACTTGGTAGATGAGAAGGCTGGCAAGCTCGATAGAAGTATATTGGATATACATTATGTTAATGTGTACTTTACTAGTACTCCTAGTAGCACCAGGGTATTAGATACCGGTTCGGTTGCTAAGTGTTAGTAACTCGAAATATAAGCTACGGAATAAACGGAGACTAGCTAAAGGTGAGCTGACGATATGTGTTGGAAGTATTTCCAAGGTTGATGTGATCAAGCATCGCACGCTCCCTCTACCATCGAGATTTGGTGTTTGCGTTGAGCATAGACATGATTGGATTATGTCTATTGCAATACGGTTATTCATTTAAGGAGAATAATGGTTACTCTATTTATTTGAATAATACCTTCAATGGTCTTGCACCTAAAGGAATGGTTTATTGAATCTCGATCGTAGTGATACACATTTTCATGCCAGAAAGATATAAGATAGTAATGATAGTACCACTTACTTGTGGCACTGCCACGTAAGTCATATTGGTATAAAACGCATGAAGAAGCTCCATATTGATGGATCTTTGGACTCACTCGTTTTTGAAAAGTTTGAGACATGCGAACCATGTCTATTGGTGTATACGCATGAAGAAACTCCATGCAGATGGATCGTTTGGACTCACTTGATTTTGAATCACTTGAGATATGCAAATTATACCACATGGGCAAGATAACTAAAAAGCCTCGTTTTTCAGTAAAATGGAACAAGATAGCAACTTGTTGGAAGTAACACATTTTGATGTGTGCAGTCCAATGAGTGCCCAGGCATGCAGTGAATATCGTTATGTTCTTACCTCACAGATGATTCGAGTAGATGTTGAGTATATTTACTTGATGAAACAAAAGTCTGAATTATTGAATGGTTCAAGTAATTTCAGAATGAAGTTGAAGATCATCGTGACAAGAGGATAAAATGTCTATGATATGATCATAGAGATGAGTATCTGAGTTACGAGTTTGGCACACAATTAAGACATTGTGGAGATTATTTCACAACCAATACCGCCTGGAACACCATAGTGTGATGATGTGTCCGAACATCATAACTACACCCTATTGGATATGGTGTGTACCATGATGTCTCTTATCAAATTACCACTATCGTTTATGGGTTGGGCATTAGGGACAACCACATTCACTTTAATAGGGCACCACGTAATTCCGTTGAGACGACACCATTTGAACTATGGTTTGAGAAACCTAAGTTGTCGTTTCTTAAAAGTTTGGGGTTGCGATGCTTATGTGAAAAAGTTTCAGGTTGATAAGCTTGAACCCAAAGCGGATAAAATGCATCTTCATAGGACACCTAAAACAGTTGGGTATACCTCCTAATTCAGATCCGAAAGCAATAGGGATTGTTTCTTGAATCAGGTCCTTTCTCGAGGAAAAGTTTGTCTCGAAAAGTTGAGTGGGAGGATGGTGGAGACTTGATATGGTTATTGAACCATCACTACAACTAGTGTGTAGCAGGGCACAGGAAGTTGTTCCTATGGCACCTACACCAATTGAAGTAGAAGCTTATGATAGTGATCATGAAACTTCGGATCAAGTCACTACCGTACCTCGTAGGGTGACAAGGATGCGTACTGCTTCAGAGTGGTACGGTAATCTTGTCTTGAGGGTCATGTTGCTAGACAACAATGAACCTACGAGCTATGGAGAAGCAATGGTGGGCCCAAATTCCGACAAATGGTTAGAAGCCATGAAATCCGAGATAGGATCCATGTATCAAAACAAAGCATGGACTTTGGTGGACTTGCCCGATGATCGGCAAGCCATTCAGATAAATGGATCTTTAAGAAGAAGACGGACGCGGATGGTAATGTCACCGTCTATGAAGCTCGACTTGTGGCAAAGAGTTTTTCACAAGTTCAAGGAGTTGACTACACTGAGATTTTCTCATTCGTAGCGATGCTTAAGTCCGTCGGAATCATGTTAGCATTAGCTGCATTTATGAAATCTGGCAGATGGATGTCAAAACGAGTTTCCTTACCAGTGTTCGTAAGGAAAGGTTGTATGTGATACAATCAGAAAGTTTTTGTCGATCCTAAGGATGCTAAAAGGTATGCTGGCTCCAGCGATTCTTCTAAGGACTGGAGTAAGCATCTCGGAGTTGGAATATGTACTTTGATAAGATGATCAAAGATTTTGGGTTTATACAAAAGTTTATGAGAAACTTGTATTTCCAAAGAAGTGAGTGGGAGCACTATAGAATTTCTGATGAGTATATGTTGTTGACATATTGTTGATCAGAAATGATGTAGAATTTTTTGTAAAGCATATAGGGTTATTTGAAAAGTGTTTTTCAATGGAAAACCTGGATGAAGCTACTTGACCATTGAGCATTAAGATCTATAATGATAGATCAAGAACGCTTAATGGTACTTTCAAAATGAGCACATACCTTGACATGATCTTGAAGGAGTTCAAGATGGATCGGTCAAAGAATGAGTTCTTGCCTGAGTTGTAAGGTATGAAGTTAAGACTTAAAGCTCGACCACGGAAGAATAGAGAAAAAGGACGAAGGTCGTCCCCTATGTTTCAGACGTAGGCTCTATAGTATGCTATGCTGTGTACCGCACCGGAAGTGTGCCTTGCCATGAGTCAGTCATAGGGTACAAGAATGATCCAGGAATGGATCATTGGACAGCAGTCAAAATTGTCCTTGGAGTAAAAAAGGACATGTTTCTCGATTATGGAGGTGATAAAGAGTTCGGCGTAAAGGGTTACGTCGATGCAAGCTTTAACACCTATCCGAGTGACTCTGAGTAGCAAACCGGATACGTATAGTGGAGCAACCACTTGAAATAGCTCAAAGTGGAGCGTGGAAGCAGCGTTTACAATATGACCTAGAAATTTGCAAAGCACATACGGATCTGAATGTTGCAGACCCGTTGACTAAAACCTCTCTCACAAGCAAAACATGATCAAACCCCAGAACTCATTTGATGATGTTGGTCACATGGCGATGTGACCTGTGAGTGTTAATCACATGGCGATGTGAACTAGATTATTGACTCTAGTGCAAGTGGGAGACTGTTGGAAATATGCCCTAGAGGCAATAATAAAAGTATTATTATATTTCCTTGTTCATGATAATTGTCTTTTATTCATGCTATAACTGTATTATCCGGAAATCGTAATACACGTGTGAATACATAGACCACAATATGTCCCTAGTGAGCCTCTAGTTGACTAGCTCGTTGTGATCAACAGATAGTCATGGTTTCCTGGCTATGGACATTGGATGTTGTTGATAACGGGATCACATCATTAGGAGAATGATGTGATGGACAAGACAATCCTAAGCATAGCACAAAGATCGTGTAGTTCGTTTGCTAGAGCTTTTCCAATGTCAAGTATCTCTTCCTTAGACCATGAGATCGTGTAACTCCGGATACCTTAGGAGTGCTTTGGGTGTATCAAACGTCACAACGTAATCGGGTGACTATAAAGGTGCACTACAGGTATCTCCGAAAGTGTCATTGGGTTGACACGGATCGAGATGGGATTTGTCACTCCGTAAACGGAGAGGTATCTCTGGGCCCACTCGGTAGGACATCATCATAATGTGCACAATGTGACCAAGGGGTTGATCACGGATGATGTGTTATGGAGCGAGTAAAGAGACTTGCCGTAACGAGATTGAACAAGGTATCGGTATACCGACGATCGAATCTCGGGCAAGTACAATACCGTTAGACAAAGGGAATTGTATACGGGATTAATTGAGTCCTTGACATCGTGGTTCATCCGATGAGATCATCGTGGAACATGTGGGAGCCAACATGGGTATCCAGGTCCCGCTGTTGGTTATTGACCGGAGAACGTCTCGGTCATGTCTACATGTCTCCCGAACCCGTAGGGTCTACACACTTAAGGTTCGATGATGCTAGGGTTATAAAGGAAGTTTGTATGTGGTTACCGAATGTTGTTCGGAGTCCCGGATGAGATCCCGGACGTCACGAGGAGTTCCGGAATGGTCCGGAGGTAAAGATTTATATATGGAAAGTTGTTGTTCGGGTTCCAGAAAAAGTTCGGGTTTTTTCGGTATTGTACCGGGAAGCTTCCAGAAGGTTCCGGAGGATTCCGGAGGGGTCCGGAGGTTCAGAAATTGTTCCACCACGTCCAATACAGTAGCATGGGCTGTAGGGGGGCGCCCTAGCCTTATTGGGCCAGGGGCACCAGCCCCCCAAGGCCCATGCGCATGGGGAGGGAAAACCCTAAGGGGGGAGGGCCTCCACTTGACTTGGGAGGCACTCCTCCCCCCCTTGGCCGCCGCCCCCTCCTCAGATTGGATCTGAGGGGCCGGCCCCCCTCTCCCTTGCCCCTATATATATGTGGGGGGTGGGAGGGCAGCCATATAACAAGTTCTGGCGCAGCCCTCCCCCTCTCCCAAGTCCTCCTCCTTCCCCGCGGTGCTTGGCGAAGCCTCACAGATTGCCACGCCTCCACCACCACCACGCCCGTCGTCTGTTGCTGGATGGAGTCTTCCTCAACCTCTCCTCTCTCCTTGCTGGATCAAGGCATGGGAGACATCACCGGGCTGTACGTGTGTTGAACGCGGAGGTGCCGTCCGTTCGGCACTAGGATCTCGGTGTTTTGGATCACGACAATCGACTCCTTCAACCCCGTTCTCTTGAACGCTTCCGCTTAGCGATCTACAAGGGTATGTAGATGCACTCTCCTTCCCCTCGTTGCTGGTTTCTCCATAGATAGATCTTGGTGACACGTAGGAAAATTTTGAATTTCTGCTACGTTCCCCTACATTATGCTCATATGTGGTGCATGGTATATCACCGACGAGCCGGTCGACGACACCCAGAAGATCACCGACGACACCCGCATCCTCGACAACAATCGTCTATAGTGAGTAAACATGTATATCTAGTGTTGTGTGCTAGTGTTGCTTAAATATGATGGAGATTTAGACATGTGGTATGTAGTGTTGTGTACTACTAGTGCTTGACCAAGTGGCCTATGTTTGCAGGGTACATCTCCGAGTGATCTATGTTTTGCTGGAGTGTTGATTAATTTCCATTTCGGCAAATATTAGGCGCTCGATATGTCCTTTTTAGCAAAGGTCATGCTAGATTTTTCCGCGAATTTCGGGTTGAGTTTAAGTCTGTCGGGGCTCCATACATGACATTTAAAAAATAAGTGAGGGAGAAAGTCTTCACCATATATGAGAGAAGAAGAATGCCGACTGTTGTCGTGGGGGTCATTTCTCCTTCTTGTCCTTGTGCTAGACCTTTGTTATGCACCAGGGAAGGAGGAGTAACGACCATCACCGACAGTCGAAAAATCAGTGAGGGAGTGTGTCCACCATATATGAGAGAGCGAAGAATCCCAACTGTTGTCGTGGTGGTCACTTCTCCTTCATTCCCATGTGCTAGACATTTTTGTATAATGCACTCAGGAACAAAGGGAGGAGCTACCATCACGGCCGAAATAACTGTGAGGGAGTGTCCACCATATACACCACATGAGATGAGAGTTTTTAAGAAAAGACTCGACAGACTGATAGTCAACCAGTGATGAATAATAATGATCTAATTAGTTTTTGTAGTACATATATTGACTTTCAAAAGTTTAATCTTTGAATTATGAACATAGGAAATGTGTGACGGTGATAGGATCCCTGAGTGCGAGCACTGCAGCGACGACCGGGGTCTGTGCGACAGGCCTCACCTGGAAGACGGTCGGTGCTTGAGAATTAAGCTCGGCGAGACCTTTGATGTTTGTACGGTACGCAACGACGACAAGTCATTTTTCGTAATTAAGCATGACTTCTTCTTCTTCAACGTGTAATTTCAGTTTTCTACAATTCGACTAGTGCATCCCCTAGCATGCAAGACTTCATGTCTTGGAGAAGCTGGATTATGAAGATCATGAGAATATGGAGATAAAGAGAGTTAACCTCAGGACCAATCATGGTTATGCTTTTGACGCGAAGCTATACAATGCGGTGACCTACTCCTATTTTGTTTGCCCGAATTGGGCGGCACTATGCAAGGCTGAAAACACAAGTGCTCCTTGGGTGATTTTGGTAATTAATGTCAACATATCTCTTGTTAGACTAACACTTTTACCTAGTATGTTTTAGACAAGTTCAACAATGGAGTGGCATGGACTAAAGGATGTGGAACCTCTTCAAGATGCTAAGGACAAAGGATTGGCTCTAGCTTCAAGCACAAGACTCCACATTTTATATTTTAGTGATCCAAGATCACATTGAGTCTGTAGGAAAAGCCAATACTATCAAGAAGGGATGAGGTGTTGCTTAATGGCTTGCTTGCTCAAAATGCTTAGTGATATGCTCCAAAGCCCTCAACTACTCTCTCACATCCACATATGTCCTAAACCAAAAAGTCTAACTCGGCCCTACCGAGTTTGAGTTCAGATGTCTTAGCCACTGCCACAAACCCTAGGCAAATCGGTCTCACCGATAGGGATCTCGGTCTCACCAAGATGAGATTGTAATCTCTCTCTTGTATGTCCATTACAAAAATTGGTCTCACTGAGTTTGAGTAATCGGTACTACCGAGATTACAATGCAAACTCTCTGGTTAGCTTATTACCAAAATCGGTCCAACCGAGTTTGTGTAATCGGTCTCACCGAGTTTGCCTGACCAACTTCTGGTTAGCTTATTACCAAAATCGGTCCCACCGAGTTTGTGTAATCGGTCTCACCGAGATTACGTTATGCCCTAACCCTAACCATATCGGTCCTACCGAGTTGCATGTCGGTCCCACCGAAAATCCTAACGGTCACTAGATTTGCTAAATCGGTCCGACCGAGTTTCTCAATTAAATCGGTCCCACCGAGATTGGTAAGTTGTGTGTAACAGTTAGATTTTGTGTGGAGGCTATATATACCCCTCCACCCACTCTTCATGTGTGGAGAGAGCCATCAGAACGAACCTACACTTCCATCATATATTTTTGAGAGAGAACCACCTACACTTGTGTTGAGACCAAGATATTCCATTCCTACCATATGAATCTTGATCTCTAGCCTTCCCAACTTGCTTTCCACTCAAATCTTCTTTCCACCAAATCCAAATCCTGTGAGAGAGAGTTGAGTGTTGGGGAGACTATCATTTGAAGCACAAGAGCAAGGAGTTCATCATCAACACACCATTTGTTACTTCTTGGAGAGTGGTGTCTCCTAGATTGGCTAGGTGTCACTTGGGAGCCTTCGACAAGATTGTGTAGTTGAACCAAGGAGTTTGTAAGGGCAAGGAGATCTCCTACTTCGTGAAGATCTATCGCTAGTGAGGCAAGTCCTTCGTGGGTGATGGCCATGGTGGGATAGACAAGGTTGCTTCTTCGTGGACCCTTCATGGGTGGAGCCCTCCGTGGACTCGCACAACCGTTACCCTTCGTGGGTTGAAGTCTCCATCAACGTGGATGTACGATAGCACCACCTATCGGAACCACGACAAAAACATCCGTGTCTCCAATTGCGTTTGAATGCTCCAATCCCATCCCTTTACATTCTTGCAAGTTGCATGCTTTACTTTCCGCTGCTCATATACTCTTTGCATGCTTGCTTGATATGTGTTGTGATTGTTAAACTTGTGCCAAAACTTCACTTAAACTTAAAGAAATTAAAAATTGCAACTTTTGGTACTTAGTGTCTAATCACCCCCTCTAGACACCTCTTCTCGATCCTTTCAATTGGTATCAGAGCTTTGGTCTCCATTGCTTTGGTTTAAACACCATTGGAGGAAGATGGATGAGTCTGCAATTGGGAGTCTTAGACATAGAGTGCCTATACTTGATGGAAAGTATTTTCATGAGTGGAAAAATGAGATGCTTGTGATTTTCAATGAATATCATTTGAACAAGTATATTGCTAGCCCTTGTGCACCTCATGTTGATACTATGCATCCTACCCTTGATGAGTCAATTGACATGATTCACAATCTTAGAACTGTTGAATTTATCATTAGAGGCTTGCCTAGAAACTTGATTGGATGTTTGCCTACTCTTAAGTGTGCCTACACCATATGGAAATTTCTTGAGGAACATTTTCCAAATTACTCCTTGAAAAATCTAGATGAAATTCTCCATAAGTCTATTGCCTTGAGTAAGATGAATTCCAATGATCCTATGTTTGGTGATTGTCTATTTGAGCTTACAAACCTTATGCGTGCCAAAGGTGATGTTGGAATTATTAGTGATATTATTTCTGAAGCTATAAAAATTCATAAACAAGATCATTGTCAAACTCACTCTAACGAATCACCCTCTCTAGGATTTGATCCACCACATGACGATGTTGAACATGGATACTATGACGAGGATGATGATAGTGACTTTGATCTTGATGATGCAATGAGACACTTTGGTCTTATGGAAAATCTTCGAGGATATATGGCAGGAGGAAAGGAATGGGTTCTTGATAGTGGATGTACCTATCACATGACCGCAGATAAAGATATGTTTCGTGAGCTTGCTGAAA
Organism: Aegilops speltoides; assembly: GCA_021437245.1. NCBI lineage: Eukaryota > Viridiplantae > Streptophyta > Magnoliopsida > Poales > Poaceae > Aegilops > Aegilops speltoides. The sequence continues at coordinate 10,728,499 of CM038147.1, forward strand.
ACGATGATCCTCGAAAGGGTAAGGTGGTCGGCCTCGGTTAGGTGGCCATATCACATGATAGCTCCATACAAAATGTCATGCTCGTTGAATCTCTTGGCTGCAACTTACTTTCAGTATCTTGACTTGCTGATTTCGGTTTCAATGTCCTATTTACTGAAGTAGATTGCCAAGTGTTTCATAGAGATAATCATAAAATGGTATTTACCGGTGTACGTAGAGGTGATCTATACATTGTTGATTTCACTAAAAAGGCTCAACCTAGAACTTGCTTTATTGCTAAATCTTCTAAAGGTTGGTTATGGCATAGACGATTAGGTCATGCTGGCATGCAAAACCTTGACAAGCTTATTAAAGGAAATCATATCCTTAGCGTTAACGATGTCATATTTGATAAGGATAGACTTTGCAGCGCTCGTCAGGCAGGTAAACACGTTGGACGAAGGCATCCCGTGAAAAACATCATGACCACAAGGAGGCCACTTGAGCTACTTCACATGGATCTTTTTGGTCCCAACGCCTACAAAAGTCTCGGTGGAAATTCTTTTGGTCTAGTTATAGATGATGATTTTTCATGATTTAGGTGGGTGTTCTTTCTAGATGATAAATCGCAGGTCCAAAAGATCTTCGAAAACTTCGCTAGGAAGGCCCAAAATCAATTTGAAGTGAAGATCAAGAAGGTTCGCAGCGACAATGGAATGGAGTTCAAGAATGCAAATGTGGACACCTTTCTTGACGAAGAAGGTATCTCACATGAGTTCTCGGCTACGTACACACCTCAACAAAATGGAGTTGTTGAGAGGAAGAACTGGACGCTCATCAAAATGGCAAGAACGATGCTTGATGAGTACAAGACGCCGAAGCACTTTTGGGCGGAAGCGGTTGAGATAGCTTGTCACACAACAAATCGCTTGTATCTTCACAAGCTACTCGGCAAGACGACATACGAGCTCCTCACCGGTAACAAACCCCAAGTTGGATACTTTCGAGTATTCGGCTCAAAGTGCTACATTCTTGATAAGCATCGTCATTCTAAATTTTCTCCTAAGTCTCATGAAGGTTTCCTACTTGGTTATGGTTCAAACTCTCACACATATCGTGTCTACAACAATTTCACTCGAAAGGTTGAAGAAACGGTAGATGTGAAGTTTGATGAATCTAACGGCTCGCAAGTAGAGCAATTGCCAATTGATGTAGGAGACAAAGACCCCTCGGAAGCAATCCAGGACTTGTCTATTGGCATGATTCGTCCAACGGAGGTGAAGGAGAGTACCTTATGTGTTATCAAACGTCACACCGTAACTGTGTGATCATAAAGATGCTCTATAGGTATCTCCGAAGGTGTTTGTTGAGTTGGCATAGATCGAGAATAGGATTTGTTACTCCGAGTATCGGAGAGGTATCTCTGGGCCCTCTCGGTAATGCACATCATAAGAAGCCTTGCAAGCAAAGTGACTAGTGAGTTAGTTGCAGGATAATGTATTACGAAACGAGTAAAGAGACTTGCCGGTAACGAGAGTGAACTAGGAATAAAGATACCGACGATCGAATCTCGGGCAAGTTACATACCGATGGACAAAGGGAATTACGTATGTTGTTATAACGGTTCAACCGATAAGGATCTTCGTAGAATATGTAGGAGCCAATATGGGCATCCAGGTTCCTCTAATGGTTATTACTGGAGAGGTTTCTCGGTCATGTCTACATAGTTCTCGAACCCGTAGGGTCCGCAGGCTTAACGTTCGTTGACGATATAGTGTTATATGAGTTATATTATTTGGTGGCCGAATGTTGTTCATAGTCCCGAGTGAGATCACGGACATGACGAGGAGTCTCGAAATGGTCGAGAGGTAAAGATTGATATATAGGACGATGGTATTCGGACACCGGGGGTGTAAACGGTGGAGGGTGGCCCCTCCTTCCTTTCCCTCCTCAAGTGAGAAAGGAAAGGGGGGCACCCTCCCCTGCCTTCCTCTCGCACTCATACATGGCAGGGGGCGCAGCTTGGGGCAGGACCACAAGTGGGATTCGGCCCCACTCACTACTAGGGAAAAGCATATAGTCAGACGCTTACTAGTAGCGCGGATTTTTACCCCTCGCTACTTCTATTTACTAGTAGCGCGGGTTTTTACCCCTCGCTACTACTAAGTTGATAGTAGTAGCGCGGGTTTTTTAACCCTCGCTACTACTAAGCGATCTCTATGGTGCCCCCCGGGACATGCCATAGTAGTAGCGAGGGGTATAAACCCGCGCTACTACTAAGTTTATAGTAGTAGCGCGGGTTTATACCCCTCGCTACTACTAAGTACGAGGTAGGTGAAGTCCCCATATCCTCGGCCGAATCCCTCCTCTCTCCCTTACTCTCCCCCTCTCTCCATAGGCTCTTGGTGGTGAGGTGCTCCTGCCCAAGCACATCTCCTCCTCCATGGCGCCTAACAAGTCCGCCTCCTCGCGTCGCTAGCGTCCAGGAGCTCGCCCGTCTTCCCCGTCGCCTACACGCCACCACGACGGAGCACCTCACCACCGTTGAGCAGCCGTGATGCGCCCTCCATCTCCTTCTTTTCTCCCTTGTTTCTCTTTTCCCCTCTCCCTCTCCCTTCGATTTTACCACCTCCCATGCCCATGCCTGCACAGGTCGTCGACATGGCCAACCAGGAGGTCTCCGCCTTGGCCGCGAAGAGAATCCTCACATCGTTGTCTTGCTCCACACTGGATCCAGTCCCTCTCCAATAGTCTTCGCCGGATCTGCTCTGCCTCTACCCGTCCGCACCTCCGGCGACCCCTGTCGTCGCTGGATCGAACCATTGACACCATTGACAGCGTGCACGGTGTCAAATTTTTTTGTTTTTGAAAGTAATAGTAGTAGCGTGGGTCACAGACACACACTACTACTAACACACGTACTAGTAGCGCGGGATGCACCGCGCGACTACTACCAGTTAGCTGTAGCGCCGTATTACACTACAGGAATCTGGTACTTTGCCATCATCCACGGCGGACGGCAAAGGCACGGATGGCGGACGGCAAAGGTCTTTGCCGTCTGCCGCGGATGGCAAAAGGGGACGACAAAGACAGGGTCGGCAAAGGCCTTCTTTGCCGTCTGTTTTTTGCAGCGGACGGCAAAGAGGCCTTTGCCGTCAGTGGCAGACGGCAAAGGGCATGGCTCTTTGCCATCTACTGGCAGATGACAAAGGGCATGGCTCTTTGCCATCTGCCGACGGACGGCAAAGGGAATGGCTCTTTGCCATCTGCTAGCAGACGGCAAAGGCTGCAGGCTCTTTGCCATCTGTTGGCAGATGGCAAAGAAACCAAATAGGCATTAAGTCTGTTTCTTCTTATATCAATTCATTTTCACAGAAAACCAAACACAGATATATATCCGTCGTGAACACATATATAGCATATCCAACACATATTACCAATAGTCATGAACACATATATATCCAACACATATCCAACACATGTTACCAATAGTCAAGAACACATATATATCCAACACATATCCAACACATATTACAAGGAATGACCTAAAACTAAATATCTATTTTCCTAAAAACTATCTTATTACTAAGATCTTCTCTTGATCTTCTTCTTTTCTTCCAACCTGCATAACAAAAACACTAAGAAAGAGAGAATGTGTTAGGAGTAGAAATGTAGCATTTCACTTGGTGAAATGCATTGTTGTAGGAGCCAGTACTTGAGATCAAGATAATCTTAGTTAAGATCCTGATTTTCAAAGTGATCTTAATTAGAAAGCCAAATAGAGTAAACCAATACCAAAGAGCCAAAGGAGAGAACCAGCCAAGGACCCAATCAAGAAGCCACCACAATTAGTAGTAAGTTAAATGCCAACACAAAGACCACTATCAGTACTAGCTCCAGGAATTAAGCCAACTAAAATATAGTGATTAAAGCCAAGGATTAGACTTCATTCAGGCCACCCGTGAGGACAGCACAACACACACACACACACACACACACACACACACACACACATACACACACACACAACTTAGTCACACCATTCAGGCTAGTATAAATAGGGCAGCCAACAGTAGAGTAGGTTCTGTTAGACACTTGGTGTCCAAAACATCAAACAAGACTGGGCCCAAAACCATATCTGTGAGATAGTGTGAAGCAGCTAGGAGGAGCAGGCTGTCCACAAGAAGCAGGGTTACCAGAATCCACAAGACCAAGCTACAGAAGACCTCAAGGTATACTTGAGGGATTATGTGCTCAGACAACCGGAAGTGCAGGGGCTAGTTCATCACAAAGACAGGATAGCCACATGTAAATTAAGCCTAAGAGAGGGGCTCAGACCATCATCACTGCCCAAATCAGATGTAGTATCTGTCTTATCAGTAGAAAACTAGGAAAGTAACAACCAAAACCAAGTATAGCATCTGTTCATAGGCTATTAGAAAGAGACCAATAGGAATAGTCAAACCAAGTGGTATATGTTCATATCAGTATTAGAAGTAAAACAACTAAGAACAAGTGAGTATCTGTTCATGAGTAAAGTAACTATAGCATAGAAGAAATAGCGGGGTAGCACCCCAAATGATTATCTGCTTGTTTAGGACTTGAGTGGATGGGGAGCTTGCTTACCCACACATCGGTTGAGAAGGAAGTTGATCTCTTGCACTCACACATGCAGCAACCAAAAGAGAAACCCCGGGTTCAGTTAAGCAGGCAGCTAGCGTCCCTGAGGCTGTCCCTCCTGCAGGATTACAAGAGAAGAAAGGGAGCTTCACCTGTTACTACTTCTGACATCATATTGCATACTTCTAAAAAATACGACAACAAGTACATATTCAGTCTAGAGTACATATTTTTTACTTTGAGCAACCAATTAGTTAACCAATGAATTAAATTTTTAGAATTGGTGTGACTGCTAAACATTTAGTTAATTTAGTTGAAAATGTATATATTTCTTACATGATTAATTTATTATAATATTTTTATGAATTTCAATGGTTAGAAATGTATTTATGAACGTGTAGTAGGGCTATTATCAACAACTTCATATTTGTGACTATGATATAATATTTTATATGTACACGTTTGCCGCAAAACAAAAATTTCATTGTCTTTACTATTTAGTATAAGGTACTAAATGTATTAGAGGACCAAAGGAGACGTAATAAATTGTGTTGAAGCCATATAGGTCGTATTCTATAGCCTAAGGTTGTGAAGTATGTGGAATGGGATTATTGTGTCTTATAGCTCAACAACGACATGTATGAACAACGTAGGAATGAAAAACTGAACTTCTGTCTTTATTATAAGTTGAACTTAATAAACAGAGGATACTTTATCTGGCGTATTTTTTTATGTATGCAAATTTAATCCCACAACAGAACATAGCATGCATCACATTGGGGCTTCAAATAGAAATCGTAAAATCTCAATAAAAGGAACATGAAAAAATAAATATTGGAGTAACTATTGCCCGTGCTGCAAATTTACATTGTCCATGGATTCTCAGTAATTACCTATGGTACAATATGCAGTAATGGCCAGAGATCGTGTGCCAAGAACAGAGATGATAAACTACTTGCAAAATTGGACAATATTCATGAATAATACTTATTGCAATATGAATTTCGTTACTGTTGCAGATGTAGATAGCACATATATCCCTCTATTCAGACTACACACCCAACCGTGTCCAATTCCAGTAGAAGTAGATGGTCTCTCAGTTAAATACAATCATGGAAAAAAGGGAAAACAATGGAAGCTGAATTCATGTAATGAAACAAACATACAAACATCTAAGATCAAAATAAGAAGGAAACCCCCTATAGTTTGGAAGCTGCATGAAACAATCAGATAAGATAGAAACATAACTTAACATCAAAGAATATCAAGACGTTGACGGTTACTCGATTGCTGCTACTCGACAGCAGCTTAGACATGATGACCTCCTCGCTGTAATACTATTTAACATGAAATTGCAGAGGCACTCAGCTTCCTATAGTAGACAATATTCACACGAATTTAATTGGTGTGCTCTACCCGGAGGACCCTGGCGCTATTCATGTAGTTTCTCTGCACAGGTTTGAGAAGCTCAGAAAAATGGTTGGAGTAGTTCGACTTAATTCTTGGACGACCGTTCCATCATCAACCGGTTGGCGCACTTCCCCCACTCTACAACCTCAGCAATTGTTTCTGAGGACGCACATTTGATTCAGGTTTATGCAAGGGAAAACAAACAGAGAGAAGGGAGGACGGAAGGGGATGCTCACGGGGAGGTTGACGAAGGGCTCCTGCGAGGACGGTGGCGCGTTGCTCAGCCTCGCCGCCGTCGGCCCCGAACGCCTCGGCCATGGCGACCTGCGCGAGCTCCTCCTGTAGCGCGTATGCTATGACATTATCGTTCTCCACCGCGTCGACCCTGACCTTGGAGGCAGCGGGGGTGGCTGCAGCCATCTCGTAGACATCGAGAACGGCGCGTGTGCGCTGGGGCTGTGGCGGCGTCTGCCATGGCGACCTACAGCAAAGGGAAGGATCGGAAGGGAAGGCAAGGTGAGGAGGAGAGGGTGGACCCGAGCAAGGAAGGAGGGGAAGGGCCTACCTGGGCAACGCCGGTGACGGATTCAGCAAGCTACGGTCTCGCCATCGCCGATTGTGGTGGATTCCGGCAAGAACATGGGAGGAGCCCGAAACCCTAGCCGCGGGCAAGGGTGCAGGCCTTGAGGCACGGATCTGGACGGAGGGGAGGGAGGGGCCGAGCTTGGGGGAGTTATGCGCGCGGCCGGTGCTCGCCAGAACTAGCCGGCATGGGTGGTGGCAATGGCGAGAAGATAATAGGGAGAGGAGCCGGGGTGGGGTGGACCGAGGGGTGGGGGTGAGTTCGTGAGAGAGTGTTTTTAGGGACGAGAGAGAGAGACAGAGTGGTGGGGTGGGAGTGGATCCGGCCGGTGTGGTGGGGCTGGGGAGAGAGAGAGGGGGTGGCTACCATGGGGCACCTCTTTGCCATCTGCTGGGCACCTCTTTGCCGTCTGCCAGCGGACGGCGAAGATTCTTTGCTATCTGCTGGCAGACTGCAAAGAGCTGACTGATGGCAACCAGGTTCTTTGCCGTCTGTCAGTTCTTTACCGTCTATTTTTTGCAAGCAGATGGCAAAGACCTTCTTTGCCGTCCGCTAGCAGACAGCAAAGAGCTGACTGATGGCAAATTCCCTGTTTTCAGTAGTGTTAGTAGCGCGGGCACCCGCGCTACTACTAGGTATTTAACCCGTGCTACTACTAGGCTTTTTCCTAGTAGTGACTTGGGGCACCTCTAGGATGCCTCCTCCCTCCCCGCACGTACATATATGTGGGAGGGGGCGCCTAGCACAACTAGATCAATTGTTAGCCATGTGCGGCGCCCCCCTCCACCGTTTACACCCCCGGTTACATTTTCGTAGTGCTTAGGCGAAGCCCTGCAGAGATCACTTCGCCGTCACCGTCACCACGCCGTCGTGCTGACGGAACTCATCTACTACCTCGACATCTTGCTGGATCAAGAAGGCGAGGGACGTCACCGAGCTGAACGTGTGCAAAACGCGCAGGTGTCGTGCATTCGGTACTTGATCGATTGAAGCGCGAAGAAGTTTGACTACATCAACCGCATTGTGAAACACTTCCGCTTATGATTTGTGAGGGTATGTAGACACACTATCCCCCTCGTTGCTATGCATCTCATGGATAGATCTTCGCGTGTGCGTAGAATTTTTTTTGTTTTCCATGCAACATTTCCCAACAAAAATCCTCATTTGTTCACGTGTAATCCAGTCGTCAGACTGCTCCTGGTGTTTGGAGCATAGAATATTCTTGTGTTCCTCGATATACAAATCCGCCAAGGTGGAATTTTGTAGAACTGTGTAGTGTGCTTGCGCCCAAGAATGATCGTCCATACATATTATCTGGTTCCTTCCTAGCGTGCCTTTTCCACCCAGTCTGCCTCATGCCGCGATTCAGGAACACCAATCGGCTTAAGTTCAGGAATAAAGTCAACACAAAACTCAATGACCTCCTCATTTTCATGGCCCTTGGAGATGCTTCCTTCTAGCCTAGCACGGTTATGAACATATTTCTTTAAGACTCCTATGAACCTCTTAAAGGGAATATATTGTGTAGAAATACAGGAACCAAAATGGCAATCTCATCAACTAGGTGAATTAGGACGTGTGTCCTGATATTGAAGAAGGATGGTGGGAACACCAACTCGAAACTGACAAGACATTGCACCAAATCAATATGTAAACTTGGTATGGTTTCTGGATCGATTACCTGTTGCGAGATTGCGTTGAGGAATGCACATAGCTTCACAATGGCTAATCGAACATAATAATCACTTGGAAGTCATGAGACTTTAGGTTCTGGAACTTTTTATCTGCCATATTTAATATTCCCTTTATATTGGACGAGAAACCAGACGGGACCTTCATACTGAGCAGACATTCAAACGAGATTTTCTTCTCTTCTTTGGTAAGAGCCTCTACAAGAAATATGTCAACTTGTGACCTTCTCTCAGTGACCCCGGTTGAATTGGTCGTAAATCCACGACCATTTCGCTTGGAAGGGCTCAAAGCCTGAAATTGCCTTACACCAAATGGTCATAAAGCAGACAAAAGAGTGGTCAACGACCTTCTTTCTACCTGATTACGACCAATATAAATGGTCATGAGGTTGTGAACATGGATGCATTGGTACTCTCGGTGTCGCTCAAGGTGGGCTTGGGCCTCGGTGGAACGAGGCCACCTCCTTTTTAAAAAAATATGTGTGCCCTGTAGGCCTCGGCCCATCCAGGAAGAAATGTGGGATGCCCTCATATTACAAAATAAACATATATTCAGCCCAACGAAAATGGGAAAATAACAAGTTTTTCATTAGAATAGGAAAATAATGAACTCCTTCGTGAATCTTGTTATATGGTTTAGCAATTAAAAAACTAAATGTGTAATAAAAAAATGTTAATGTTAAGATGTATTTAAAAAAATGTAATCATGTGTTTAAAAAACTAAATGTGTGTATTTGAAAAGTTTCATGCATATAATTAATGATAATCATAAATAATATTAGATATGTATAAAAAAACTTTCATGTGTATACAAAAATAATCATCATGCGTATATATGAAAATTTTATAATATATATATGGAAAAGTAGATAACAAAACAAGATTTTCTAAAAATGTTATTCATGTATTTAAATTTTTCTAACCAATATCAACAATGTTTTATATGTATACAAAATTTACAATGTGTAAAAACAAATATAGACATCAAAACGTATGTATGAAAAGATGTTTTTTGTTGGGAATATATGAAAATATGTTAATCATATATTTGAAAAAAGTTAAACATATATAAAAAATATGTACAATGTGTCTTAAAAATGTAGACATGTGTTCAAAATATTAGACATCATAATATTTATTAAAAATATTAATGATGTAACTAAAAACCGTTTAATATCTATAAAAATCTTTCTAGTGTACACAAATCTGTTCATAAAATGTGGTCTAATATTCTTGAAAAATGGACAAATTTTTTTACAACAAATATATCGTAGGTCCTTAAAAAACACTCCTCTCGGGCACTGAAAAAATGGAAATGAATTTTTCGTCCAAAGAAAATGAAAAGTTCCTTAGGCAACATTGTTTGTCATACCATGATGCATCCTTTTGCACAATATTAGATCATTGCAACAAACTATTTCATGAATGTGGTCATAAGATTGATCATTTGCCTTGAAAGTCATGAATCTTCAGACATAATAGCTCATTTCTGAGAACATTTTTTTTAAATAATTGCCGTATTATAAGTTTAATATTTTTCCTGGTAACTTGGTCACATATAATGACACAATGCGAAGGTTTTCCAATTTTTTGATTTTTTTTTTGAATTTTTTATGCCCGTTTCAAAATGCGGTCAAAACGGTGGGAATGACCGTTCCTAGGTAGTTGCTGAATCTTGGAAACCCTTTGATGTTTCTCCGATTGAATAGATAGTTATGTACCTAGAAATGAATTTTGGAAAAAATAAAGAGCAAATTATGTGGCAACTACAGTTCAAATTTGACCCGCTTCCTACTGCATCGGCGAAAATTTGTCTTTTTCACCAGTGGTGGATTAAGGCTTTTGACATCCAACCATTTGGTCAATTGTGCACTAAATATGGCCTAGAATTATAGAAAATTGATTTGGTCCATTTTTACAACAATTATTTGGTAGTTCCTTCACAAAAAACCTCATTTCGGGCACACGAAAAATGGAAAATGAATTTTTCCAGCAAAGAAAATGAAAACTCCCTTACGAAACATTATTTGGAATTTCAAGATGCACCCTTGTATAGAATATGAGATCATTTCAACAAACTATGCCATGAATGTGGCCATAAGATTGATAATTTGGCTTGAAAGCCATGGATCTTCACGCATGATAGGTCATTTATGAGAACACTTTTTTTAAATATTCGTCGTATTACAAGTTTATTATTTTCCCTGAAAACTTGGTCACATATGATGACACAATGTGAAGGTTTTCCAATTTTTTATTTTTTTTAATTTTTATGCCCGTTTCAAAATGCTGTCAAAACGGCGGGAACGACCGTTCCTAGCTAGTGGTTGAATCTTGGAATTTTTTTTGGTGTTTCTCTGATTAAATATATACTTATTTACCTAGAAATGATTTTTGGAAAAAATAAAGAACAAACTATGAGGCAGCTGCAGTTAAAATTTGACCCGCTTCCTACTGAATCGACGAAAATTTGTCTTTTTCACCAGAGGTGGATCAAAACTTTTGACATCCAACCATTTCGTCAATTATGCATTAAATATGGCCTAGTATTTTAGAAAATTGATTTGGTACAATTTTGCAACAAATATATGGTAGGTCCTTCACAAAAAAAACTCATTTTGGGTACTCGAAAAATGGAAAATGATTTTTTTGTCCAAAGAAAATGAAAACTTCCTTAGGCAACATTGTTTGCCATTCCAATATGCACCCTTATGCACAATATGAGATAATTTGAACAAACTATGCCATGGATGTGGCCATAAGATTAATCTATTGGCTTAAAAGCCATTGATCTCCACACATGATTGCTCGTTTCTGAAAACACTTTTTAAAAATAATTATCATATTACAAGTTTATTATTTTTCCTGGTAACTTGGCCACATATAATGATATATGCGAAGGTTTTCCAATTTTTTGATTTGTTTTGAATTTTTTATGCCCGTTTCAAAATGCGGTCAAAACAACGGGCTTAACCGTTCCTAGCTAGTGGTTGAATCTTGGAAAACTTTTGGTGTTTCTCTGATTAAATAGATACTTTTATACTTAAAAATAATTTTTGGGAAAAATAAAGAGCAAATTATGAGGCAGTTGCGGTTCAAATTTGACCAGCTTCAACTGAATCGACATAAATTTGTCTTTTTCACGAGAGGTGGATCAAGGCTTTTGACACCAAACCATTTGGTAAATGTTGCATTACATATGGCCTAGTATTTTACAAAAATGATTTGGTCCAATTTTGCAACAAATATATGGTAGGTCCTTCACAAAAAAACTCATTTCGGGCACTCAAAAAATGGAAAATGAAATTTCCGTGCAAAGAAAATGAAAACTCTCTCCTGCAACATTGTTTGGCATTCCAAGATGCACCCTTGTGCACAATATGGGATCATTTGAACAAACTATGCCATGAATGTGGCCATAAGATTGATCATTTGGCTTGAAAGCCATTGATCTACCATAACATTGAGCATTTCTGTAATGGCTGCTGTTCGACGACGGTGGTGACGATTTGTTGATGCGAGGGGTGTCGAAGCTCTTGGTGTGGGGTAGTGATGCGTGGCCACAGGTCATGCACACGAGGATGGTGTCGCAAGGTCGCCGGGGGTTGCAGCAGAAGGTGGTGCTGCAAATAGTCACCGGTGATGCAACATAGCATCGCCGCAGACCGCGGGTGCTGTGATCCAACATTGTCGGGACCAACGGAGTTGCAATGAAGCATTGTCGGGCCGCCAGTGTTGTGATGTAATATAGTCGGGGGTCGCCGGAGTTGCAAAAAAGCCTCCCCGAGTTAGTCAATATGGTATAATGTTTTTGAAAATGAAGTGGTGCCCTTTTGCAACAAATATTGGATAGGTTATTTACATGGGTGAGAAAATATGTAAGAGAAAAAAAAGCAATTGCATAAGCTTAATCATCATTGGTGGAAACATGTGCGCCATGGATCGATGACATGGCACAGATCCATCCATCCATCTTTTCATCCCACATCCATCCATCCATCCATCCACCCACCCGTCCACCCATAGTCCACACCCACCCACCCGCTGTGCCCGATGCGGAGAGAGAGAGAGCTCTCCTCCTCCCCTTCCAGATCGCCGCCGCCACCACCATCGTCCCTCCCTCCTCTCCCCTCTACGCCGCCCATTCATCCGAGCCAGACAAAGCCAGATCCGCGCGGCGCCCATCGTTCCCCATCTTCCGCTCCCTCCCTCCACCTCCCACAGCAGATCCAGTGCCCTGCAGCCTCGGCGTCGCGGCCGGCTGGCTCGCCGGCGCGCGCGTGCTTCGATGCACGCCGCTCCGTCGAGCTAGCCGGACCACGACGCCATGTGACCTAGGGTTTGCGGGATCCTCGGATGACCGCCGTCCACCTCGCTGTAGGGAGGGGTTCGTCGTCTCCCCTAGTAGTCGATCCCGGCCGCTGCTGCTTCACCAGCCTCCTCCTCTGTCGTCTCCGTGAGGGCGCCCGACGCCAGGCAGGCCATCGACGTGCCAGACCTCAAGGCCGGTCGTGCTGCTCCTTTTGCCTGCGTCCTTCCTCGACAATGTCCCCATGGCTAGGGTTTCGGATGCGATGGCGCCTCCGTCGATGGTGCGGCTCTGGTGACTCTTACCTCGCCCCACACGCAGCTTAGCCCATTCATCCGAGCCCGACGACACGAGGGTTTCTGTTCATTCGATCCGATCTTGTTTTTTGTTCCTGTCTTCTCAAGTGTGTGTTCTTGTGCGCAGCACGGGAAGGTGGAGAAGATCAGGGAGAGGGCCATCAACGAGACCATCACGCTCAAGAAGACCCGCCTCCAGCAGGAGGACGATGGCGTCCCCTCCACCGCCATCCGCGAGATCTCCCTCCTCAAGGAGATGCAGCACCAGAACATCGTCAGGTACCCCTCCCCTCCCCCTTCCCGTCTCTCCTTCCCAGCGTCAGGGTTTCAGCTGGATTTCGTCGCCGCGAAATGGATGGATTGGCTGATTGCTGCTGTGTTGTGCAGGCTGCAAGACGTGGTGCATAACGAGAAGTCCCAAATCTGAACAATAGACAACATGTTACACATACCATCTTGTTCTGCAATAATCAATGAAGCTGTATTATTGAGTGAGTTTAGAATCATGGATGCAGATAGTTTACAGTTGGTTTCTCTGTGCATTATTATTTGAGTTAGAAGCCACGGATGCAGACTTTTTACAGTTGGTTCTCCGTTGGGTCTGAATAAGTTAGGCTCTATTCTGCATCATCAATTAATGAAGTTGCTCTGCAACAATTAATTATGCTGGTACCTTGGTGAAGGAACTAGTATAGGCATTATGCTGGAACATTGCAGAAAAGAACTTCTTTACATAGAAAACATTGCAAAAATAAAATGTGCGGAAATCTTGAATGGGTTTGGGTATGTTTTTAGCATCTCTGTATTGCACTAGTAATTCACCAATGATTCTTAAGTTCTACCTGTGAGCACCAAATGTTTGGGAACTCTTTTGTAATTTGGTTAATCAGCATTTGTATTGTACCGCCTCCTGGTTGCCGTATCAAATATTATACCATTGCACTATTTAGTTACTTTTCAAAGTTGTGATAAATATAGTTCTTTTTTTACTTTCAAGATAGCATCAAATTCATGTCTTCCATTTTCCTCATCTACGCTACGTGTCTATATATAGAAGCACAATTTTAGTTGCTCTGTAGGTTATCATAGAACTCAACTAGCCAATTAACAAGTGAACTCACTATGCATTTGTTGAATCCATATTTGGAAAGTTCACTGACCCTGCTACTATAACAAACTGCTGGTGGTGGCTCTTTCCCAGGTAGCTCAAAGTGAAGAAGGCTATCGAGAAGGGCAACACCGACGGCGCCCAGATCCATGCCGAGAACGCCATCCGCAAGCGCACCATGCACATGAACTACCTCTGCCTCGCCTCCCGCCTCGCCCCATACGCCCATGAGTGATATATACTACTTGCTTGCTGCTGTATCATATTGCTTACTTTTTTACATCAGATCAACTATGAAGAGAATTGGTGGTGGTTAGGGTGTTCTGGTGCTTATGTAATCTTCTTTCAGGCCTTTCTTTCGAGATAGAGTTCTTTAGCTGACATGTTTAGCAAATGTTGCAGTGCTTATGGTTTAGTTTTACACCTGCCTAAAAATGAATGGCTGCTACTGTTTCTAGTTTTAGGTTGGGATGAGATGCATGTTTGCATGCTTGTGCTTCTGTCACTACAATCTATACTACTGCTATTGTCATATCCTGGTTATTTTGTTGCTATCAATATTTGTCCCATGTTTTGTTTCCTTGCATGCTTACTACTACAATTTATACTACTACTATTGTGCAAGATGTTCACATGTTAATTTGACTAAAATCTCTTATGCCGTTGACTTAGCTTGACCCAGAACAGTAGCATCCTTGATGCGATTAACCTTCAGCTCATTCTTTCTCTCGCAGACTCGAAGGAGGCCGTATGCAAGGCACCAAGGTGCATGGTGCTTGCAAGCGACGAACGGAAGCTGTTCGACATCGGCTACGCAAACCACCATTGTGAGCTCCTCCATTTGCTAACCTACAACCATGCTCTGTTTCATGGGTTAGTTAGGATTTTGATGCTTTTTTGCGCCGTGGTTGAGTCCTTGCTGACTGTTGTGTCGATGATCAAGTGCTGCTGCCTCATTTGGCTAATTTTTTTCCTGCTGGTAATTAGTAGTATTAGAGTGTCGCTGGTGTATTAGGATGTGGCTGAGACCATTGGATGGCCTTCCTGTACATGTTATCCAGCATTAGTACTTGTCCCATTTTTTGTTTCCTTGCTGGACATGCATGTTATGGTTCAAGTGTCGATGATGTCTAGTAGATAGTTTGCAAGCTATATACCTGCTGCTGATTGATGCTCTTGTGGTCTCCTGGAATCATATTATACTATACCTGCTGCTGATTGATGCTCTTGAAGTTGGCCGAATCTGTTGCTTTATCATATATTTGGTCCGTAAATCTACATTTCTTTGAGATCTCTTTCAATATATAATTTTTGATAGTCCAGGAATAATCTAATAATCTAATGCTGGTAGCCTATGTGTTCACTCTTTTACAGGAGCTCCAGGTCTATGAAATTTGAAGTTTGAAGCCGTATAGTATAGCCCTACTCAGCAAAGAGTTGTCTCTTATATTTGACTGTAATAGACTGTAAATATTGTAATATTGTAATAATAGGCATATTGGGGTTGTAATAGACTATCTACAGATTGTAGTATACTTAGTGTTATTTGATGAACTACATTTGTACTGTTCCGTCTGAAATATTGATTATGTACGTGATTTGAAAACGTGTGGAATGGAAACCTAACTCGTGGGACCCACTTATGAAAATAATCTGAGCAGTTTTGAAATTTTTGTCAAGTGGGCTCAATGTGTGAGATGATGACAAGTGGGACCCATCTGATTGGTGGGACCAGCTCCAAAATATAATGGCCCAAACAATGTTAAAAGGCCACGGCGAAGATAGAAATAAAAGGCTGAATTGTTGGGCCAGGCCCATGTAGCTAGGAAAAATTAACAGAAAAAATATATATTAAAAAGGCTGAATTAATGGGCTCGGCCCATATAGACACCTAGTTGGACCGGGCTGATTCTTATCCATGTCAGCTTGCCACGCTGGATCCTATGTGGCCTTGGGAGACTGCTAGTGACCAAAAATTTGGTCAAAGAACCAATGACCTTTTACATATCACAAAGAAGGTCGTGAATTTCAGTTTACGACCGCCAGCTTTTGACCATCTGTTTTTGGTCACAAAAAGGCCGCAAATGGAAAACAATGACCTTTTAGCGACCAATAGTGATGGTCGCAAGTTGACATATTTCTTGTAGTGAGCATAGCTGGCATGACCCTGATACTGCTTTGGATGCATGCCGTCTTTTCCATGCATACATTGCTGGTCCTCCCGTACCTCCGGTGTATCTTTTGTCTTCCCATACACGCCCAAGAAGCCTAGCAGGTTAACGCAAAGATTCTTCATCACGTGGATCATGTTGATTGAAGAGCGGACCTCTAGGTCTTTCCCATAGGGTAGGTCCCAAAATATAGATTTCTTCTTCCACATGGGTGCGCGTCCGTCAGCGTCATTTGGAACAGATTGTCTGCCAGGACCCTTTCGAAATATTACTTTTAAATCCTTGACCATATCAAGTATATCATCACCAGTACGGTGGCGAGGATTCTTTCGGTGATCTGCCCCACCTTTGAAATGGTTGCCTTTCTTTCTCACGGTATCCTTGATTTGAAGAAATTGACGACGTCTCAGGTACATTCTTCTTACGTTTACCCAAATATATAATGTCGATATCATCTAAACACTGCGTGCATGTGTGTTATTCCTTGTTTCTCTGTCCTGAAAGGTTACTGAGAGCAGGCCAATCATTGATGGTTACAAACAGCAACACATGTAGGTCAAATTCCTTCTGTTTATGCTCATTCCACACACGTACACCTTTTGCATTCCATAGCTGTAAAAGTTCTTCAACTAATGGCCTTAGGTACACATCAATGTCGTTGCCGGGTTGCTTAGGGCCTTGGATGAGCACCTGCATCATAATGAACTTCTGCTTCATGCACAACCAGGGAGGAAGATTATAGATACATAGAGTCACATGCCAGGTGCTATGGTTTCTGCTCTGCTCCTCAAAAGGATTAATGCCATTTGCACTTAACTATACCAAACCATACGTTCCTTGCGTCATCTGCAAAGTCCTGCCACTTTCTCTCATTTTTCTCCACTGCGACCCGTCAGCGGGAACTCTTAACTTCCCTTACGGTCTTCTTTGTGTCATCGCATCAACTTGGCATGCTCTTTGTTTTGGAACAAACGTTTCAACTGTGGTATTATAGGAGCATACCACATCACCTTGGTAAGAATCTTCTTCCTGGAGCACTCGCCCTCAACATCACCAGGATCATCGCGACTGATCTTATAGCGCAATGCACCGCATACTGGGCATGCATTCAAATTCTTATACTCACCGCGGTAGAGGATGGAGTCATTAGTGCATGCATGTATCTTGCGCACCTCTAATCCTAGAGGACAGGTAGCCTTCTTTGCTTCGTACTGTCGGGCAATTCGTTGTCCTTGGAAGCATCTTCTTTAACATTATCAACAACTTTTCAAATCCCTTGTTAGATACACCATACTCTGCCTTCCATTGTAGTAATTCCAGTATGGTACCCAGCTTTATCTTGTCATCTTCGCAATTTGGGTACAACAATTTCTTATGATCCTCTAACATGTGCTGCAACTTCAGCTTCTCCTTTTGACTTGCGCAGTTTCTCTTTGCATCAGCAATGGCCCAACCAAGATCATCAGCGAGCTCATCTGATGCCTCTTCTTCAGCTTCTTCCCCCATTGCCGTCTCAGCTTCTTGCCCCATTGTAGTACAATCGTATTCAAGGAACCCATGGCCAGGATAGCTATCAACATCCTCTTCTTCTTCATTCTCTTCCATTAGAGCCCCTCTTTCTCCATGCTTGGTCCAGCAGTTATAGCCGGACATGAAACCGGGCGTGAACAGGTGGACGTGAATAGTTCTTGAGTTAGAGTAATTTGATCATTCTTACAGACAACACATAGACAATACATAAACCATCCGGTCGCTTGTTTGCCTCAGCCGCAAGCAGAAAAGTATGCACACCATTAATGAACTGGGGAGAGCATCGTTTATCGTACATCTATTGCCGGCTCATCATCATTACACAACACCGAAAAGACCAAATTAATACAAGTTCATACACACCTATTCTCATAAAAAACATACAAACTCTGTAGCTAAAGCATTTAAACCCAACAATAAATGCGATCAACATCACAACTAAGGTAACAATTGATCCAACAACATAATGATACCAAGCCTCATTATCAACGGCATATTTTCTAATCTTTCTAATCTTCAAGCGCATTGCATCCATCTTGATCTTGTGATCATCGACGACATCGGCAACATACAACTCCAGTTTCATCTTCTCTTCTTCAATTCTTTTCGTTTTTCTTTCAAATACTCGTTTTCTTTTTCAACTAAATTTAATTTCTCAACAAGAGGGTCGGTTGCAATTTTCGGTTCACATACCTCCTAGATAAAAATATCTATGTCAACTTGATGGGCATAATTGTCATAAATATGAAATGCAACAAATAGTTATAAAAAGAATATACCACATGCAATCATAAACCGGACGAGGGCCGACCGGAATGGATATCAAAACCATGTCACTATGTATAACAAACAATCTAAGTGTAAGAAACATGATTTTACTAGTAACTATGTAAATCACACAAACATGATTTTTTTTTTATAAAAAAGGATAAGAACAAGAGGCTCACCAAGGTGGTGCCGGCGATCGGACGGTGCGGGGCGATCGACGGTGGTTAGGACGGGGACGGAAAGGCACTAAGTAAACCACACCTACATATGCAAACTAAGAAGTTAATTTCAGTTCAAACTGTATATAAATCAAATAAACTACCACATATAATTACTCCCAAACTAAAACCCACAAATCACTATACTTATAGAGCATTGCAAGAGCTAATCTAGCAATGAGGAATGAAAGGACAAAGTTGCTAACCTTTGTGAACACTTGGATGGACGGGTGCCTCCAAATCTTGATAAATTTTGGCAAAAATGGAGGTGAGCTCGAGCAAGAGGGGAAGAAAACAGAGTGGAGGGGAAAAACAGAGAGCTTCGGCTCGGGCTGGACGAAGCACTATATATAGTGATATTTTTAGTCTCAATTGGTTATACAAACCGATTCTAAAGGTGCACCTCTAGTCCCGGTTTGTGTCACGAACCGGGACTAAATGTGCTCGTGGGGGCCCAAGCCTGACACGAGCCTGACACCACCCCTTTAGTCTCGGTACGTGACACGAACCGGGACTAGAGGCACGCCACAAATCGGGACTAATGATCCACGCCCCCTAGCCATTGGAACCGAGACTAATGGTCACATTAGTACCGGGCCGTTATCAAACCGGGACTAATGGGGCTCACGTAAAGTCGTTTTTCTATTGGTGTTAAGAATGGAGGGAGTTACACCACGATGTAAAATTTGGATAAACCCAAGAAAGGTTAGCTTGCCATCTGTGTTTCTGATCAAATCTTGCACAATGGAGTTATTAGTTGGAGCAACATTTAGTTCCTGCAGTATGAGGACGTCAGGTTAGCCATTGTAGCACTGGAGAACCCAAAAGGTATGATTCAGGGTAGCACAGGAGAACAAAACCATCCGCCCAAGCCCGAGTGAGACAAATGCTCAGTCAAATTACTGTAATCCTACATACCTGTGCGAACTCCTCAATTGATATTACTCGGTTGCCGTCCTGTTCAAAGTTCTGAAAAGCTGTTCGAGCAATCTCCTCCCATCTGTCCAGGGCCGCAAGTTGGTAAGGGCTGATAGCTGCAGCACAGAATTCGTCGAAATCCATACTCCTGTGTGCAAGTGGTTCCAACTGAGAAAGAAACAAGAACAAAATCAGCAATTTCAGATACTAATTACACAAATGTTATTAGATGGAAAATAAAACCAAAGAATGGAAAAGAAATTCAACTAAGCAAACACAGAAACAACTAACATCAGGCATCAGTATTCAATACATTGCTTTCAGGTTTCAGCCATTCACCATGACAGCAGCAAATGAAATTTGTCCAGTCATATGAATGGAGTGGTCATGTTATCCAGTAAAACTAAACAAAGTATCACTAGAATCATGACTAATCGTATTAAAAACAGCAAACTGTGTCTACAAGTAAGATGCCAAACGTCAAACGGAAACCATCAACTGAAACCACCCCTGATAGTACAGTCAAGAACTCCCCTTGCTGTCAAACTCCGCAATACAGACAACGTATATAACTTTTCAACAAAGGGAATATATTAATATCACGAAGATACCAATTACACCTGGCCTCTGCACCAACAAGATGTCCAAAGGCATTAAGGATACACACAGCCAAAAAAGAAAAGAAAAAAGAACAGAAGAAAAAAACCCGCCAAGCTGATCAATCACTATCATCAGTAGCACTCTAGCCACCACTGAATTTCAAATGCGGTGAAAACGAAAATCAGTCTGTATAGAAGCACTAGTGATATTAGTTTGACAAGTATGTATAGTGTATAATAATTTTGCATGACCTAATTTTAACACAAGCAATAAATTATTATGATACTAGTAGAAGCACCAAAAGTAACCAAAGCGGAAACCATCCGCTTACAGTCAGTAAATAAAGACCCTTACCGCATCCAAAAACTCAAGAGTTCTTGATTCCTTCATCACATCAGTTAGATACCGCGTTAAAGCCTGGACAAGACCATGACATACTAAGATTAAAAGTTGTAATAGGTATAAATGGAGAAAATTTATCGAGTCATTTCAACGAAAGCCAATAACAGTGTCCACACCACATCTCTTCATCTCTGTTAGATACACCCACTGATCGTTTATAAAAGGTCGTGTGCATGACTCGATGCAGAGGCCAAGGGCGTTCCTCTCTTTTTGAAAAAAACACCACATCTCTTCATCTTTATTAGGTACACCTACTGATGGGTTTTACAGACTGAGACAATTTATTTTGGCAATGAAATCTGAATGATAATTTCTATTACAATTTACTGTAAATAAGTACAAAATCAAGATTGCACTGAAGTACTCATATACAAATCTAGCACTACCACTCGTGTATCACTAAACCAATAAATGATGGTAAAAGATTGCAACGTTTGAATTTCAAATGTGGAGATGCCTAGCAAAAATAAACAGAGTGAGTAACAGTAAGAGCATAATAAACTCACCGTCCGAAAGTTGTCAATTGACACAACACCATCTCTAGGTTCAAGCAGTTTAAACTGTAGCCTAAGATACAAGAGTTCATTATCCTTTAAAGCCTTGGATAATGCCTGAGGTAAGGAGTTAACTGTTAGAACCTTCCGATGGTTGACAAGAGTAAAAGTTCTGCTCATGGTCCAAGTATTTCTGGTACAAATTCATGTAAAGGAGCTCCATGCAGAAGTTTGGAGAAGTTTGTAAGCAATACCATGATGAATAAAAGTATATGAACAAGCATATGACCCTAAAACGGAAAATACAATTCATTGTACTGCCAAAGAGCTTAGCCAGCATATATGAAAACAGGAAAGAGAGTTCCCACACTGACACACACAGGTGAGATCCTGCTTGGACAAAGATTGTTTACCCGACCCACGTACACTTAGTGTATTGATATCAGAAACATCAATGAAACATCGTTTTTTCGCGAAACATCGTAAGAACACTTACAAACAAACATGATGTCATGTGAGTCAAAAATATACCTTTAGCGCCAAACGTGTAAGAAGTGTGACACGAAGGTATTGCTTAATAAATCTGTAAATAAGATGGTCCAGCGGAATCTGTCTTTGATCATCCTGCAACCACGGGTGAGCTGCAGAAAAAAAGGAAATATTTTCATGTTACAGTCTTACTCTCACATACTATGCATATAGTTAAATTTTCATTAAATAGACTACAAATAAAAAACTACACAAAGAAAATACGAAATGAGTACAGAGACATCACACAATAATACATAATAAGCATTCCTGACAACTTACTCAGTGCCTGAACAGCACTCATTCTTTTGCGGTAATCCCTGTTTAAAAATATTTTCACAAAATCCTTAGCTTCAGCTGACACTGAAGGCCATGGTGAATCATCAAAGTTGGGAATATCTTTTAATACAGATCGGAAGATTCCAGATTCTGTCCGTGCCCAAAATGGCCGACTACCACAGAGCAGAATGTATGTTATGACACCTATACTCCAAATGTCTGCCTCCGTACTGTATGATCTGTGTAGAACCTCTGGGGCAACATAATATGCAGATCCAGTAATATCATTAAGCCTTTCATCTGCAATATATAACTCAAGAAACAATATCTGGTAAGCTAATGAAAAGCAGCAGTTGGTGAAAGTAATTAGCAAGGATCATCCCAAGAGTGAAGAAACATGCCAAGAGCCCTAGATTAACTGCCAGATATGAATGCAGTCACTGTTGATCTGGAACATCAACAGGGCAACTAGCAACAGCTCAGCTAAACTATAAAGATTGAGCGAATTATATTATCATGTAGATAGAAGGTAATGATTACAATACGACCAACAATCAAATGATTTCCATATAACTCAAAACCATGGACAAGCACACACTTCAAAATTTTCAGATACAAGCTCCAACATATGACAAAGTACAATTTTCTTGAAACAACCCTTAAGTTACAAATTCTTTTTTTAATGCAAGTCATTAAGTCTTAGTTTACCTAAATTTATAACACAATCTCTTTTTACGTTAACAGTAATCAATTAACAGACATTCCAACTGAAGCCTTAACCAAAACCTTCCATCAAAATAAATAAATTACTCGAGAGTAAGGGAGAAAGGTATGGTGTTTATTTATCATTTGAGCGGTAGAATGTTAGATATAATCTTGATGTTTTTCTGTATCTGCATGTTTATTTCAATCTTGCATGTAGTAGTGTGCATGTGCAAAGGTACGTGTGATGCGTACAGGCTCATGGTTTCAGTTAGGCCAGCATGCAGGGAGAGAGTCCAAGCTGCCATGTGAAATGGTGATGCGTGCAAGTCTGAAGCCAACGGCCTGCACAATAGTTAGCCGAGTGAACCGGTAGTAGAAGCTAGCTAGCGTGTGCACGTCCGAGTCATCTGGATCGCAGGAGCAGCCGTGGCTATGTGAGTTATTCGTGTGTGTGCATGCATCCACTAGAATAGGAAGTGGAGTTCGTGGCGTGAGTATAGAGTTAGTTGCAGGGTCAGCTTTGTTATATATCCATGCATTCATCGAGTTGTACTTCAGTGAAATATACAGAGAAGAAAAGACGTTAGGCTGTGTGAAACAGCTCGTCACCAAATATCTTGTGTCTCCACTGTTCCTGTGTTTCTTCCGTGAGTTGTGAGAGACAACATCTAGAGGAAGAAGAGGGGTTGAGAGATTCAGCCCCAACAGAAAAGTTGACACAAAAAAAGCTAAAGAGACCGTCATCTCCATCTATGTTATTCCATCAAAAAACTCTTCTATTGTTTCATTTTTAGCATATTGTCTTATGCTGTCTGGAAATCACGCAACTGTAATTGCAACATCAAAAGTTCTACAACGTGGCTAGTGGGGAAATAAGAATATTGGTTTTACCAAATAGTGTGCCAGTTCCTGGAGTGTTCATCTTAACCTAAGTAAAATTCAATATTTATGCCAACGTTAGCTGAAGGCAGACCCCATGTGAACACCAGTTTTAATCAAAAGATTTTACAAGGAAGTGATTTAAACTTGATGCTATAGTTGTACTATTAGGGTTACTCATAGTCTCATACAGTGAGCTTGTGAACGGAGTAGCTTCAGCAATTCAAGAACAAAAGATAGTGAAGGTGTACTATAAATTGGTTTCTGAGTGCCAATGGATGGGAATTTTTGGTTCATCAAAGACACCAGTGCTGGGTTTAACCACGATGTAATGGTGTCCCAGTCCAGCAAGGACTAGTAGCAATCACCGGGTAGGTAATCTATTGGCTGGTTTAGCTAATATAAATACTCATGTACCCTGTGTAATCAAAACAAGATCAAAGCAATAAACTAAAGGCTCGACACGGACTTTTGCCATAATTCAGCATCTCCTTGTGCGTGTTGTATTTCGCATGTCTCCTGATACTTCGATTGGATAAAGCCAACACTAGTTGTTCATGTGTACCGCCGGTGGCTCTATGTGAGCTTGATTTGTGCCTGGGACTTTAGCGGAAGCATCCAGCGGGCTGCTAGGTTGTGAAGGCTAGCTTCTACATGCTGCTTCCTGTGTACTTGTGTCTACGATCGGAAATTAATCGATCTCGACACGAGTACATCATCGACCTCATCAGGTCGATGAGTCAGGAGGCTTTCCAACAACCAGGTCATAGTTCGTAATATACTAATATTTAGCATGGTAGACATGTCAAATCATTCCAGCAAAATGGCTAAAATAGAACAAAAAAACGCACCCAATGTTTCTTTGATAGTTATGTGTTCTTTCTCTTTACAACAAGCAATCAAGCGGGAAAGAGAGATATCAAAAAAACAGGAAACACATAGAACTTAGGAAATGGAATATAGCTTGATTAAGTAGACGGTCCCTTTGCAATAACAGATCAATAATAATTTATAGGCTTGTACCACATGTTAGTGCGTATGAATATGAAGATCAGTTTATTATACCTGGTCTGATGAAATCAGAGAGTCCAAAGTCAATCAACTTCATTGGAGCATTTTCATCTCTTGTTGTGAAAAGGAAGTTCTATCCAAATGAAATTAACAATGTCATTAGAGGTGGTTTAGTATTTTATACAGGATTTGGAGACAAGAGACATAATAAATGTCCCTTGGAAGAAGGAACAGTAAAGTGCAGCGGAATAAGATGTCAGAGAAGGAACCCAATAAAAAATGTGATTGCACCATCCATAAAATACACAAAAAATAGTTGCAAGAATTCAAATGGTACCTCTGGCTTCAAATCACGATGCACTACTCCCTGAAGATGACAGAAGGCCACGGCACTCAAAATCTGTACAACGATCGCTTTAGCATCTTCTTCTATGTATCTCCCACCTCTTCAGTAGTTCAAGTTTGCAACCTTGGTAAGCATTAACAATAGATATTGCTAGTTTGCAACGGATGAAGAAATTGCAAAAAGTACCTGGCTAATATTCTGTCTAGCAACTCTCCACCCTCACATAATCTGTTAAAGAGAGAGAAACAAGATGAGAAAAATACTGCATGACACAGGTTACAAAGGATGCCATAAATAAACTTATTAAGGATGATAGTACATCAAAATATAGATAAAATAGTGATCAAGTAGACACATAGCTCATATAGACAAGGTGTTTTTCAGACAAATAGGAAGAAAATCTGGAATCTCTTTAAAGAGGACAAATTACAAGTAACTAAAATGGCATATAAGAAGGTCATAAAAACATACTCCATGACAATGTAGACATTCTCATCATCCTCGTATGCATCATAAAATTTGACAAGATTCTTATGCCCTGATAGAGCTTTCAAAATCTTCACTTCCCCACGAACATCTTCAATGGATATGGCTGTTGTCATCTGTCAAACATGAGCAAATTGTTTAAAGAGATTATTAAGAAGTAGTGATGCTCAAATCATCCACGCAAAGAAGCAAATTTGAGTATCTGCATAACCAAATATTAAGAGAGAGAAAATCACACACATATCCAAATGAGAAAATAATTTCTCAGTTACATAATTGTCTTATACTATTAAGACTATTAATTAGCAACTATATTCCGAAAGTGGTAGCATCTGTACCAGATTTGCAGGTGGCATTTTGAAAAGGCTACATGCACTATACATACCCATTAGACGAGGGGGGATAAATCAACAGTAAGTTCATTGAGATTTATTTCCAAAATTGTGCTAGTTACTGCCCTCACGTTTGGTTTCTTAAAATGTGCACATATAATATTTCATTGTATAAGAAAATTGTAGTTACTCAACAAGACCTTTGCAGTTATTTTTTAGAAACCAGACTAAGCATGGATCAAATGTTGGAGATGAAGCACCAGAGCTCACACCATTAACTATGTTACAGTTTGCCTCTTGTTAATTCCATACAATTATTTGATGTGAAATTGCAAGAGTATGATCCTGCGCAAGGTAAATATTTGATACTCCCTCCATTCCATAATGTAGTGCCTATAGATTTTTGCAAAAGTCAAACATTACAAACTTTGACCATATTTATAGAGAAAAGTAGGTACATTTAGAATACCAAATAGACATCATTGGATACATCATGAGTTATATTTTCAGGATGTACATGTTTGGTATTGTAGATGTAGACAGTTTTCTCCATACACTTGGTCAAAGTTAGCAAAGTTTGACTTTCACAAAAATCTATAGGGACTACATTGTGGAATAGAGGGAGTATCTTTTTAGCCTTTGGAAACTGATACGATTAGTGGTGGGAGCTTGAGAGGAGGATTTTTTTAGGTAAGTCAGAGGACTCTATTATACATGGGTTGCCAAATTAATGATAGGATTAATTGTCGCCGCTTCCATCAATGCTTCCGTACCTGATGCAAATTAAAATCCTGCTCCCTCCGTCCCAAAACTCTTGTCTTAGATTTGTCTAGATACAAGATACATCCGTATCTAGACAAATCGAAGACAAGAATTTTGGGACGGAGGGAGTATTAAGTTAGTATAACAAGATGCTACCACTAATGCTGTTAGAGTAGAACACGGTCTGCAAGTCAGACTATGTTTACCGAACATCATTGTTTGGACAGCGAACGAAATAACAACATTTTTTTTCCGAAAACATAAACGCATCACCTAAAACCAGAAGTCTAAAAGAAAAATGGCCCACCAGTGCACAACAGTACAGTCTGATTCCAGGGCAGACCAACAAAAACCACCAAACAATTAGCTAACGACAGCTCTGATATTCAAAGATGTTAACCACCTATTATTTTTCTAGCGATTGGACCAACCCAAGATTAAGATCATCAATAGCTTTAAACTATGTCATGCCACCTAAAGGACAATATAGAACATTCTTGGTGATACTGCTCAGTTAAGCAATGCCATCCTCCAGTGTCTTTTGACCTGATGAACTTTGGGCCGATAGCCTCCTTGGATCTTTCTTCACTGCAAACCACTTCGATATACATCTATTCTGCTAATTGCAACTGGAAAATGCGACCTCATATTTCCAATGCTGTGATAAAAAATAGCATTACTGACAGGGTTGCAACTGCAGTTCTTGTATTTTTCAGACGATCGAGTGATTCACTACTGGGACTAGTACAATAATGTCAGTTTCCCCCCTCAAAATCAATAGGCCTTAATTAACTATATACAGAAAGCAGATGTGACAAGGTTGTTTAGGAGATGTACTGCAGATTGGTTAGAATATAATTTACCACGTGCAAGTGTTAGTTAGGCCACCAAGAACATTGTACTATCCTAACACCTAAAGTTTCTACGTGCATTTACATTACATCAAATTAAGATTCAGATAATTCCCAGCAAGAATAGAAACCCACCTCCAGCCATCGAAAATCTTAGTTAGCACCACGAAAAACAATGAAATATAACAAATCTTCACACATGCCTTCCCTCCCAAATCTAACTATATACAGTACATGGGAAGACGACTGCAGAAATTTTAGTAACAATTAACCATGAAATGGTGTGCCATTAAATTTCTCTGGTTCAATCTTACTTTTTAAGAGCCAAAATGACAAATCCAATAGAAAAACGTAAAGCAGTAATCTTAGTCCATAAATTGCACATGAGTCTGTAATCACATCAATTACGGGAATTTAACATATTCCCTTACGTGCCAACATTCAGTGGCAAATCCTAAAACTGGATAGTAATAGAAGGAATCACTACAATACTCATATCCTTTGTTCTCTACCGTTTAGATCATAAGCAATTATCATATACTCCCTCCGTTCCTAAATATAAGTCTTTCTAGAGATTACATTATAGACTACATACGGAGCAAAATGAGTGAATCTACACTCTAAAATATGTCTACATACATCCGTATGTAGTTTGTAGTGAAATCTCTAAAAAGACTTATATTTAGGAACGGAGGGAGTATTTTCTTTACTAGCTATGCAATGGCGTGAAATGCATCCCAGTTATGGCAACGTAAACAACTTACATTTGAAAATTTTAAAATCTCAGAGTTAAAGCTTGAAATAAGTGTTAGAAGTATAATTATGTTTAAGTTAGAGATTAGGAGTTAGAGATAGGATTCGGTTTAAACCATGTACGACTTGTTCCCTACTCCAAGTCTCTTCACATATTGTATTCTATATATATCCCACACCTTGGTCAGATCAATACAACAACACAATATTATCATCCTATAATTTTCCACATGGTATTAGAGCGGTTTGTCTCACGACGCCGATCCTAGGAACCTTCCACCACACTTCCGCAGCGCGCCGCCCCCGGGGAGATTAATCTCCTCTCCCCGGGGGCGCGGCACCCGATCACTCAAAGATTTGATTGGGTCTCTAGATTAGATTCAATTTTCAGTTCCAGAAATTCAAAATCCCATTAGGTTATTTTTCTTTTCCGTTAGCCACCAATAAACTCCACGATCAGATCTACTCCGGTGAGAAAATTCATGCCAAAACCGGCAACGCGCGGCTACGGTCATCGCATCCGGCGCGACGTGCATCGATCTGATCAGGTCCCCACCATGCGCACATCAACCCTCTCGACATCAAGCTTCAGGTGATCCGGCTCTAGACGACGGTCATATACGCATGAGTGTGCGACCGGCGCGCCGCGAACCACGGGCTGCCGGCGACTTGAGCGCGATCGCGAGGAGCAGGCCTAAGCGGGGCCCGCGCGGTGGAGCAGCCAGCTTTGCAGGGCGAGACACGGCAGGCTCCATGCGCGGGACTCCAGCCCAGGCACAAATCGGCTTCATCGATCTGCAGTACGTCATCGACGCAGGACGGCACGACGGCAACCCATCAGTACGTGTACATCATCGCCGCAGCCGGCACGAACATGGCGGCAACCTCGGTTGGATCGGTCCAGCGTCAGATTCTTCTCACACGCGTACACAGGAGCAGTACCGGTCTTCCGAACGAGCCGACATCTCCAACAACCCCGATCCATATCACGGGAGGGCTCTTTCTTGCGTCACGCAGATGCACCAGCTTCACATACATGCACGGCACGACCAGTCCATGTGCATGCTACGATCGAGCTCCAACCAGATTAGCATCGGCATCGCTTCATCGGGACCCGGCTCCACGCGTCTCCAGCTTCATCGACCCGCGCGATCTCCAGCATCGGCATCTCATGGACAGGCCGTCAAGCGCGCAGCAGCAGTTTTGCAGCACATCTACTCCGATCCCAACACGGAGAGGTGTAGCCAGCTGAACACATCTACGCCGAGCCGGCCTGATGCAACTGCATGGACATCTACCCCACCGACCGACACCTCTGCATCGACCCTGTGCGCCACATCATCGAGCTGTACGACTAAATCACGCTCAAGAAAAAAATCTTCGTCGAGCACATCTACGAGAAGCGACCCTGACATGCACCGTCCACACGCCAGGCTGGTGTGGAGAGAGATGCAAGTCTTCATCGACTTCTTCGACGCGACACGGCATCGACACATCGTCGCCGCGAGGGACGCCTTCAAGCGACATCATCGTTGACACGCCGCTGCAACGTCATTGCTGTCACTTCATCGCCAAGGTCTTCATCAACATAGTCTTCACCAACAACTTCGTCAACACATCGCCGCCGCCTCGTCCACAAGATGGACACCTAGCGTCCTCTGACAGACTTTTCTGCAAGACGCGACCTCGACGACGGCAATGACCGCGTCACGACGACGGCATCGACCGCGTCATCCATGATGGCGCAACTGCATCGACACGGCGTCACTATAGTGACGACCCTACACGGCCACACGGTTCTGGCAAAACCGATGTGTGCTCGATGGGCTTCCTCTGGTCTTGGCAAAACCGGCGGACTCATCGCCGACGGCACCCTCTGACATCCGCAAGATGCACCGTCCATGTCTGCAGCTCCGTCATAGCGCATTTTTTTGCGCCTCCGGCTTTGTGGGGTTTCATCATCCACAATGACTACACCATCGATCACGACTACCTCGACCACGGCTACATCACCATGATCGGCTACCTCGACATTGACATTCATGGCTACGTCTACAGCAACTCATCGGCAACAACTCCAGTCAACAGCGTTCGCGTCGTCACTAGCGTCCACGCCACTCCCGCTGTGACTGCGGGAGGGAATAGAGGAGAAGGCAGGAAGGCATCAGAAGGGGACGCAGTCACCGCCCTAGGTGGCGACCCATCAGAGACGCAGTTGATGATGGCGTGGCGGAGAAGACGACGGGAGCACAAGAGTTCAAATTCAGTCGCCATCGTCTGCTTCACTCCCGCTACGACTGAGGGGGGATGTTAGAAGTATAATTATGTTTAAGTTAGAGATTAGGAGTTAGAGATAGGATTCGGTTTAAACCATGTACGACTTGTTCCCTACTCCAAGTCTCTTCACATATTGTATTCTATATATATCCCACACCTTGGTCAGATCAATACAACAACACAATATTATCATCCTATAATTTTCCACAATAAGCATACCAACACGGCTACTCACCTTAGCTTTGGGGATAACCTTGACGGCGGCGGTCTGTCCCTTGTACTCGCCCTCCTTCACGACGGCCGAGCAGACGTACCCGAAGTGGCCCCTCCCCACCTCCTCCCCGAGCTCGTACTTGGCCCTGTGGTTTTCCCCGAATCCAAACGTCTTGTCTAATGGGCTTTCCACTTCCGCCCCATCCCCAGCGACTCCGATGCCACTACCGCCTTTCTCCGGTACTGTCCCCTTCTTGGGCTTCCGTCCGCCCAGCCTCTTGGGAAGCATGGACTTGATGTGCTTGGCCAGTGACGGCGATGGGAAGGGGTGCTTGAAGAACATCCTGGACGTGGACCTCACCGACGAAGGCGACACCCCGGCGGCGTCTGCTGTACGGGCGTGGTTGATCCTGACTTACGGCACCTCGGGGTCCCGACCGTGGCCACCGGCGTGGCCTTCGGTGATGCTGTTTGGGGCATGCCATTGGCCGGGGGAGGGGAGGGCGTCTCCACCACGACTCCTAAGTCATCTTCCATGGCGCACGAGGACATGCCCTCGCCGTAGCACTGTCCCATTGTATCAATGGGTAGGGCTGTAATTTGAGGAGTGACAAGTATTCATAAAGTGTTAATACGTTGGTTTGGTTGTCTCACAGAAGGACATCTTAATTATATATCCTTAGTTTCTAGTGGAACCCGGTGACATGAGAGGGTAAGGACAATAAAATGCTGGACAAGTATTTTGAAATAAGCACGACTATATATGTCACCTTGCGTGTGATTTCACACACATTATTTTTGAGCATGCTCCTAAAGAGACTAATTGTGCTACCCATGATTTAGCCAAACTAGCTAAAAGTAAGCTGTGTGCGGGGTGGATGGAAGATTCAGCCGTAGTGATTATTGATACTATTGTAAAAGATAATACGATGATCACCTGGTAATAAAGAGTTCTTTGATGTCAAAAAAAAAAACACGTTCGACTTCATATGGAATACATGCAAACAGAAGTAAGAGAACATGAGCTAGGAATTATATGCTATGATATGTGCACTATGTATGATTGGTATTATCCATGCAACATCCCATTATCCATTCTCGTACCTATGTTTTGAATAACTCCTTGTTCTCTTTCAATACCTGTTACTTGGCACTGTCAGGTAATTGTTGTCCTCGTTTAATTTTTTGAAACGTACAACAATCGAATCACTCCATTTTCATTGCTAGTAAAAAACTTTGGGCTACGAATTAAAGCCAAAGCCCAGCCTGATTTTTGTTTTGGGCTGCAAAACAAGGCCTGAGCCCGGCCTGGTTACTTTGGCCTAGTGTATAGACTATTCTGTAGAGGCACTGCCTGAAACCCATGTTTTATCAGTTAGGATGAGTAGAGTCAAAAAAATAAAATCAGTTAGGATGAGCAGCCCTAAAAAGAAATCAGTTAGGGTGAACGGCCCAGTTTGTTTCCAGGAGCCTCCAAGGCTCCAATATCACCATGTGAACGATGTGATTTTATTAACTTCACAGAAAATCATCTCTATTAGCACCAGTTGTTATGCATCCTAGATGCAGAGGCTAAGGGTAATATGGCTTAGATTTTCTAAAAACAATTTAGCCCAGTTAAGAACAAAAATATACCTCGAACATATGGTCGGGAAGAAAACTCCAGCGATCTTGAAATCCTGATTACAACAAACATTAGCTCGGTTAGAACATAGTAATAAACTTAGATTCATTAAAAAATATAAGTCGAAGTAAAGCAGAGCATATTTCCTTGTTTTCGAAAGGAACATTGGTAGTACCTTTGATCAGGACGGCTCTTCAATTCCTTATCGTATTCATCTCTTTCTCCCTCCACAATCTCATCTCGTTCTTCCTCCAGAATCTCATATTTCAGTTTTTTCTGGTTTCTGCTTTCGTCGCCGTTAGAACTATAAACCACCGACTGCCTGTTGATCCAAGGATTGCTCTTATGATTATTAACAAATGCATACTCTCGACCAGCAGTTGTACCCCCAAATTTTACAGAGATTTCTTTAAGGCTAGGCATATGGTCGATACTGATAATACCATGTTCATATTGGTCGATTTGTGGGATGGCATTGAAAACTAGCTTTAGCTTCAATAGATTAGGCATTGCATCCTCCTCAAATTTTAGCCAACCTATACCATTCATGAACTTCAACCTGAAGTACTTGAGAACTGAGAACCCGGGCTTGTCAAATATGATCTTGTGAACGGGCATTGTCTCCACATGCAGAGACAGAGCAGTGAGGGCAGGCAATCCTCTGAGAAAACCAACACAAATCATCTGAAGTTCCTTCACAGCAATCTTCAAAATGCTTAGATGGTTGTGTTTCTCAACCCACAGTGGTATTCGTGAGAATATGCAGCCTCCGTGCGGCGAGAATTCAAATCTCTGGAGGAGTGGGGGAGGTGCCATGTCATCCCATGAAATGGTTGCATCTGAAGCGCAGTCAATAACCTTATCTGGGGAGCCACAAGCCACTACTATAGTTTTCAGGTTACCATGCCCGCTGATAAAATCTCGCAGACTTCTCATGTTTTCTTCCCGAGATAAAGATCGTGCTGAAGAAAAGATAAGACGAAGATCCTGCAGGTGTTTCAGCTTGTGAATGTCCGACATCTCTTCAATCCAATTCTGCACATTTCTCCCATCAAGGAGACTGAGGTACATGTGCAACAAGTATGGGAAACAGGCACTAATTCTAAATTTGAGGACTGTTGCATCCATAATATCCAGTGTTTCCAAACAATGCAGCCCTCCCATATAGTCTGGCAGTTTTATACAGAGATGAGATGCAATCTTCAAATATCTCAATCGAGACAGTTCTGAAATCACACTGAGGTCTACAGGGTTGTTGTCATGGCAGAGTCCTTTGGAGCCACCGTAATTGGATAGTTAAAGGTTTAGAGCACGAAGAAGCTTGAACTCTGGAATACTAGGCATACACTCAAATAACCCGAAAAATGTGAGTGACCGAACTTGTGACTTTATGATGTATGCTGGTGCTTTGGAATCTCTTGCATCGCCAAAGAGGATAGAGAGTCGACGGGCCTTATGAGAAAGTGTCACATCCTTTTCACTATAGTCTATTGCCAGAATGAAATTATCTTCCGCGGACTTTTCTGCAATAAGATCATGTACCAGATCATGAACTACACAGGACAACACCTCATTGTTGTAGTCCATACATATAGGCTGGATGAATTTTCTACCAATAAGTTGATGGAGATAGCTTTCTGCAACTTTCTCCATATCTTCCCCTTTGGTTGTATTGATGAAACCTTCGGCCATCCATTGCTTCACCAAATCATTCTTGCAGAATGTGTATCCCTCTTGATACATACTAACATAGAGCAAGCATGTCCTCAAATATTGAGGAAGGTTCTTAAAGCTCAGATTCAGTGCTTGTCTCGTTCTTTCTGAGGTAGGATTTGCTGAGAAAAGAGAGCTCAGTGAGCCATGGATGTGCTTCAATAAATCCTCTGTCGTGGCAGGCTGGCTTGCTAAAAGACTAGCTATGCTAATTGTTGCTAGCGGCAAACCACCACACATTGCAACAATTTCATTCGAAACCTTTTTGAACTGTTCAGGGCAATTACTTTCAGAGCCATAAAGTCTGTTAAAGAAAAGCTTTCTTGAGTGACGATCATCTAGGGGTTTCATCTCAAACACCTGCTCTGACTGATAACTGCAACATCTGAAAGCAACGTCTTCGATCTGTGTAGTTGTTATTATTCTGCTGCCGTGACTAACCTTTGGAAAAGCACGATTGATGCTATCCCATACTGATGCAGACCACACATCATCAACAATAATTAAGTACCTGCATACCAGTAATCATATTAGGCTTTAGGGCACAGGCAATTTAGTGTATTTTTAGATACAAGAAAACAGTAGTAGTACCTTTTGTCTTGTAGATAATTTTTTATCTTGTTAATGAGGTCAACCTCCTTGCAGTATTGTGGTGGGTACTGCTGCTGCTCCAGTTGCAAGAGCGTATCCCATAAAATTTTCTTCATATCAGGATTTTTTGACACTCGAATGAATGCTCGGCATTCAAATTGCAACCCAATTCTGTTGTATAAAACTCTAGCAAGTGTAGTCTTACCAAGACAAGCAGATCCCAAAACAGATAACACCTTGTGCTGCTGCTGATCTGCCCCATCGGTAGCCACTGAGTTAATAAACTCATTCATGCGGTCATTGATTACTATGTCCGATGTTTCTCCGTACGGTGCTGGCGTTTGAAGCATAGGGCCAACGGGCACAAGTGTACGCTTCAAGGTGCTAAAAAAACTTAGACCATACATCTTGTGTCGTTTCATCGCGTCACCGATATATATCCTGAATTCAGATACTGATTCCACAATCTGCTCCTCACACGTAAGCTTCTTGGGAGTCCTAACATGACTGAACCATTTGCGGTGGGACCTAGTGGTCTTGATGCCGTCGGCAATGAGGGAGGGATCTGCAGCTCGCATATGTAAGCTGTTGATGTAATCCTCCATGTTGTAAGACAGGTCGCGCACCTCATTCATCCAACACTTGGCAGTCTGGGGAGGGTCCTCCACTTGTGACACTGTATCAAGGCACAAGCTTATTTCTTCTACATCTTCTTTGAGGAGCTGCATCTTGTGATTGACACTCTCGGAGGAGCATTCCCGAGGAGGAGCTAGAAGCAGCATGTCCAGCTTCCAGACAAGGGGTCTCATGGCGCCAAGCGAAGCACTGATCGGGGGCCCT
Organism: Aegilops speltoides; assembly: GCA_021437245.1. Lineage (NCBI taxonomy): Eukaryota > Viridiplantae > Streptophyta > Magnoliopsida > Poales > Poaceae > Aegilops > Aegilops speltoides. The sequence goes on from CM038147.1 coordinate 10,763,786, forward strand.
GTTTCCCAGACTCTGCTTCTACCTCGGAATGAAACATCTAAAAATCAGAGAAATACATTTAGTTAACAAATACCAGTGGGTGGACACATGATACCCGTATAGAAAGGCACCTGGTCTTAACTGTTTGAGAAAGCTAAATGGTTCGAAAATATATTAAAACTGGAGATGCATGGCATCGCAATTTGTTGAGGGGAATTGGGTATAGCAACTACTCCCGGCCGGCCACCAACCAACGTTTTGGCTACCGAATCCCAACAAAATACCGAGGCTGGGCGAGAAACACAGACACCGTGGTTACAGCAAAATTCCGAGGAAAAACCGCTCGAATTTTTTTAACATAATTTGAATTAAACATTTTCTGAGCTAGGAAGATATAAGTTCGGAGCTCAAGAAGTTCATAAAGTCGCTGTTTGTGCAGTGCCAGGTTCTCCCCGCCCGTCCTCAACGTGTGTGCGAGGTCATAGCTGGGAGTACCGGGTCTCCAACTAGCGACCTACGGGGGTCTGTAGGGAAGGGAGCTCCATATTTACCACCAGATCACAGACAGCTTCTTGCTTTAGAAGAGTTTCTGTCCTACTTGACCTCACTGTAGCTGTTCAAATTCAAAAATTTCAAAAAATTCGAATTTTTTTGCTCGGTACGCAGCTTTCTGGTGGGGTAGCGAGAAACGCGGATACCGGGCGGTAACCGAATTTTCTGCCCGGTACCCAAAACCTTGTCACCAACAGAGATCACCTAAGGAAGCTCAAATCCACGGTCAATAGAGTCTGTATGAAGGTTTTTGTGCACGCAGGGACTTTGCACCCACGACCGAAATCTTAGCAAAATATTTTTTTAAATCTGAAACTCTATGGATGTATCTCCGCCTATGGTGTCTCAACATAGCCGGTCGCAAGCCCGGGTAAAGGAGGAGGGTTGTGATAGGCTTGGCGAGCCAACGTTAAACTCAGCCACTCTTATGGAGATGAAACCAAAGATTTTCGTTGGGGCGTAAAGAGCTAGCTATGGACAGGGGTGCGTGGAAGCTTGCTATCTATGTGCCAGAGCCAGGAGTTGGTTGCGAGATCTTGTGGGCTTCACCTTTAGCCTACGCCAACTTGTTTGGGACTAAAGGCTTTGTTGTTGTTGTTGTTGAAACTTTATGGATGTGATTATGACCAAATGTTTTAGATGCTTGCAAAATTTGGTGTCCAAATAACATCCGAGGAGCTCTTCACAAAAAAACAAGTTTGTGGTGAAACAAGTGAACAGTGAACTTGGGTGCAGAATATCATTTATATTTCGTTTTGTATGGAGATCATTTGATGTTTTTTGACCAAACTTTGCAAGCTCATAATCACATCCACGAAGTTTTGGAATTTTTTGAATTTTGTTTTATTTTCAAATTTACATTTCACTGTGTGGATGCATCAAATGTGGATGCATCAAAGTTGGGTGCAGCCATTACTTTCTCATTTAATAATAATACTCGTGTGATTAAGCTCTTATGGCTTGGTGGATGAAGAGCTACATAATTGCCGCATCCTGGCTCCTCTCCTAAAAAAAAATTAGGGTCCCTCCGCCTCCCGCTGGCGCTGCCGCCGGTCTGTCTCGTCTCCGGTGGCCTTAGGGCCATGGGGGTGCTGTGGATCCCAACCCATTAAATTTTGTTAGGGTTTGTGTCCTGTTCGGGAAGGTGAGACGGTGGTGGCTCCTTGAAGATGGAACAAGGTTCTCCCCGCCTAGCAACCATTCCGGTGTTACGTCTAGCATTTTCTGTGGGCGTGTGGAGATGTGTATCTGGTGAATTTGCCTTTGGTGGATCTGTTTGGATCTGGTCTACATTCGAGTGTATTCAGGTCGGATCCTTTCGATCTATGCTACTCTTCATCGGTAGTGCTTGCTGTTCTGGTGCGCTGGTTCTATGGGGTCTGACCATCACGACTTTACGACTGTCTACTACAACAAGTTGTGCCCGGTTGTGGCAAGGGAGGGCGATGATGGCGGTGTGCCTTCGGCCCGCTTCAGTGCTTGTAGTCGTCGCTAGGTGGTCTATGGATCTGGATGTAATTTTATGATTTCTGGTGTTCGTTATACTACCATGATTGGAGATGAATAACTCGGAAGTTTTCTCGTAAAAAAACCTACATAATCGGGTTATATCTGTTTTTCCTAATAATCCTCTTAAAACTCGTTTTTCAAAATCAGGCATCTAATTCTCGGTATTCAAATAATCACTTATGGAGTTGCGAAGCTTGGAAAGTTAGCCTCCCACCCTCTAGGGTTCCTCCCACTCCCCCCCCCCGCCGCCGGCTTTCCTAGGGCCCCCGCCCCCTCCTCCGCCCCCTCCCCTCTTCGGTCGCCTTCCTTTCCCTTCCTCCCGCCGCCGACGGCGCCCGGCCTGGCCGGTGATGTTGGCGGCGGGCCTGCCATGTGTGCTGCTCCTCCCCAGGCATGGGGCGGGCGGTGCTCCTCGGCTCGGCGACGACCCGCGACCGACCGGCGATGGCCGGCGGCGGGCGAGCTGGTGACATGGCCCCTTGGCGGAGAGACGGCGTGGTGGCGCAGGTTGGCCGGCGGCGCGACCCCGGCCCAGATCTGGGCCCTGCAGGCCCATCTGGGTTCTAGCGGGCCGGCCCCTGGCGTGGCTTCATCGTCGTCTGTGTGGTGTGGATGAGGAGAAGCTTGGATGGGGGGCGGCGGCGCTGACGGCGTGCCTGTTGCAGCGCGATAGCGGGAGCTTTACGGGCGTAGAGGTCCCGGCCGGGCCTGTGGGCCCACGGGCCTGGTATGCTCCTGCTATTCTGTCCGGTCGGCTACCGTCGTTGACAGTGGAGGTTGTGCCCTCCCGCGTGCCGACGGTGTTGCGGCCCCTAGTCCCGACTCCTATTCCCCATTGTGCAGGCCTCACTTGTGTTGTCGTGGTGTGACAGCGTGGAGGCTTCATGACCTCGGTGGCGCAAGATGGTGGTCGGTTTGGTAGCAGGCTCTGGAGCATCCGAGGTGAAGGTTGGGATTGGGGGAAAGCCCTGTCGGACTGTCCGACACCGACGCAGCGACGCCGGTCGGTGCCGCCGAACCTTCCTGGAGGGCGTCGGGGGCGACCCTTCCTCTCACCTAGTTGTGTACCAGGGGAAACCCTTGGCAGCAGCGTCGTCATCGTCGCGGTCCTTCTTTGAGGTGTTGATTGGTACCGGTGCTTCGGAGCCTTGGAGCTTGGTGGGAGATTTTAGGTGGGCGCAGTGGTCGTGAAGCTTCTTCATTTCCGTCGATCCGCCGTTGACGGCATTTTTTCTCTTGTTATTTCTTTTTCATTTCTTTTGGGTGTGATTGTGCTGCTTCCGCTCCAGCACCTATCGTTGGCTGTATTGGTTGGTTGCTTTGTAATACAAAGCGGGGGAAACCTTTTTCGGATAATCACTTATGGGCTCATTTGGAAGCCGAGGGGGAAAAACCAGGGCACGGAATCCCTATAGGGAATGTTGGACGCCAGTTCCAATCCACGGGAAGATACCCCGAGGACCCTCCATGATTTGGTCGCACGGGGAAATCCCCTGCAGCAAGAACAAGCCATGGTTCCGGTTGCGCAGGGAAATCCACATCCAGCAAGAACAAGACATCGTTCCTTCGCCTCCAGAACCAAGCTCTCACCTCCGGATGCACCTCGTCGCCGCTACAACGCTCTTTGCGAGACCCACTCTGGAATCTCCTCGCGTCAAGAGCTGGATGGGGAGTGATGGGGGAAAGGGGGGAGGGTGGAGATTGGAAGATGCGGCAGAGTCCTGGAAGGAGGCTGGTGGCCTTAATTCTCATGGAGGAGATGGCAGGAGATAGACGGAGGTGGAGGAGCTCGCATCCTTGCGTAGGAATGTGGTGAGAGAGATGGACACGTCGACCTGCGCCGTTGCACGTGTGGAGGATTGTCTGACCGGCGGCTTGATTCTTACGTGTGTATGATTCTGGTGTTATCCAGCAGCTAATTATTGACAGCTTCAGTTTTGGTTCAGCTTCATCGTGCATATGAAATGTTCTGGATCGAGTAGCATACCCGCATGCCTTCATGTTGCTTGCTCATGGACACTAATCTGAACACGTATGGTCAAGTTGGAATCAATGAATAGGTGCGATGGAAATTTCTGAAACTTATGTAAACAGAGGGAAACGGCTCCAGGAGGAGTAAAGTCTGTTTTAAACCTTCAGCTTGTAGAGCTCGTCGAAAATAAACCCTCACCTTAAAATCCCTAAAATTTGTACCCTTTACTCATGATCCTGGTCTAATCCCGACCCTCTCAATCAGTTTAAACCAATTTGGCACACCGGGAAAAAGACAATCCCAGTGAGGTAACTTTCTACTCTCACTGATTAAGTGGACCCACGCGTCGTAATCATCTTCGCGGTGGGAATGGATCAGAAGTGCTCCTGCGCTAGGAATGGATCAGAAGCGCTCCCGTACGTGCATGCGTACATGTACGCGTCTAGCCGGCGGCCAGAATCGGAGCAACTTGCTGCGTTGAGCATGTGTGTTCTGTTGTGTACTTGTGCATGGATTACCTCGGAAGGTGCTTGGCTCTAGTATTATTTGTGTCTCGTCGTACTGGACGGCGCGACAACAGATGCCGTTCGCTGCACTGATGCGCACGCTGCAGTGAATTCCATTCCTCGCACTGGCAAGCGTTGCATCGTTCGCCTGCACTCCATGCCCATGCAAGCGCACTCCCAATTGGATGCTGTTGTGCGCGATGCCATGTTGCTCGAAGGAGGGCTCTAGATGAAGCCACTCATCATGGTGCACAGCCCAAGGTGTTAGTGTCGCCGGCGGCGTATCGGTTTGGGATGCAACTCACATTCAGTATTCACATCGACAGGTTACATATACATGGGTGTACACAAAGCACAGCTCAACTAACCCCTACAATCCAGCTAATGAGCCGAGAGAGATTAGGAGACGTGGAACAATACCTAAGGAACCGGTCCTGAATGTTCCATGCAGAATAAAATCTCTCAACAGATGCGAAGAAGAAGTCGTGGTCGCACACACCAAGTCGAGCTGCTCGATGCGATGCTACCACACGAACTTCACGGCGAGGGGCACACCGATGTGCGGGCACCACATCATCATCATCTTGCTCTCCTCCACTCACGACCAGAGCACGAATCCTGGGCCGGAGGCGTCCTATCGGTGCGCGGCCTGGGTTCTGCATGGACTGCAACACACGGCGTTGTGGGCAACGGGCGGCACGGGCCGCACAGCGCCGGCAACGCGGTACGAGCACAGGCTGCGTAGATTTCAGGAGAGAGAGGCACTGGGGATAGATGATGGGTATGACACGTGGGGTAGGGATGTAAGTGAGAGTAGACTCTTATCCCTAGCGGGATTGAACTGTTCCCGGTGCGCCAAACAGGTTCAAGGTCGGGATCAAACCAGGATCATGAATACAGGGTACAAACTTCAGGGATTTTAAGGTGAGGGTTTATTTCCGACGAGCTCTACAACCTCAAGGTTTAAAACAGACTTTACTCTTCCAGGAGATGACGCTAACTCGTGTGGGGAAACAATTGGTCGGGTGGTGCGCGGGCAGCGGACATGAGCGTGTAGTTTCACCGGAATGTGTACGCGAGCGGCGACCTGGCGGCACACGCATGACTAGGAGTGTAAGGCTGTCGGCGGCGCTCACGGGACGGGCATGCGAGGCAATTGGCGACGGAGTGAAGTCTGAAACAAACCCTGTCTTTGTACGACCCGTCGGAATCGAACCCCCAACTCCTAATCCCTGAAATCGACACCCCCACCTCTCAAATCCCGGTCGTCACAGCCCTTAAGCCCCTTCCCAAACAGGGATTGCTGAGTCAGCCTAGGGGTGTGGGTCCAGTGGTCGCGAGCGGGCCAAAACTGGTTGAGCCGGCCCAGCTCCGCCTCCCCGTCGCTCTATGTTCCCCCCTCGCCTCCCTTCCCTGCAGCCTGACGCGTCAACTTCTCCACGGCGGCCATGGCGAAGGATGGATGATCGCGGCCATCTCCGACGAGCACTCCGGCAGAGTAGAATCAGGTATGTGATGTTCTTCCTTCTATTGCGTTTGGCCTTTTTTTCCCTCTCTGTGGGCTAGGTTTAGGGTTCTACAGTGAGATCAAGTTGGGGTTTTTGGGTGTTTGAATCGGCTGACAATCACTGATGCATTAGTTGCTTTCCTTGTAATGTAGGGTTTTCTTGTTGAAATCATGGACCCGGCAGAGATCTTGAATGTTAGATTTCACTTTGGGGGTCAGTTCATACGAATTGGTCCAAGTCTAGATTATGTTGGGGGAGAAACTGGAATGTCAGAGATTGAGCGGGACAAGCTCTCTTTGCAGGAGCTAAAAGGGTTTTTAGGAGATCATATGACAGTGAAGGAGAGCATGAAGTACTATTTCCTGTTGCCTGGCAAAGATTTGGTAAATGGATTGCCATCATAGAGAGCATGAAGACAGACCCAAAGCATTGGGCTAGGGCTTTCTTTCCAATAGGAGCAAATTGTGAGTCAGTTGACAACAACCTTTGTGAATCATTTAACAATGCCATCATAGAAGCTAGGTTCTACCCCATTATTTCACAGCAAGAAAAGATTAGGAAAAAAATGATGGTTAGAGTTCAAGAGCAGAAAACCAAGAGTGAGAAATGGAATGGCATAATTTGCCCAAACATCTTCAAGAAGATTAAGGCCAATATCAAGAGAACTCAGTTCTTGGAGGTGCTCTGGAATGGAAAGGATGGTTTTGAGGTGAAGCATTTGAATAGCAGAGGCAGGAGGTACACTGTTAACCTTGAGAAATGGACTTGCTCATGTGGTTACTTTTAGCTTGCAGGCCTTCCTTGTTGTCATGCAATTTGTGCTATCTATAAGAGTGGAAGAAAAGTAGAGGATTTCATTGACAAGTGCTACTACATTGATACTTTCAAAAAAATTATGAGCATTGCCTGCAACCTGTTGAAGGAGAAGAAAGCTGGCATGTGTCTCAAAACCCTAGGCTAGTAGCACCTGGCTACATTGCCATGCCAGGAGCCAGGAAAAAGAACAATGATAGGAAGAGAGAAGAGGGGGAAGCACCCAAGGGGAAGAAACTGAGCAAGCATGGCATACAGATCACATGTGGAAGTTGTGGTGGTCAGGGACACAACAAAACTTCCTGTAAAAAGAATGGAGATAACACCAAAAAAACAAAGTCATATCTTGGGAAGAGAGGGAGAAAAGTGAGGGAAACAGAGGTAATTTTATTTTCATGCTGTGTTGGTCTTTTACAAAAAAAGTGGAATTGTTGTTTGACTGATCTGTTTTCCTTGCAGCAAGCACAGACAGATGCATCTACAAGCAAGGCTGCAGCAGCTAGAGCTTCAGGCCCAACAAGATCTCAAGCTGCAGCAAGGTCTCAATCTGCAGCAAGATCTCAAGTTGCACCCTCTCAGGCTGCAGCAAGCTCTCAAGCTACAACATCCAGGTTTAGACCTCCTAGAAGTTCATCAACAACTAAAAATGATGTCCCTAGAGGTAGCACAACTGCAGTTAGAGGGAGAGGCAATGGCAGAGGAAGTGTGGGAGGAACTGGGAGAGGGAGAGGCTCAGAAACTGGGTTTATGGCCTTCTTTACAGCTAGTGGGAATTACTAAAGCTTATGGTGGATGGAGTTGTCTACATGAGAGCACTCTCTGCATGACCTACTACTCATGGAGTTGCCTTTTGGATGCTACTGTCAGTGTGTACTAGTTACTATTAATAGTTTGAATCACTAGTTATGTGTGGACTTGTGGTTTTGTAGTGGATATGTGTTTCTGCTACTGTCAAAATATCCATTCCCTCTGCTCTTATGTGTGGTTTATGTTTAATAGCTGAATTTTAGAACTCTTCTTGCTATAAAAAAAGTGCAAATGTTCTTGCTGTTACATAAAGCATAATAGAAGAATTTTTGAGCTCTACTTGCTGTTAAATGAAGCATAATAGCAGAATTTTTGAGCTCTACTTGCTGTTAAATGAAGCACAATAGCAGAATTTTTTAGCTCCATTGCTGTCAACTGAAGCACAATAGAAGAATTCTTTAGCTAAACTTGCTGTTAAATAAAGCACAGTAGCAGAATTTTTTAGCTCCACTTGCTATCAAATGAAGCACAATAGCAGCTTTTTTGAGCTCTAGTTGCTGACAAATAAAGAGGGAGCAATTGTACATCAGCATCATGAGTTGATTTAGTAAAGAGACATCAGCTCAATCTTACTTAGAATCAAAGTTCACTACTAATAGAGTACCACCTAAGTTTATTTTAAATTTTAATGTATCAAACTTCTCCTTTGACAAGTTCTCTTTTTTGCCAACTCTAATGTAAGAGATTACTGTATATCAAAGGAACAGAACAATATTTTGCTATTACTCCTGTGAATACTGTGTGATGTTTGCAAAGCGTTTTGATCTCTTCAGGTGATTTTCAGGTTTCACTAAAACTAGGACTCTGAATATCTTGTGATTTTTTTACTAAAAAGCGCTTTCATCAATTTGTGATTTCCCTAGTGTGTGCGATTGAAAAGCAGAGTGCATAGCTCGCATACTTCAAAGTTCAGTAGATAGCTACTAGTACAGAGGTAGATCCAGCAATGGATCATCACTCACCTTTGCCTGTTTAGTTTGCATTGTGTTCACATCTTCTAGTGCGACTGCGCGACCTCCGGCGGAATCTCGGCCACCGGCTGCACGCGCTACAGCTCCACCATCCACCATATCCCAGGGAGCGGGCCAGCTCCACCATCCACCGTCTTGCCGCCGGCAGCCAAGGCCACGGCCGGGCGTGGCGCAGCGCGCCTGACGCGAGCGAGCAGCAGGCGAGACGGAGCACGCCTGAGACAACGGCCCCAGCGCGCCGGAGACGGGTGTGACTACCGTGGCAGCTCCGGGCGGAGAAGAGCGTCAAAGACGGACGGCGCTGTACAGCTCCGGTCTTGCCGCCGGCCACGGCCCTGAACGGCGGATTTTACCTGGTCAGAATCCTCCCTCTCAGTGGAATGAGTGGCTGTGAGCGGCAGCAGCGGACCAGCGGGATAAGGCAAAGAACAATTATTTTCAGTAACCCGACCCCATTAATCACCAATCCCTGCCGCCAGCGGTGCCACATCACCGATCCCACTCTTAAAACGGGCTTAAGGGCTGTGACGACCGGGATTTAAGAAGTGGGGGTGTCGATTTCAGGGATTAGGAGTTGGGGGTTCGATTCAGACAGGTCGTACAAAGACAGGGTTTGTTTCAGACTTCACTCTTGGCGACGAACGTGGGACTGGGCGGGCGGCGAGTGATACAGCCTAAACCACGTGCACATCCAGAGAGCCACAGGGGCACTTTGGTCCTTTCATCAGATAGTTAATTGGAAAAGCAAATAAAAATGAACAAAATGGATCCGATGGCATAGGAATCAAGGTGTCAACCACCTACGTGGCAAGGACAAGGACAAGGCCTCTCTAAGGCGGCTAGGGAAGTGCTGGTCAAGTCTAATGTTCAAGGGATACCCACCTTCACCATGAGTTGCTTCCAACTCACCAAGAAAATTTGCCGGAACCTGACTTCTATCTCGTCCAAATTCTGGTGGGGAGCCACTGATTGGGAAAGGAAAGTGCATTGGGTGTCGTGGGAGAAAATGTGTGCCTCGAAGAGAGAGGGTGGTTTAGGGTTTAGGGACCCTGAGGCCTTTAACCAAGCTCTCCTGGCCAAGCAAGCGTGGCGGATTCTATCTATTGCTAGTTAAACAAAACAAACCGGAATTTTTTTTTTGTAACCAACAGAGAAGATAGGGTACTCTGCCTCCCGCCGGCGCCGGCGCCGGTCCGTCCCGTCTCCGGTGGCCTTAGGGCCATGGAGGCGGAGTGGATCTCGCCCTTGCGGTGGGAGGCTCCGTTTTAGATCTTTTTTCGATCTTTGTTAGGGTTTGCGTCACCTTTCGGGAAGGCGAAACGGCGGCGGCCTCGAAGATGGAATAAAGGTCTCCCGCTTAACCCGTTCGGTGATCGTTCGGCATCATCGGTGGGCGTGTGGAGTTGTGTCTCCGGCTGATCATCCTTGGTGGATTTGCTCGGATCTGTTCGTCGTTCGTCTTCGTTCGTGTGTCTTGAGTTGGATCCTTTTAATCTCGCTCTTCATCTGCGGTGGTTGCTGTTCAGTGCGTTGGTTCTATGGGGCCTTAGCACGGCGACTTCCATTGTCTACTACAACAAGGTTTGCCGGCTCCGATGAGGGAGGCGATGGGCGGCAGCGCCTTGGCTCGCCGATGCTTGTAGTCGTCGCTAGGTGGTCTACGGATTTGGATGTAATTTTATTATTTCTAGTATTCGTTGTACTACCATGATTGAAGATGAATAGATTGGAAGTTTTTCCCGCAAAAAAAAAAAAAGCGTGGCGGATTCTCCAATTTCCAAACTCCCTGTGTGCTAGAGTCCTGAAAGCCAGATACTTCAAAGATTGCTCCATTATGAATGCGTCTTGTCCATCCTCCTGCTCCTACACTTTCAGAAGCATCATCCATGGGCGTGATCTACTTCGGGAGGGTTCAATTTGGCGCATTGGAGACGGCTCAAGCCTCAATGTCCACCACAGTAATTGGATCCAGAGGAGTGGGTGTCCCTGGCCACTGGGTCAAGTATTCATCCCGGGCATCTCAAGAGTTGCTGATCTGTTGACCTCGGATGGTAGGAGCTGGGATGCATCAAAAGTCGAAAGCCATGTTCTCCACTGATGATGCAAAGGATATCAAGCAGATTGCCATTGGAGGGCCAGGTGTGGATGACTTCTTGGCATGGAACCATACGAAGAATGGTGACTTTACGGTCCAGTCTGCCTACCATCTGAAAATGGATATGAAGAAGGTGCGTGGGGGCCGGCCTAAGGGCTCAAGCTCTCTCCACAGGCACCGTGGTTACATGGCTCTTTGGGATACCGACGCCCCGAACAAGACGAAGATTCACCTATGGTGCCTCATCCGCAATGGCCTGACTGTTGGAGCGGAGCTTCATCGCCATCGAATTAAGCCTGGTGTGTTTTGCACGGTGTGTGGACGGGATGAGACGACCCTGCATCGATTTTGGCACTGCCAGCATTCTGTCCAAGTCTGGCGTGGGCTGCAGGCGCAACTTCAAACTGATGTGCCAGCTCCTCCTTCCCACCTGGAGTCCCATGGAGCCGTGGCCCGTTGGCTGCTGGAATGGCTCTCGGATGCGCCGGCTGGTGACCGCTCGATCATGGCCCAGACTACGTACGGGATCTGGCTTGCAAGGAACGAGGAGAGAGACGGTGTCCGGATTGCACCGCCCCAAGATGTGGCTGCCAGGGTGATCTCCTGCATGCAAGAGTGGACGGCGGCTAATGCGACAGTGGTTGTCCGTGCTCCCACTTCTAGGACTGCAGATAGCTGGTGACCTCCTGAGGAAGGCTGGACGAAGGCGAATTCTGACGGGGCAGTGGCACGGAGCAGGTCCAATGGCGGTGGTGGGCTCGTCTTGCGCGATCAAAAAAAAGCCCACATACGTGGCAATTTTACGAACGCAATGTCGAGAACGACAAATCTGCGAAGCCCAAAGAAGAGAGTGTCAAGATTCCAAATTTCTCATTGCGCACGGCGGCTGGGTAGAATTCTCCTGATGTGTTGAGGCGTGGGACAGAAACCCGGGGATTTCCGGTGGGTCGGGATGGAAACCTCCCCTCCTCGTTGCACCAAATGCGATGGCAGATAATCCGGGCGAAGTTCCCGGGTGGAGTTCTCGCCCGGGGAAAGGGCCGGGATACAAGGAGGATTCGGGGCAACCAAATAAGCCTAATGGATGCGGATATGCCCAACTCCATTCTTCCCGATTTCGATCGAGAATTAACCAGTTAAGCAAAGTGGGAGGGGCTAAGGCGGGCTAACCTCTGGTTTGAGGAGTTCGATCGGCGAGGACGCCCTGCATCACCGGAGATTCTTCGTCTTCCCCCTCATCTGCGATCTCCACCTCCTCCATGGACTCACGCCGGTGCTCCATCAATTAGAACCTGCAGCCTGCATCAAGCCATCTCGAGCTCCCAAAGAAGAGACCCCATGGCAAACCCGATCAGGGCCTCAATCTCTGGTCTGCTACTGCCTCCAAGCGTACCATCAAAACGGACAAAAGATAGACGAAGATTAATTAACAAAGATGTGCCGCTTCATCTGAACATGTACAGAAGAAGTCAACTGGGCGAAACGGAGGCCAATCCAACACCGCTTACCAAACAGGTCGGGCGAGATTCCGTCTGAAAGATGCTGCTCTATCTCTTCTTTTCTTCCTCTATACAGTGGCAAGGTGCATCAGATCTTGGTTCAATAATTGCCGTCCCAACTCACCAGCCTATATATTGCAAAAGATAGTATGAGCAAAATGCCTCCAGCTTCACCAACGTTACGAATAAGTCCTTATGCTTTCTCTATTGCTAAGGGCCACTACAACGCATATGACCTCTTGGACACCAACAAATGTCCACGGACACGTGTGGACATGTCATGGAGAACCTCGGCATCAGCATCCAACCGTAGTCATCAAATGTCCGCCGATTCAAAGGGATACTTACGGAAGGCCTGCCAGGAATCACTACATCCCTACCCGCCCGCCTCTGCCGTGGCACACACGGACTCCGCCGGACCCCCTTGAAGGAGCTAGTCATTGAGCTAACGTCGACGGAAGGCATCTGTCTCGATGGTGGTCTTGGACCGGTGGAAGGGCCCAAGCCTTCGAGAGCGCGGGGTCCACGAGCACCCATGTCGGCACCACATGGCTCTAGGCGAATGCCACCCTACGTGTCGCTCCCGACTCACCTCCTCGGAGAGGTGTTTGTTGGCTACGAAGGAGGACTCACCGTCGGCTTTGGTGCCTTGGAGGTAGTACCCGAAGAATGGATGTGGCTTGGATCATAGGCAGGACAGCTTCTCCTTCTTCAAGGCGAAGGGGCGCCACCGGTCACCTGACTGGCGAGGAGGAGGGAAGGGTCACTCCTGCTTCACGTGGTGTCCGATCTAGACGCCGCGTGACATGGAGGGTGATTCCTCCTCCTCACGGCATCTGATTCCAACGTCGGGGTTGCGCGTAGGGGATGATGGCGTAGGACCGTGGGCCGAAGCTTGGATTGCAATCATTTGCTCTCCACGCGTGGCTCCTATCCCTAGTCGTCACCGCCTCTGATCTCCTCGCCGCCATCGGAGCATTGATGGGCAAATATGGGCAAGGGATGATGGCTCGGTAAGGCCTTCTTCCATTACGTCTCTTGGGTGATGCCGCGGCGGAATCTCACAACAGCTGCCGTAGCCCTTCCTCCCGATGGCCTTTGGCAAGAACATCGATCCACCATCAACGGCTTCTTCTAGGAGTTCTTCGGCAGTTCATTGTGCCCCTCCTCCTTGTCACGAGGCAGCAAGATGCGACATCCAACGAGGCGTGCTTGGTGGCGGTCAAAGATCCTAGTGGCTCAGCTCCAGGTGTCTTGATGCCACAGATCTGGATATCCAGATCCTTTCGTTGCAGACATTTGGGGGTCCTGGCTCCTTGCGGTGGAGTGGTTCATAGCTGGAGTGCTAGGTGGACAAGTCGGTCCAAATCAAGGTGGGCGATTGGGATTGCTAGACGCCTCTGGAGGCAATCGGAGCCATCGATGACGGCGCCCGCGGGCATTGTAACCTTGTTGAAGGTGTTGGCAACGCATTTCACGATCCCTCCCAAATCGTTTCAGTGGAAACCATAGGTCTATTCCGGGAAGGGCGTTGGCGCTGCCTAACGTCATTATCCACCTTGGGTTCAATGTGTGGAGTTGGACCTGGCTTATGGTATCAATGGCGTATGGTGGTGTTCGAGAAGGTGGAGCGGCGTAGCAGCTACTGCGTCGAGAACAGAGGGTCTCAGCGGCAGGGCATAGTGCGAAGGACACGTGATGATGGACTAACGTAGGCGTTGGTGCTATTTGGCGTCGTGGCAGTGTCGACGGATGACCTATCAAGGATCATGCAAATATCTGTCTCAACATAGATCAACGACTAGATGGTGGTGGCGACCTCTGGAGCGTGTGCAAGCGGTGCGATTAGATTCTGTTGGACAGGATGTGTGCTCCCACGCCATCCAAGCGGCTCGGTGATGCCCCAAAATCTAGCTAGACGGGTATAGTTGTGTGGCATGATTTCCTCCATGTCGAGTTTGTATGTGTAGTGTGATGGTTTTTGATTGGTTGATATATATTTTTAAGTAGAATGTTTTGGAGCTCGGCTTTCTTGAAGGCTGAAATTTTTTAAAAATAAAAAAATCTCATTTTCATAAAAATCTAAAAACTTACGCAAGTATGTAAAAATATACATTCTATGTTTTATGATGTAAGACGTTTTTTGACACTGCACTGAAGTCAAAAACCATGTTACATAATGGGACGGAGGGAGTAATATGCAGATGTGTAAAATTTCAGAATAAAATGCGTTGAAATGCTAGTCCCACCCTCGATACCGCTGCGCGTGCAGGGAAAGGTGTGTGTAGCGACGTTGCTTTTGACAGTCAAAAAGGGCTCAATAAATTAATCGGATTTGCTAAAACTCATTCGAATGTTTTTTTTTTTGGTCTCATTCGTTTTTGTGGCCGTCAGATCGAAACGCTCCACGATTCGTGTGTCCAGGTGGAGACTTCGCCCGACGGGGTGGCGCGGCCCATGTGTTGTCCCGCTGGCAGCCCATCTGTTGTTTTTTGTTGTATGGGCTGCAGCCTCCTCGCACTTCCGTCAGGCCCTGATGTGGATGTGCATGTGGATGGATCGGTTAAGTACATAGGAGAGGAGAGAAGGTACCTATATACTACTACAATATACGACAAGACTCCTTTTTCTTCTTCTTATCGTTGGCGGCTGCAGTACATAGAGCGCGGCGGATTTTTCTTTGTCTCTACAGGTGAAAATCTTGTTCCATTTTTCTATTTTTCTTTTCTTTTTTCGGGTTGTTCCATTTTTTATTTATGTTTAGGAGTTTTTTTTTGTTTGAAGTTGCAACCGCCCAACCCGAGCGCAATCGCAACTCAGCACGCCCAAGCGCAATTGCAAAACATATAACGTGACTGCAACCGGGGGTCGGGGCCGAGGGTTGTCGGCGCCGATGAAATCGGTTCCATTTTTATATTTATTGTTAGTTTTTTTGTTGTAGTTGCAACCGACACGGCCCGAGCGCAATCGCAGCACAACACACCCAAGCGCAATTGCAAGGCATATAACATGACCGCAACCGGGGGTCGGGGCGGAGGGTTGTCGGCGCCGATGAAATCGGTTCCTTTTTTTATTTATTGTTAGTTTTTTGTTGTAGTTGCAACTGACCCGGCCCGAGTGCAATCGCAACACATCATACCCAAACGCAATTGCAAGACATATACCATGACCGCAACGGGGGTCGGGGCAGAGGGTTGTCGGCGCCGATGAAATCGGTTCCTTTTTTTATTGTTAGTTTTTTTTGTTGTAGTTGCAACCGCCCCTACCCGAGCGCAATCGCAACTCAGCACACCCGAGTGCAATTGCAAGACAAATAACGTGACCGCAACTGGGGGTCGGGGGCGGAGGTTGTAGTTGCAACCGCCTCAACCCAAGCGCAATCGCAAGTCAGCACACCCAAGCGCAATTGCAAGCCATATAACATGACCGCAACCGGGGGTCGGGGCCGAGGGTTGTCGGCGCCGATGAAATCGGTTCCATTTTTTATTTATTGTTAGTTTTTTTAGTTGCAACCGACCCGGGCCGAGCGCAATCGCAACACAGCACACCCAAGCGCAATTGCAAGACATACAACATGACCGCAACCAGGGGTCGGGGCAGAGGGTTGTCGGCGCCGATGAAATCGGTTCCATTTTTTATTTATTGTTAGTTTTTTTGTTGTTGTAATTGCAACCGCCCCAACCCAAGCGCAATCGCAACACAACACACTCAAGCGCAATTGCAAGACATATAACGTGATCGCAATCGGGGGTCGGGGCGGAGGGCTTTCGGCGCCAATGAAATTGTTCCATTTTTTATTTATTGTTAGGTTTTTTTGTTGTAGTTTCAACCGCCCCGACCCGAGCGCAATCGCAACTCAGCACACCCAAGCGCAATTGCAAGGCATATAACGTGACCGCAACTGGGGGTCGGGGTGGAGGATGTAGTTGCAACCGCCTCAACCCAAGCGCAATTGCAAGTCAGTACACCCAAGCGCAATTGCAAGCCATATAACATGACCCCCTGACCCCTGATTGCAAGTCAGTACACCCAAGCACAATTGCAAGTATATTTTTGTTGTAGTTGTAGTCGCCCCAACCTGCAAAATGCAACTTTTTCCAAGTACATGGTGAATACATGGTGTCAAACTCTTTCCAAATACTCGGTGCACTTTTTTGATACCTGACATTTTCTAAAAAAAATACACGGTGAATATATTATGCAATAAACTTTTGTATGTACTTACATATTTCCGTATTTTTCACAGTATGTTTTTCCTTTTCTAGCTGTGTAACATTTCCTTTTTAGAAGATTTGTTTGAAAAAGTTAATAATATCTGGCACAAAAAAAACTAAAAACAACAATGGGAAAATGATCACAAAACCTGAGTACGGGCTTAGCTGCTCCATGTTTCTAGGCTCCCTCGTCAACGTCAAACAATAAAGAACTTTTGTCATTGTACACGGGCCCAAGAAAAAAACTAAAAAGGCTCACAAATCACAACCCACAGACAACCGCACAGACAAACAAACTAAAATAGCCCACACGAAGGCACGATGATCAGCCCGCCAGCATTGGCCCATTGAACAAACAAACTATGGTCCAGCCTGAAACAAAAACGACCTGGAACAACAAACAGTGATGTCATCTACACGTCATCTGAATGAGACCATTTTAAATATCATCTAGATGAGTTCTAGGCACTCCCTAAATTAATTTATTCGTGCAAGCATCGGAATTCTTTTGGTAGTCCCACTCTCTAACAAATCTGCGTGCAGCCCACAAGGGCCCTGTTTGGATACTCTAACCCAGTTAAAGTTAGAGTTATTCTAACCCAAATAAGCACCTCTCTACTGGAATAGTTAAGTTAGATGAAACTAACCCACTCTAACCCTCCCTGTTTGGATACTTTTGAGTTATTTAAGTCCCCAACTAACCCAAACTAGCTCTAACCCATGATCAAACAGGGCCAAGATCGAAAAAGGAACGAAGCGCAGGTGACCGATGCAGAGGCCCTTAAAAAGCTGACGCGCTCACTCTGACCATATAGGCCTAATAAAAGAGGGAGTAGTACTCGGTGTCTGGAGTACAAGATTCGCTGTCTATTCAAACAATCGATAATAATTACTACTTTTTATTTATAGTACCAAAAAGCATCTACTGGCTATCTGTCTGAATTCGTTGCTCGATGCAGATGAGATTCCCTGTCTACTCAAACAATCAACAATAATAATTATTTATAGTACAAAAGCATATGCTGACATTGACATGTTACCCTCTTATTTATTTTTTTGAATTTTCTGCATCTTTGGCACCATGCGCACTTACGGCATCTGCAGGCCGGCATGAAAATATGGTCCAGCACCCATTTGCAGACTCAGTCTTATCTCTATCTTTATTTTTTCTAATAATAAAAGGGGCATTGCTTCGGATCACCCGTCATGAATATTGCCACCAAAGTTGTCGATAATTACACACCATGCCATCCATAATACGAATTGTTTCTTCCTTTACACATGATCGACAACTTTGGTTCAATAAAGTTAAATCCCAATATATAACTCAAGATGGCAACGGGGACGAAACCCATCGGGTTTTGCCTTCTCAAACCCATCCCCACGAGAAAATTGTAAACCCGTCCCCGTCCCCATCACTGTGTGCGGGGCTAGTTTTCCGCCCATCCCCTAAACCCATCGGGTTTCGGGGAACCCACGGGGAACCCACAAAGAAAAATCAAAATATTTAAACAAACATAATGGCGACAAAGAATAACATTTCATCAGCAAAACAAGCACATTCGAGCAGCATAACTTGAGCAAATTTCAACAAAAAACAAAAGTACATGGTTCAACAGCTATATAGAGTGTATTTCAACAGCATGATGCCACATTTCAGCAACTAAGATGATCAAATTTCAGCAACAAAGATGATCTGATTTAAGCCATACATGGTTCAACAAGATGTGCAATTACACAAGTTCTAAAATAGAATTCTTGGTTCACAAATCACGAGCATAAAGGAGACGAAATGGTCCAATACATAAGTTATAAAATAGAATTTATAGTTCACAAATCACTTTAAAATTGTAACCATCATGTATCTTTCACATCTCCAAGCCTCCAAAAGAAATGTAATTTAGCGGGTATTGCCGGTTTCGGGTTGGGGACTACAAAGCGGGTGTAAAACCAAGCGTGTCGGGTTGTATAATGTGCCCAACAACAGCCCCACGGGGATAAAAAGATGCCCATCCCCGTCCCCTAATAGGGTAAAAACCCACGGGGATGCGGGTTTCGGGGCCCCGTTGCCATCTTGATATATAACACAAGGATTGAGATAGCCCGGTGGATAGAGCTTCTCGGTTTGAGTCCCCCTTCTTCACTTTTAAAAGCTTTCTTAAATATTCATATATTTTAAACCGCAACTTCAAATCTAACATGTTATATATGAAAATTCCTCTGAAAAATGTGTACATTTCAAATATGCTATTTCGTGCATGTTAATCATTTCTAAATTATGTTAGCATGCAACTTTAATCAATATCTTCTTTACATGTGGTATTTTGAAAATGCTGATTCTATATGTTTTACCTCATTTAAACTGAGTAGATGTAATAGTTTATTACTTTCATAAAAACTATTATCGGAATCGCATGGGATGATGATTGCTACCAGCTACCATATACTAAAGATTACAACAGGTACATAAGCATCCTCTCTATTTCACGCAGTACACAATAAATAACCCATATATGATGATGTACACTAAACTGTTGATACGAGCTTTATGTAAACCAGTGGCTTGACATTGATTTTCATATTGTTTGAGATTTATATAAAGATGTTGATACGCAATCTTGAATACCTGGCATGCATGTTTGCCTGTTTGCCTGTTTTTAGTGAAGCTATGTAATATGTTTGCAACCAAATTAAGTCTTGACTTGATTATAGTTGTAAACACATATATCAGCAAGACAAAAATAATGCTCTTATGCACATGCTATCATTCAGTACTAACATGTATTGTTCTATTTTCATCCTAATGCAATGTTTACTGGGCATCACTGAGGAGTAACGGCAATAGAGACATAAAGAGATAGCGGCAACTAGGTAGATATTTATGTTATCTAATGGATTAGAAACACCTTGAGTACACTCCAAAAATCATCCCATCTTTATATTTTTCTGTAACACCACTTATCATGTTGCTGATGTCATTGGTGTGTGTACGAGGGATGATTTTTTTCTCCCGTTGCAACGCATGGGCATGTTTGCTACTAATAGTTCAAATGTTCAAATGCAGAAGTAGTTCTACTTAAGTTCAAATATTACACTCAAACATTGTTGTCCCTTTCACCGCCCACAAATTCTCAATCAGATCTTCCTTCAGTTGCTCGTCAGTTGCTCGATGCCGGATTTGTTGATGCATTTGAACAAACTCTTTAATTGTGGCCGACTTATGATTAGGAAGTTTGATAGGATCACCCATGTTCTCAAATTCAAGACTTACAGCAGGATCGTCACTCTCATCCCCCAAGATCATGTTGTGCATGACCACACAACAGGTAATCACCTTCAACAAGGTCTCCGCAACCATTGTTTAGCTAGTCCACGGTCAATTGTAAAAACGTTCTTGTAGGACTCCAAATGCACTCTCAACATCCTTTCTCTTTGGGCAAATTGAGCCTTTTTTGGGCCAAGTGGGTTAGAGATGGTGCCGACAAAGGTAGCCCACAGAGGATAGATACCGTCAACCAGAGGGTAACTCATGTTGTACTCATGATCATTGATAGTATAGTGGCAAGGGGTGATGCGTCTCCATCGTATCTACTTTTCCAAACACTTTTGCTATTGTTTTGGACTCTTGCATGATTTGAATGAAACTAGCCCGGACAGACGTTGTTTTCCGCAGAACTACCATTGTGTTGTTTTTGAAGGAAATATGACCTAGAGGCAATAATAAAGTTATTATTTATTTCCTCATATCATGATAAATGTTTATTATTCATGCTAGAATTGTATTAACCGGAAACATAATACATGTGTGAACATATAGACAAATAGAGTGTCACTAGTATGCCTCTACTTGACTAGCTTGTTAATCAAAGATGTTTATTGAACCATGAACAAGGAGTTGTTATTTGATTAACAAGGTCACATCATTAGTTGAATGATCTGATTGACATGACCCATTCCGTTAGCTTAGCTCCCGATCGTTTAGTATGTTGCTATTGCTTCCTTCATGACTTATACATGTTCCCATGACTATGAGATTATGCAACTCCGTTTACGGAGGAACACTTTGTGTGCTACCAAGCGTCTGGCGTAATCGGGTGATTATAAAGGTGCTCTCTGGTGTCTCCGAAGGTACTTGTTGAGTTGGCGTATTCGAGATTAGGATTTGTCACTCCGAATGTCGGAGAGGTATCTCTGGGCCCTCTCGGTAATACACATCACTTAAGCCTTGCAAGCATTTCAACTAATGAGTTAGTTGCGAGATGATGTATTACGGAGCGAGTAAAGATACTTGCGTAGCGAGATTGAACTAGGTATTGGATACCGACGATCGAATCTCGGGCAAGTAACATACCGATGACAAAGGGAACAACGTATGTTGTTGTGCGGTTTGACCGATAAAGATCTTCGTAGAATATTTAGGAACCAATATGGGCATCCAGGTCCGGCTATTGGTTATTGACCGGAGACGTGTCTCGGTCATGTCTACTTTGTTCTCGAACCGTAGGGTCCGCACGCTTAAGGTTCCGATGACAGTTTCATTATGAGTTTATGTATTTTGATGTACCGAAGGTTGTTTGGAGTCCCGGATGTGATCACGGACAAGATGAGGAGTCTCGAAATGGTCGAGACATAAAGATTGATATATTGGACGGATATATTTGGACAGGAAAGGTTCGGGTGAGATTGAAATATCCGAGTACGGAGGTTACGGAACCCCGGTAAGTATATGGGCCTTATTGGGCCTTAGTGGAAGGAGGAGAAGGAGCAAGGAGGCGCCCCCAAGCCCAATCCGAATTGGGAGGGTGCGGCCCCCTTTCCTTCTCTCCTCCCCTCTTCCTTCCTTCTCCTACTCCTAATAGGAAAGGGGGCCAAACCTACTTGGAGTAGGTTTGCCCCCCTATGGCGCCTCCTCCTTGGCCGGCCTCCTCCTCCCTCCCTCCTTTATATCTGGGGCGGGGGCACCCTAGACACACAAGTTGATCATTGAGATCGTTCCTTAGCCGTGCGGTGCCCCCTCCACGATATTACACCTCGGTCATATTGTAGCGGTGGTTAGGCGAAGCCTGCGCGAGAGAACATCAAGATCGTCCACCACGCCGTCGTCTTGAGAACTCCTCCAGCGCCTCTGCTGGATCGGAGATCGGGTGCGTCATCGAGTTATACGTGTGTCAAGAACTCGGAGGTGCGAGTAACGGTGCTTGGATCGGTTGAAGCGGGAGGACGACGACTACTTCCTCTACGTTGCGTCAACGCTTCGCTTCGGGTTCACGAGGGTGCGTAGACAACACTCTCCCTCTCGTTGCCATGCATCACCATGATCTTGCGTGTGCGTAGGAAATTTTTGGAAATTACTATGTTCCCCAACAGTGGCATCAGAGCCTAGGTTTTATGGTTTGATGTTATATGCACGAGTAGAACACAAGTGAGTTGTGGGCGATATAAGTCATCTGCTTACCAACATGTCATACTTTGGTTGGCGGTATTGTTGGATGAAGCGGCCGGACCGACATTACGCCAGACGCTTACGCGAGACTGGTTTTACTGCCGTGCTATGCACACGGTGACTAGCGGGTGTCGGTTTCTCCAACTTTAGTTGAACCAAGTGTGGCTACGCCGGTCCTTGCGAAGGTTAAAACAGCATCAACTTGACAAACTATCGTTGTGGTTTTGATGCGCGAGGTGAGATTGGTTCTTGCTTAAGCCCGTAGCAGCCACGTAAAACTTGCAACAACAAAGTAGAGGACGTCTAACTTGTTTTTGCAGGGCATGTTGTGATGTGATATGGCCAAGACATGATGCTATATTTTATTGTATGAGATGATCATGTTTTGTAACGAAGTTATCGATCGGCAATGGCAGGAGCCATATGGTTGTCGCTTTATTTTATGAAATGCAAGCATACTGTAATTGCTTTACTTTATCACTAAGCGGTAGCGATAGTCGTAGAAGCAATAGATGGCGAAAGCGACAATGATGCTACGATGGAGATCAAGGTGTCGCGCCGGTGGCGATGGTGATCATGATGGTGCTTGGAGATGGAGATCACAAGCACAAGATGATGATGGCCATATCATATCACTTATATTGATTGCATGTGATGTTTATCCTTTATGCATCTTATCTTGCTTTGATTGACGGTAGCATTTTAAGATGATCTCTCACTAAAATTATCAAGAAGTGTTCTCCCGAGTATGCACCGTTGCCAAAGTTCGTCGTGCCCGGACACCACGTGATGATCGGGTGTGATAAGCTCTCGTCCATCTACAACGGGTGCAAGCCAGTTTTGCACACGCAGAATACTCGAGTTAAACTTGACGAGCCTAGCATATGCGAGATATGGCCTCGGAACACGGAGACCGAAAGGTCGGCGTGAATCATATAGTAGATATGATCAACATAAGATGTTCACCATTGAAAACTACTCCATCTCACGTGATGATCGGTTATGGTTTAGTTGATTTGGATCACGTGATCACTTAGATGACTAGAGAGATGTCTGTCTAAGTGGGAGTTCTTAAGTAATATGATTAATTAAACTTAAATTTATCATGAACTTAGTACCGATAGTATCTTGCTTGTCTATGTTGATTGTAGATAGATTGGCCCGTGCTGTTGTTCCATTGAATTTTAATGCGTTCCTTGAGAAAGCTAAGTTGAAAGATGATGGTAGCAACTACGCGGATCGGGTCCGTAATTTGAGGATTATCCTCATTGCTGCTGAGAAAAATTACGTCTGGAAGCACCGCTGGGTGCGAACTGCTTCGATGATCTAACCGACGGCGTTAAGAACGTCTGGCGAGCAAAGCGATGACTACTCGATAGTTCAATGTGCATGCTTTACAGACTTAGAACCGGGACTTCAACGACGTTTTGAGCGTCATGGAGCATATGAGATGTTCAGAGTTGTAGTTAATATTCCGAAGAATGCCCGGATTGAGAGATATGAAGTCTCCAATAAGTTCTATAGCTGCAAGATGGAGGAGAATAGTTCTGTCAGTGAGCACATACTCAAGATGTCTGGGTATTGTAATCACTTGATTCAACTGGGAGTTACTCTTCCGGATGATAGCGTCATTTATAGAATTCTCCAATCACTTCCACCAAGCTACAAGAGCTTCGTGATGAACTATAATATGCAAGGGATGGGTAAGACAATTCCCGAGCTCTTCGCAATGCTAAAGGCTGCGGAGGTAGAAATCAAGAAGGAGCATCAAGTGTTGATGGTTAACAAGACCACTAGTTTCAAGAAAAAGGGCAAAGGGAAGAAGAAGGGGAACTTCAAGAAGAACAGCAAACAAGTTGCTGCTCAAGAGAAGAAACCCAAGTCTGGACCTAAGCACAAATCGAGTGCTTCTACCGCAAGGCATCGTCCTTGGAAGCGGAACTGCCCCAAGTATTTGGCGGATAAGAAGGATGGCAAGGTGAACAAAGGTATATGTGATATACATGTTATTGATGTGTACCTTACTAGAGCTCGCAGTAGCACTGGTATTTGATACTGGTTACATTGCTAATATTTGCAACTCAAAGCAGGACTATGGATTGCGAACAACGGCAAAGGACGAGGTGACGATCGCGTGGGAAATGGTTCCAAAGTCGATGTGATCGCGGTCGGCACGCTACCTCTACATCTACCTTGGGATTAGTATTAAACCTAAATAATTGTTATTTGGTGCCAGCGTTGAGCATGAACATTATATCTGGATCTTGTTTGATGCGAGACGGTTATTCATTTAAATCAGAGAATAATGGTTGTTCTATTTATATGAGTAATATCTTTTATGGTCATGCACCTTTGAAGAGTGGTCTATTTTTGATGAATCTCGATAGTAGTGATACACATATTCATAGTGTTGAAACCAAAAGATGCAGAGTTGATAATGATAGTGCAACTTATTTGTGGCACTGCCGTTTAGGTCATATCGGTGTAAAGCGCATGAAAAAACTCCATACTGATATGCAGAAAGAAGATCTTTGGACATCACTTAAGGCAAATTTCACCCTACCGCCAGAGGAGGATCCAGAGAAGCCAGTTAAAGAGCAATTGATCAAGTCTCATGCTCTTAAGAAGATGGTAGAGAACTATTTAGGAGGTGGAAGAATGAGCTGAAAACAGAGTTTGTCGACGAAGATTTGACACCAGAATTCACCGGAAAGTATGAGAAGATCAGAGATCACTGGCCCGCATTTGTGGCCCACAAGTCTTCGGAAAAGAGTAAGAAGATGTCAGCGATAAACAAGAAAAATGCTGCGAAGAAGAAGCATCACCATCGCACGGGGTCAGGTGGCTACCTCAAAGCCCGGCCTTTGTGGGACAAGGCTGAGAATGACCTGATTGCTAAAGGGGTCGAACCAGAGACATTGAACTGGCCAGACCGTTGCCGGACTTCGTTCTTCGGGGTTGGCGGAACCTTGGACCCTGTAACAGGGAAGTGCGTTTGGACGGATGAGCAATTGCGAATACCCGTCACAAAGCTTTAGGAGTATATCGAGAAAGCGCAGCAAGGGACGTTCGTCCCAGACAGAGAGAAGGACGAGCTCACAATGGCCCTCGGGAATCCTGAGCACACTGGACGGACACGAGGCACGCTAGGCTCCGTTTCATGGAAGGCTGGCTTTCGCATTTAGGGGTTACAAAACCCGGAGAGGAGGAAGAAAGTGGAGCATAGCCAAGCTGCGAGCCTTTGCGAAAGGGTACAAGGGCTAGAGGAACGAGAAGAAGATCGTAGCAAACGACCTGCCGAATCTTCCCCTGAAGCTACCCCGCCATATCAGCGGAGAAGCAGCGTGGGTTCCACCGAGCAGACTCAGCAGCTGGTGAAGGAAATATGCCCTAGAGGCAATAATAAAGTTATTATTTATTTCCTTATTTTATGATAAATGTTTATCATTCATGCTAGAATTATATTAACCGGAAACATAATATATGTGTGAATGAATAGACAAACAGAATGTCACTAGTATGCCTCTACTAGACTAGCTTGTTAATCAAAGATGGTTATGTTTCCTAACCATGAACAAAGAGTTGTTATTTGATTAACAAGGTCACATCATTAGTTGAATGATCGATTGACATGACCCATTCCATTAGCTTAGCACACGATCGTTTAGTATGTTGCTACTGCTTTTTATCCATGACTTATACATGTTCCTATAACTATGAGATTATGCAACTCCGTTTACGGAGGAACACTTTGGGTACTACCAAAGCGTCACAACGAATCGGGTGATTATAAAGGAGTACTACAGGTGTCTCCAAAGGCAGATGTTGGGTTGGCGTATTTCGAGATTAGGATTTGTCACTCCAATTGTCGGAGAGGTATCTCTGGGCCCTCTCGGTAATGCACATCACTTAAGCCTTGCAAGCATTACAGCTAATGAGTTAGTTGCGAGATGATGTATTACGGAACGAGTAAAGAGACTTGCTGGTAACGAGATTGAACTAGGTATTGGATACCGACGATCAAATCTCGGGCAAGTAACATACCGATGACAAAGGGAACAACGTATGTTGTTATGCGGTCTGACCGATAAAGATCTTCGTAGAATATGTAGGAGCCAATATGGGCATCCAGGTCTCGCTATTGGTTATTGACCAGAGACGTGTCTCGGTCATGTCTACATTGTTCTCGAACCGTAGGGTCCGCACGCTTAAGGTTTTGATGACGGTTATATTATGAGTTTGTGTATTTTGATGTACCGAAGAAGTTCGGAGTCCCGGATGTGATCACGGACATGACGAGGAGTCTCGAAATGGTCAAGACATAAAGATTAATATATTGGACGGCTATATTCGGACACGGAAAGGTTCGGAAGTTTCGGAGAAAACCGGAGTCTTGAGGGGTTACTGGAACCCCCCGGGAAGTTATGGGCCTTAGTGGGCCAAGAGGGAGAGAGGGCCGCACAGGAGGTGGCGCGCCCCCACAGGGGAGTCCGAATAGGACAAGGAGGGGCGGCCCCCTTCCCTCTCCTCTCCTCTCCTTCCTTCCCCTTCCTCCTTCCTAGTTGGACTAGGAAAGGGAGTCCTACTCCCACTAGGAGGAGGACTCCCCCTCCTGGCGCGCCTCCTAGGGCCGGCCGCCCTCCC
Organism: Aegilops speltoides; assembly: GCA_021437245.1. Classification (NCBI taxonomy): domain Eukaryota; kingdom Viridiplantae; phylum Streptophyta; class Magnoliopsida; order Poales; family Poaceae; genus Aegilops; species Aegilops speltoides. Next base: position 10,790,298 of record CM038147.1, read on the forward strand.
CTTGCTCCTTTATATACGGGGCAGGGGCACCCTAGAACACACAAGTTGATCCTTGAGATCGTTCCTTAGCCGTGCGGTGCCCCTCCACCATAATCCACCTCGGTCATATCGTAGCGGTGCTTAGGCGAAGCCCTGCGTCAGTAGAACATCAAGATCGTCACCACGCCGTCGTGCTGACGGAACTCTCTCTCCCCGGAGCTTTGCTGGATCGGAGCCCGAGGAGCGTCACCGAGCTGTACATGTGTCAAGAACTCGGAGGCGCCGGAGTAACGGCGCTGGGATCGGTTGGATCGCGAGGAGAACGTACGACTACTTCCTCTACGTTGTGATCGCTTCGCTCGTGTACGAGGGTGCGAGACAACACTCTTCCCTCTCGTTGCTATGCATCACCATGATCTTGCGTGTGCGTAGGAAATTTTTGAAATTACTACGTAACCCCAACAGTGGCATCCGAGCCTAGGTTTTTATGGTTTGATGTTTTGCACGAGTAGAACACAAGTGAGTTGTGGGCGATACAAGTCATACTACCTACCAGCATGTCATATTTTGGTTCAGCGGTATTGTGAGATGAAGCGGCCCGGACCGACATTACGCGTACGCTTACGCGAGACTGGTTTCACCGTTACGAGCACTTGTGCTTAAAGGTGACTGGCGGGTGTCTGTCTCTCTCACTTTAGTTGAACCGAGTATGGCTATGCCCGGTCCTTGAGAAGGTTAAAACGGAGTCTATTTGATTAAGTATCGTTGTGGTTTTGATGCGTAGGTGAGATTGGTTCTTGCTTAAGCCCGTAGCAGCCACGTAAAATTTGCAACAACAAAGTAGAGGACGTCTAACTTGTTTTTGCAGGGCATGTTGTGATGTGATATGGTCAAGACGTGATGCTATATTTTATTGTATGAGATGATCATGTTTTGTAACGAAGTTATCGGCAATCGGCTGGAGCCATATGGTTGTCGCTTTATTGTATGAAATGCAACGCATACTGTAATTGCTTTACTTTATCACTAAGCGGTAGCGATAGTCGTAGAAGCAATAGATGGCGTAACGACAACGATGCTATGATGGAGATCAAGGTGTCGCGCGGTGGCGATGGTGATCACGACGGTGCTTGGAGATGGAGATCACAAGCACAAGATGATGATGGCCATATCATATCACTTATATTGATTGCATGTGATGTTTATCCTTTATGCATCTTATCTTGCTTTGATTGACGGTAGCATTTTAAGATGATCTCTCACTAAAATTATCAAGTAGTGTTCTCCCGAGTATGCACCGTTGCCAAAGTTCGTCGTGCGAAACACCACGTGATGATCGGGTGTGATAAGCTCTCGTCCATCTACAACGGGTGCAAGCCAGTTTTGCACACGCAGAATACTCAGTTATACTTGACGAGCCTAGCATATGCAGATATGGCCTCGGAACACGGAGACCGAAAGGTCGGCGTGAATCATATAGTAGATATGATCAACATAAGATGTTCACCATTGAAAACTACTCCATCTCACGTGATGATCGGTTATGGTTTAGTTGATTTGGATCACGTGATCACTTAGATGACTAGAGGGATGTCTGTCTAAGTGGGAGTTCTTAAGTAATATGATTAATTGAACTTAAATTTATCATGAACTTAGTACCTGATAGTATCTTGCTTGTCTATGTTTGTTTGTAGATAGATGGCTCGTGCTGTTGTTCCGTTGAATTTTAATGCGTTCCTTGAGAAAGCAAAGTTGAAAAATGTTAGTAGCAATGATGTGGATTGGATCCGCGATCTGAGGTTTATCCTCATTGCTGCACAGAAGAATTATGTCCTTAATGCACCGCTACGTAACAGACCTATTGCAGGAGCAGATTCAGACGTTATGAACGTTTGGCTAGCTCAAATATGATGACTACTCGATAGTTTTGTGCACCATGCTTTATGGCTTAGAATCGGGACTTCAAAGATGTTTTGAACATCATGGACCATATGAGATGTTCCAGGAATTGAAGTTAATATTTCAAGCAAATACCCGAGTTGAGAGATATGAAGTCTTCAACAAGTTCTATAGCTAAAAGATGGAGGAGAATCGCTCAACTAGTGAGCATGTGCTCAGATTATGCAGGTACTTCAATCGCTTGAATCAAGTGGGAGTTAATCTTCCGGATAAGATAGTGATTGATGAGAATTCTCTAGTCACCATCACTAAGTTAGTAGAACTTCGTGATGAACTATAGTATGCAAGGGATGATGAAAATGATTCCCGAGTTTTTCATAATGATGAAATCGTTGAAGGTAGAAATCAAGAAAGAACATCAAGTGTTGATGGTTAACAAGACCACTAGTTTCAAGAAAAGAGCAAAGGGATAGAAGGGAACTTCAAGAAGAACGGCAAGCAAGTTCTTTGCTCAAGTGAAGAAGCCCAAGTCGGACCTAAGCACGAGACTAAGTGCTTCTCTTGCAAAGGACTGGTCCTTTGGAAGCGGAACTGCCCCAAGTATTTGGCGGATAAGAAGGATGGCAAGGTGAACAAAGGTATATGTGATATACATGTTATTGATGTGTACCTTACTAGAGCTCATGATAGCACTGGTATTTGATCTTGGTTCATTGCTAATATTGGCAACTCAAAGCAGGACTACGGATTAAGCAAACACCGCAAAGGACGAGGTGACGATGCGCGTGGGAAATGGTTCCAAAGTCGATGTGATCGCGGTCGGCACGCTACCTCTACATCTACCTTCGGGATTAGTTTTAGACCTAAATAATTGTTATTTGGTGCTGCGTTGAGCATGAACATTATATCTGGATCTTGTTTGATGCGAGGCGGTTATTCATTTAAATCGAGAGAATAATGGTTGTTCTATTTATATGAGTAATATCTTTTATGGTCATGCACCCTTGAAGAGTGGTCTATTTTGATGAATCTCGATAGTAGTGATACACATATTCATAATGTTGAAACTAAAAGATCAGAGTTGATAATGATAGTGCAACTTATTTGTGGCTTGCCGTTTAGGTCATATCGGTATAAAGCGCATGAAGAAACTCCATCTTGATGGACTTTTGGAGTCACTTGATTATGAATCACTTGGCACTTGCGAACCGTGCCTCATGGGCAAGATGACTAAAACCCGTTCTCGGCACTATGGAGAGAGCAACAGATTTGTTGGAAATCATACATCTGAGATGTATGTGGCCCGATGAATGTTGAGGCTCGTGGCGGATATCGCTATTTTCTCACCTTCACATATGATTTAAGCAGATATGGGTATATCTACTTAATGAAGCATAAGTCTGAAACATTTGAAAAGTTCAAAGAATTTCAGAGTGAAGTTGAAAATCATCGTAATAAGAAAATAAAGTTTCTACGATCGATCGTGGAGGCGAATATTTGAGTTCTGAGTTTGGTCTACATTTGAAACAATGCGGAATAGTTTCGCAACTCACGCCACCCGGAACACCACAGCGTAATGGTGTGTCCGAACATCGTAATCGCACTTTACTAGATATGGTGCGATCTATGATGTCTCTTACAGATTTACCGCTATCGTTTTGGGGTTATGCTCTTGAGACGACCGCATGCACACTGAATAGAACACCGTCAAAATCCGTTGAGACGACACCTTATGAACTATGGTTTAGCAAGAAACCAAAGTTGTCGTTTCTCAAAGTTTGGGGATGCGATGCTTATGTGAAAAAGCTTCAACCTGATAAGCTCGAACCCAAATCGGAGAAATGTGTCTTCATAGGATACCCAAAGGAAACAGTTGGGTACACCTTCTATCACAGATCCGAAGGCAAGACATTTGTTGCCAAAAATGGATCCTTTCTAGAGAAGGAGTTTCTCTCGAAAGAAGTGAGTGGGAGGAAAGTAGAACTTGATGAGGTAATTGTACCTTCTCCCTTATTTGAAAGTAGTTTGACGCAGAAACCGGTTTCTGAGACATCTACACCAAATAGTGAGGAAGTTGATGATGTTGATCATGAAACTTCAGATCAAGTTACCACAGAACCTCGTAGATCAACGAGTAAGATCCGCACTGAGTGGTACGGTAATCCTGTTCGGAAGTCATGCTACTAGATCATGATGAACCCACGAACTATGAAGAAGCGATGGTGAGCCCAGATTCGCAAAATGGCTTGAGGCCATGAAATCGAGATGGGATCCATGTATGAAAACAAAGTATGGACTTTGGTTGACTTGCCGAGGGTCGGCAAGCAATAGAAAACAAGTGGATCTTCAAGAAGAAGACCGACGCCGACGGTAATGTAGCTGTCTACAAAGCTCGACTTGTCGCAAAGGGTTTCCGACAAGTTCAAGGGATTGACTACGATGAGACCTTCTCACCCGTAGCGATGCTTAAGTCTGTCCGAATCATGTTAGCAATTGCGCATTTTATGATTATGAAATTTGGCAAATGGATGTAAAGACTACATTCTGAATGGATTTACGGAAGAAGAGTTGTATATGATGCAACCGAAGGTTTTATCGATCCAAAGGAGCTAACAAAGTGTGCAAGCTCCAGCGATCCATTTATGGACTGGTGCAAGCATCTTGGAGTTGGAATAAATGCTTTGATAGTGTGATCAAAGCATTTGGGTTCATCTGAGACTTTTGGAGAAGCCTGTATTTACAAGAAAGTGAGTGGGAGCTCAGAGCATTTACGATATTATATGTAGATGACATATTACTAATTGGAAATGATATAGAATTTCTGGATAGCATAAAGGATACTTGAATAAGAGTTTTTCAATGAAAGACCTCGGTGAAGCTGCATACATATTGGGCATCAAAATCTATAGAGATAGATCAAGGCGCTTAATTGGACTTTCACAAAGCACATACCTTGACAAAATTTTGAAGAAGTTCAAAATGGATCAAGCAAAGAAAGGGTTCTTGCCTGTGTTGCAAGGTGTGAAGTTGAGTAAGACTCAATGCCCGACCACTGCAGAAGATAGAGAAAATGAAAGATGTTCCCTATGCTTCAGCCATAGGCTCTATCATGTATGCAATCTGTGTACTGCGGACTGATGTGTGCCTTGCTATAAGCTTAGCAGGAGGTACCAAAGTAATCCAGAGTGGATCATGGATAGCGGTCAAGAACATCTGAAATACCGAAAAGGACTAAGGATATGTTTCTCGTATATGGAGGTGACAAAGAGCTCATCGTAAGCAGTTACGTTGATGCAAGCTTTGACACCGATCCGACGATTCTAAATCGCAGACGGATACGATTTACACTAAGCGAAGGAGCTGTCGGTTGGTGCAGTTCTAAACAAAGCGTCGTGGCGGGATCTACATGTGAAGCGGAGTACATAGCAGCTTCGAAGCAGCTAATGAAGGAGTCGGATGAAGGAGTTCATATCCGATCTAGGTGTCATACCTAGTGCATCGGGTCCAATGAAAATCTTCGTGACAATCTTGGAGCAATTGCCTTAGCGAAGGAATCCAGATTTCACAAGAGGACCAAGCACATCAAGAGACGCTTCAATTCCATCCGGATTTAGTCCGGTGGGAGACATAGAGATTTGCAAGATACATACGGATCTGAATGTAGCAGACCCGTTGACTAAGCCTCTTCCATGAGCAAAACATGATCAACACCAAGACTCCATGGGTGTTAGAATCATTACTATGTAATCTAGATTATTGACTCTAGTGCAAGTGGGAGACTGAAGGAAATATGCCCTAGAGGCAATAATAAAGTTATTATTTATTTCCTTATTTTATGATAAATGTTTATCATTCATGCTAGAATTATATTAACCGGAAACATAATATATGTGTGAATGAATAGACAAACAGAATGTCACTAGTATGCCTCTACTAGACTAGCTTGTTAATCAAAGATGGTTATGTTTCCTAACCATGAACAAAGAGTTGTTATTTGATTAACAAGGTCACATCATTAGTTGAATGATCTGATTGACATGACCCATTCCATTAGCTTAGCACACGATCGTTTAGTATGTTGCTACTGCTTTTTTATCCATGACTTATACATGTTCCTATAACTATGAGATTATGCAACTCCGTTTACGGAGGAACACTTTGGTACTACCAAACGTCACAACGAATCGGGTGATTATAAAGGAGTACTACTGGTGTCTCCAAAGGCGGATGTTGGGTTGGCGATTTGAGATTAGGATTTGTCACTCCAATTGTCGGAGAGGTATCTCTGGGCCCTCTCGGTAATGCACATCACTTAAGCCTTGCAAGCATTACAACTAATGAGTTAGTTGCGAGATGATGTATTACGGAACGAGTAAAGAGACTTGCCGTAACGAGATTGAACTAGGTATTGGATACCGACGATCAAATCTCGGGCAAGTAACATACCGATGACAAAGGGAACAACGATGTTGTTATGCGGTCCGACCGATAAAGATCTTCATAGAATATGTAGGAGCCAATATGGGCATCCAGGTCCCGCTATTGGTTATTGACCGGAGACGTGTCTCGGTCATGTCTACATTGTTCTCGAACCGTAGGGTCCGCACGCTTAAGGTTTCGATGGACGGTTATATTATGAGTTTGTGTATTTTGATGTACGAAGAAGTTCGAGTCCCGGATGTGATCACGGACATGACGAGGAATCTCGAAATGGTCGAGACATAAAGATTAATATATTGGACGGCTATATTCGGACACCGGAAAGGTTCGGAAGTTTCGGAGAAAACGGAGTTGGGAGGGTTACCGGAACCCCCGGGAAGTTATGGGCCTTAGTGGGCCAAGAGGAGAGAGAGGGTCGCACCATGAGGTGGCGCCCCCTGGGGAGTCCGAGCAGGACAGGAGGCGCGCCCCCTCTCCTCTCCCTCTCCTCTCCTTCCTTCCCCTTCCTCCTTCCTAGTTGGACTAGGAAAGGGAGTCCTACTCCCACTAGGAGGAGGACTCCCCCTCTTGGCGCGCCTCCTAGGGCCGGCGGCCCTCCCCTGCTCCTTTATATACGGGGCAGGGGGGCACCCTAGAACACACAAGTTGATCCTTGAGATCGTTCCTTAGCCGTGTGCGGTGCCCCCTCCACCATAATCCACCTCGGTCATATCGTAGTGGTGCTTAGGCGAAGCCCCTGCATCGTAGAACATCAAGATCGCCACCACGCCGTCGTCTTGTGGAACTCTCTCCCGGAGCTTTGCTGGATCGGAGCCCGAGGAGCGCCACCGAGCTGTACGTGTGTCAAGAACTCGGAGGCGCCGAGTAACGGCGCTGGATCGGTTGGATCGCGAGGAGAACGTCGACTACTTCCTCTACGTTGTGATCGCTTCGCCGGTCTCACGAGGGCACGAGACAACAATCTTCCCTCTCGTTGCTATGCATCACCATGATCTTGCGTGTGCGTAGGAAATTTTTTGAAATTACTACGTAACCCAACAGCTGGAGCCTGCCTTCATGGCTCCTGCTAGCTACCCCGTGGATGCTATCACGGAGTCTCAACATTGCCACCTTATGACGTGATGGATGACATTGAAAGTCAAGGCGGGTGTTGGCTCTGTTATACCTAATGAACCTGGCTCAACCTACCACGACCAGCCGATTCCAGAAGGATATGCTAGGGTGATGGTGGATCAAATAACGGACGGATTTGAGGACCTTCAGCTTGACCACCCTACGGGTAAAGGGGAGATTCGGCTGGGTTCTTCTCTGAAGACTCCATGCCTGTGGCGGAAGGAGCTCATCAACCTTTCGAACTGGACACCTCCGCCTCCTCCTCCTCCTCCGGCGAGTCAAGGCAATCCGCCTCCTCCTCCGCCTCCTCCTCCAGCGAGTGATCAGGGCACTCAGCCTCCTTCTCTGGCGCGTGGCGGCACTCCGCCTCCTTCTCCGCCTACGCCGGCGCGCCTGAGCAGCCAGCCTCCTCCTTCTTCGCCTCATTAACAAGGGCGGATCAAGAGACCCGCTGCCGCTCCGACTGCTCTGGCGTGTCGTAGTCCTTCGCCTCCACCTCGTAAGAAAGGAAAGACAGTCGCAGCCACTCCGTCTGCTCCAGCGTCTTGCAGCGCAGCCATAGCCGGGAGGCAATACAAATATGGTCCTTCTCTCAAGACTCCAGAGAAGTTACCATATGAGAGGACCGTGGAGGAAAACACGCGGATCATGCAAGCCGGAGTGAATAACTTCTTTGAAGGGGTGAAAGCAAAGATACATCCACCTCCGGAGGAGAAGATAGATCCGGTAAAAGTGAAGCATACTCTGGCTGCCCTGAAGAAACCGCCAAAGTCTCCGGCGAAAGGAAACTATGAGCGCATTCTTACAAAGTCATTTGAGGAAGCGTGATGGTTGGGAAGTACTATCAGTGGTCAAGGACGAGCTGGGAAAAAAGTTGCCCAGCTCGGCGAACAACCAAACAAATCGTTCCTCCTGCTCCAGGTGTCTAGCGATATCGTCGCTAATGTTCCGGGCGGGATGGTGCCCGGTTATAACAATCTTGAAGATTACCTGCCCAACAATGTACATTATGATTTCTTGGAGGTGGACGAACACAAATACGTGTACGGGAAGCCTCTCGTCAAAGATGAAAGATCTCTACCAACGATGATGTTCAGATTCCATGATTGGTACATGAAAACCTGCAGAGAGTCTGAGGGGATGAATATTTTGACGCTGAGAGTCAGAGAGGAGCATGACCTCGTTGGACTTGAACTGTTCAATGTTCCATTTGAGGAGTTCTTCGCGTTTTTCAATCTAAAGGCCCTCGATAAATTGATGATCGCTTGCTACTGCCTGTAAGTACGGTACTACTTCTGACATTAAGTCTCTATATATAGGTCAGCTCTTTCATTGCATGTATTTTTAATTATCCTCACTATATTATGCAGATTGAAGATCGCCGAATTGAAGAAACGACAAATCGGTGACATTGGGTTCATTAACACAAATCTCATAGATGCATATATATGGTTAAATCTCAGGCCAAAGAAACCGAGGCCAAGTTGCTAAAATCGTTTGTATTAAATCAAAACAAAGCTATAATACTCTTCCCTTACGAATTCAAGTGAGTGTTACTGTCTTGTGCATATTCGGTTTCCCTTATTAGTCGAGGTTATAGTAATGTAATTGATTAGTTATGCATGTGTGCGCAAGTTCCACTATATTCTCCTTGAGATTAAGCTTGAGCATGGACTAGTAACCATCTTAGACTCGAGACAAAAAGATCCCAAGGAGTATGCGGACATGACTAAAATTCTAGAGAAGTAAGTTAAATCGATCATTATCGCACCATATCGGCAACTTTGTTCATTTCACGATATCAAGTAATTGTTTTCTTTGTCTCTTTGGTGGTTTGGAAAAATTCACCTCAAAAACTCCGGGACTGCCGAAGAAGCTGCAATTTAGACACCCGAAAGTAAGTACTATAGTAGCATATTCCACGCATCTCCTAGTGATTCAAGCGCTAGTTTCATCAATACCATTTAGCATGCTTACTAATTATCAGTTTGATTGACCTCTATTTCCTGTAAAGTGGTTGTGGCATGAACAAGGGAATGATTACTGTGGATACTACATTTGCGAGTCCATCCGCCACACGACCTGTGAGCGGGGCTACTCTGACAAACAATATGAAGTGCGTAAATAATAATATTCACAATTTTATTTTATTACCATCATTTGTGTTCAGTTTCATTTATTCATATATATGTATTGATCCCCTTCTTCAAATTAGATATTTCGGATGCGGGATGAACTCCTACCACCAGATCGTATGCGAGGAATTCAAGAGGAATTGGCGGCATTCTTTATTGACCACGTGATCGCTAAAGACGGAGAATACTATGTGGACCCTAATCAGCTCGTTTTTAATTAATTAGGAGATTATATTGTAAGAGATACTTATATTGTATATATGTAGCCAGTACGTAGCGTCGGATAGATATACGAGAACTTGTTGTTCGACCAATCTCTCAGAGAAGGAGAGGTGGTCGATATCACTTCTCTCTATATGCATATGTTCATGATGATCTTCTGTTTCCTTCAGTTGCTTACTAGCTAGCGTGTCTAGTCCTCTCTATACGTATAATACGTAGCGTCGACCAAGCACGGAGATAAGAGAGGACACTTCTCTCTATTAATTAGTTAGCTAACAAAATATATGAAACACCTAAATTAACCCCCCAAAACCCCCTAAGCCCCCCCCCCTTTAAAAAATAAAAACCCACTAGTGGAAAAACAGGCTTTCCGTCCAGCCCCATAAGTCATGGCTGTAGGAACCGCGACCAATGGGACCTTTAGTCGATTTCGAGGTGAACCGCGACCAAAGGCTGGGCCAGGCGCTCGGTGGCGGCTGGTGCACGTGAGGGGCTTTAGTCATGGTTGGCCAGACAACCGCGACTAAAGGTTTTCGGCATTTTTAGTCATGGTTTGCTGTGCCAACCGCGACTAAAGCCCTCCCTATATATACCCATCCAGAGCCAACACTTAGCCATTTTGGAGCCATTCTCTTCACAAGTGGGTGTAGGTTTGCTTTTGGTTCCTCTTATGCACATAAGGTGTTTGATGAAATGCCCCAAGAGCATGAAACAAACATGACATGAAGTGTTGGAGCCACACTCTTCGATCGCGGTTAGCAACTTGATGAACCTTTGATGTGTCAATATGCATGTGTGTAGTTCATAACAAATGCATGATGGTTAATTATATATTTTATATTATAATAATGCAGATGAATCGGCAATGGATGTACTGTAACCGACTCTCCGTGAGTTCACTACGGGTTTGAAAGATTTCCTCGTAGTGGCTAATGCGAACAAGCGGGGGTTTTGTTATCTGTCCATGTGTTATCTGTAAGAATGAGAAGGGTTACTCTTCCTCAAGAGTTGTTCACATGCATCCGCTTTGAAGGGTTTCATGCCAAGCTATAATTGTTGGACCAAGCATGGAGAAAGAGGGTTATAATGGAAGAAGATGAAGAAGGGGATGATTTCATCGATGAAAGCTATCTTGCTCATTTGGTGATACTTTCATGGAGGATTTGAAGGTGAAGGGAAGGTGAAGAAGAGGCACGTGATGATCCCGTTGATGATCTTGGTCGGACCATTGCTGATGCACGGAGACGCCGCTAAACCGAAAAGGAGAGGGAGAATTTGGATCGCATGTTAGAGGATCCTGAAAGGCGCTGTACCCGGATGCGATGATGGTCGAAAAAGCTGGGCTGCTGCTGGATTTGCTGAAATGGAAGGCGAGGCGGTGTAGCTGACTCGGCATTTGAAAACTTGCTGAAAATGTTGAAGAATATGTTTCAAAGGATAACGAGTTGCCCGCCAAGACGTCTGAAGCAAAGAAGGTTGTACGCCCTCTAGGTTTAGAGGTTTCAAGATACATGCATGCATCAACGATCGCATCCTCTACCGCGGTGAATCGAGAATTTGAATGAATGCCCGGTATGCCTTGCATTGCGTTATAAGATCGAGGCGATGACCCGGTGACGATGTTGAGGGCCGAAACCCGGAAGAGGGTTCCGCCAAGGTGATGTGGTATGCTCCTATAATACCACGGTTGAAACGTCTGTTCATGAACAAAGAGCATGCCAAGTTGTTGCGATGGCACAAAGAGGAACGTAAGTCGGACGGGAGTTGAGACACACCGCAGATGGAGCGCAATGGAGAAAGATCGACAGATGGTTCAGAGATTTTGCGGTGACGCAAGGAACATAAGATTTGCTCTAAGCACGGATGGCATGAATCCTTTTGGCGAGCGAGCTCCAGCCATAGCACTGCCCGTGACTCTATGCATCTACAACCTTCCTCCTTGGTTGTGCATGAAGCGGAAGTTCATTATGATGCCGTGCTCATCCAAGGTCCGAAGCAACCCGCAACGACATCGATGTGTACCTAAGGCCATTAGTTGATGAACTTTTACAGCTGTGGGGTGGTGTCCGTGTGTGGGATGAGCACAAACAAGAGGAATTTGACCTCACGTTGCGTTTTTCGTAACCATCAACGATTGGCCTGCTCTTAGTAACCTTCGGGACTGTCAAATAAGGGATACAATGCATGCACGCACCGCTTACATGAGACCGAAAGTGTACATTTGCCAAATTGTAAGAAGAACGTGTACCTTGGGCATCGTCGATTTCTTCCGAAAATTCATCCAAGAAGAAAGAAAGGCAAGCATTACGACGGCAAGGCAGATCACCGGCGAAGCTCGCGGAACGACCGGTGCCGAGGTATTTGATATGGTCAAGGATTTGAAAGTCATCTTTGGAAAGGGTCTGGCGGACAATCAGTTCGAAGGGAGCCGACGGGCACGCAACCATGTGGAAGAAGAAATCTATATTCGGGAGCTAGAATATTGGAAAGTCCTAGATGTCCGCTCTGCAATCGACGTGATGCACGTTACGAAGAATATTTGCGTGAACCTCCTAAGCTTCTTGGGCGTGTATGGGAAGACAAATGATACAAAGGAAGCACGGCAGACCAGCAACGTTTGAAAGACCACGATGACCGCATCCGGAATGGTTTCAAGGTCGTGCCAGCTACGCTCGACCAAAGAAGAGAAGGTCATCTTTTTGAATGCCCGAGCAGTATGAAGGTCCCGTCTGGATTCTCGCCCAATATAAAGGGAATAATAAACATGGCGGAGAAAAAGTTCCAAAACTCAAGTCTCACGACCGCCACGTGATTATGACGCAATTGCTTCCGATTGCTTTGAGGGGCTCTGCGGAAAATGTTCGATTAGCCATTGTGAAGCTATGTGCATTCCTCAATGCAATCTCTCGAAGGTAATCAATCGGAAGTTCTACCACGGTTCTGAGCGATGTGATCCAATGTCTTGTCGGTTCGAGTTGGTGTTCCGCCATCCTTCTTCAATATTATGACGCACCTCCTGGTTCACCTAGTCGAAGAGATTTCCGTTCTCGGTCCTGTATTTCTACACAATATGTTCCCCTCGAGAGGTTCATGGGAGTATTAAAGAAATATGTTCGTAATCGTGCTAGGCGAGAAGGAAGCATCGCCAAGGGCTATGGAAATGAGGAGGTAATTGAGTTTTGTGTTGACTTTGTTTCGACCTTAAGCCGATTGGTCTTCCTCGATCGCGCACGAGGGGAGACTAAGTGGAAAAGGCACGATCGGAAGGAAATCAACGATATGTATGGACGGCCATTCTCGATGAAGCACACCTTTGTCTTTGACCAATTCCAACTTGGTGGCTCCGTACTTTGAGAAACACAAGAATATTTTACGCTTTCGGACAACCCGGGAAGCTGAATCTGGATTAGGAAGGCCCACATGGAGACTTTCGGCAGTTGGTTGAGAAAACATTTAATGAATGACAATGATGTTGTAGATCATTGTACATGTTGGCCAAGACACCATCTTCGACTATAACAACTTTCCAAGGGTACGAGATAAATGGGAATACATTTTACACGATCGCCCAAGATAAAAAGAGCACCAACCAAAACAGTGGTGTCGCTTTGATGCAGAACCGAGAATGGGCAAAAGGTCACATATTATGGTTACATAGAGGAGATATGGGAACTTGACTATGGACCCTCCTTTAAGGTCCCTTTGTTCGGTGCAAATGGTTCAAGCTAACGAGGAGGTGGGGTAAAGGTGGACCAGCAATACGGAATGACAATGGTGGATTTCAGCAATCTTGGTTACCTTGACGAACCATTCGTCCTAGCGAAAGATGTCGCTCAGGTTTTCTATGTGAAGGACATGAGTAGCAAACCGAGGAAACGGAAAGATAAGAAAACGATCAAGACATCATGCGATGATTCAAAGCGCCACATTGTTCTTTCAGGAAAAGAAACATCGTGGGAGTGGAGGACAAGATGGACATGTCGAAGATTATAATATGTTTGCTGAAATTCCGCCCTTCAAAGTGAACACCGACCCAAGCATTAAGTTAAATGATGAGGATGCTCCATGGATACGGCACAATCGTAAGCAAGCAGGGACACAAGGAAGAATTGATGTGTAATAATTTATTGTACCAAACTTTGTATTTGGTCGATGAACTGAATGATGTATCAAACCTTTGTCAAACCTTCAAGGGATTAGTTTTATTTTTCTGATTTTTTGATATATAATTGTATTTTTAAGATTTTAAAATGAATTAGTTTTATTTTTCTGATTTTAAAAGGAAAAGGAAGAAGAAGAAAGAAGGAAAAGGAAAAAAAGAAGAAAAAAACAGAAGAAAAAAGGAAAAAAGAAGAAAAAAACAAGCAGAAGAAAAAAGGAAAAACAGAAGAAAAAAAACAAAGAAGAAAAAAGGAAAACAGAAGAAAAAACAAGCAGAAGAAAAACATAAGAAAAAAACAAACAGAAGAAAAAAGAAGAAAAAAGGAAAAGGAAGAAAGGAAGAAAAAAAGAAGAAAAACAAGAAAAGGAAGAAACAAGCAGAAGAAAAAAAAAAGAAGAAAAAGGAAGAAAAAACAGAAGAAAAACAAGAATTTAAAATGAATTAGTTTTATTTTTCTGATTTTTTGATATATAATTGTATTTTTAAGATTTTAAAATGAATTAGTTTTATTTTTCTGATTTTAAAAGGAAAAAGGAAGAAGAAGAAAGAAGGAAAAGGAAAAAAACAGAAGAAAAAAACAGAAGAAAAAGGAAAAACAGAAAAAAAACAAAAGAAGAAAAAAGGAAAAACAGAAGAAAAAAAACAAACAGAAGAAAAACATAAGAAAAAAAAACAAGCAGAAGAAAAAAGAAGAAAAAAGGAAAAAGGAAGAAAGGAAGAAAAAAAGAAGAAAAACAAGAAAAGGAAGAAACAAACAGAAGAAAAAAAAAAGAAGAAAAAGGAAGAAAAAACAGAAGAAAAACAAGAATTTAAAATGAATTAGTTTTATTTTCTGATTTTTTGATATATAATTGTATTTTAAGATTTTAATAACATAAATAAATAAGTAATTAGAAACTTTAATAGCAAAAATAATTATCATAAAGTAAAATAAATAAGTAATTAGAAACAAAATAAAATAAAATAAATAAGTTTTTTGTTGTAAGTAGAAACAAAACAAAATAAATAAAGCAAAAATGAAAACAATACAAATTAAGCAGAAAACAATACAAATTAAGCAGAAAACAATACAAATTAAGCAGAAAACAGGCCTTTAGTCGCGGTTGGCGGCGAGACCCATGACTAAAGGTACCCTTTAGTCGCGGTTGGCGGACAAGCGCGACTAAAGGCGGGGCTGAGCATAAAAAACCCTTTAGTCGCGGTGGGCGGGCAACCCGCGACTAAAGGGTACCTTTAATCGCGGGTCTCGCCGCCAACCGCGACTAAAGTGGGGCTATAAATACAAGGTCCGATTCGTCTTCTCCGATTCCCTTTGTTAAATCGCCCTCGCCCTCGGCCTTGGCGCCGACGCCGATCGACGCCGACGCCGACGCTGGTTACCGCCTGACGCTGGCCCCGCCTGACGAGCCTGCCTGCGCCGCCGCCCGTCCCGATGGCGCCGCCCCTCGCCGTCTGCCCTGCCCCCGCCCGTGCCCTAACGCCCTTGCCCGCCGCGCCGCCGCCCGACGCCTTGCGCCCGCCGCCCGTGCCTCGCGCCCTTGCCCGCCCGCCCGCCGCCTGACGCGCCACGCCCGCCGCCCTTGCCCTGCCCGTCCCTCATACGCAAGACGGGAGAGGCTCACGAGTCTTCTCGGCACCCGCCACGGGTCCCATCATCATACACATGAACACTGCTGGGTGCACTTCCGTGTACCCTTAGCAGTTTGTGATTAATAATTTGAATTAAATTAAATCAGGATATTAGAAAATGAACCAAAACTTTGAAAATTAATAGAAAATAAACCGTAACTCGGATGGGAAAACTCTATACATGAAAGTTTCTCAGAACGACGAGACGAATCCGGATACGCAGCCCGTTCGTCCATCACGCATCCCTAGCACAGCGAACAAGCAACTTTCCCCCTCCGACCCATCTGTTCAAAGCGAAACACGGAATACTTTCCGGATGTTTCCCTTCACCGGTACCACCTCGTACCGCGTTATGGTACACCTAGCAAATAAAAACTTGCCATGATGAATTACTAAAATTTGTCATGATCTATCAAATAATTTTGACATGATTCATAAGTAAAAAAGAAATATGTCATCAGTTATTTTAACAATGCATGGTCCTTGGCTCAAATTTGGCATGAACTATAAACTAAAACTATCATGGTGAATTACTTAAATTTGCCACGATACAAGTACTAAAATTTGCCATGGTTCATACAAAATGTGTAAACCCTCTCCCACCCTTCCTCGCCCCTCTTTTGCCACCGCCCTTTCGCCACCGCCACCGCCACCCTTCTTCACTTAATTAATTTGTTTTACTACATGTTTTCAGGATGACATAATGGCGGACGATAGAGCTGACCCGATTATGGACAACTATGATCCGGACGGTGAAGCACATATGTTCGGCATCATAAACGGCGATATTCAATATGTGCCGACCGGAGAAGAAGAAGATGATATCTCTTCTTATCCGAACCTTGACGGTGAAGATGAAGGGCGCCGTCAAGAAGATGATGTCAAGAAACGTCGATAAACGCACGATCTTCAAATGGAAGTAGCAACCACCTCCGCGCCGAGGTATATATATACATTGAGCCTCGGTGATACAAACTAACCGATTTGAATAAATATGTGTGTACTAACGCGCGACTCTCTTTCTTATTTTAGCCCTCGGCGGATCGTCGAAACAATCGAGTACGTCGTCAAAGCGTGGCGCAACCAAGAAGATGAAACAAGGAGAAACATGCACCATCGCGGTTGTCGACAGTGCAACCGGCAGGCCGCTGGAGCCCGCAAGAACGCCACCAAGTTTGTCACCAATGCGGAGCCATTGTTAGAGACAACGTCTCGATCACCGTCAGAGTGGAATGAGCCAAAGAAGGCACGAATTGATGGTTTCACTTTTGTCGATAAGAGAACAAAAAGATTGCTTCAAGAAGCTTATGGAACATTTCGTTCTACCTCCGAATACAACAAATTCGATGAGGAGGGTAACAAGATTGAGGAAAACAAGGAGAGGAGGAGGCTAGTCAAACAGTTCGCTCTTCATAAGATGGCCGACGATTCGGAAATTCAAGCAAAATCTAGCCCGTGACTTTGTCAAGCGAACAAGACTCCGGATTTCAAAGGACAATATGAGAAACGAAAGATGATTGGCCAGAATTTGTGAAGCAAAAGAAATCGGAGCAGTTCATTCAAATATCGAAACAAAATAAGGAAAATGCGGCTAAGAAGGAGTACAATCATGTTATGGGGCCAGGAGGGTATCGCATTTGGGTGCCTAGGTTCGAGAAGATGGAGAACGAGTGAGGGCGCGAGAATCCGTCCAGTACGGAGGATGGGACCCAAGGGCCAAAAGCTGGTGGTACGGGCATGGGGAACGCTGAACCCGGAGAGGGGAGTGTGTTTACAGGCAAATTAATTAAACCCACCCAAGCCCTTATTGACGCAATGAAGGATGCTCAACAGGGGAAGATCAAGTTCAACAGAGAGAACGACGCGCTGACAAAAGCCCTCGGGAATCCTGAACACGGAGGACGTGTACGAGGCATGGGGCACATTCCGTGGAAAATAGGGTTCCCCGAGCGATGACCCGTGACGATTCTGAAGCCGTAAGAGAAAGATGGATCGGGAAGCGGATGTTGTGGCGCGGTTGGCATCGGAAATGGAAGTGATGAAGAAAACCATGAGTGTACTAGTAGCCGAAAGAGATTCAGCTCGGGTGCAGCATGAAGATCATCCGGCGGATCTCGGAAGCCAAGAGCGGAGAAGCAGCGTGGCTTCCACGGAGGCCCCACCGGCTGGTGCAGATGCACCGACGATCGAAATTACTGCACCGGAGCCTCTGGTGATCGAAATTACTGCACCGGAGCCTCCTCGCTACCCCGTGGACGATATAAAGGAGATGAAAGAATGTCATCTGTATTATCCTATCGGGAACATGTCCATGAAGGTAGCCATCGGCAGTGCTTTACCATGTTTACTCGAGCACTCCACCACAACAACCCCATTCAAGATGGCTATGCTCGTGTCACGGTGGAGGACATAGTCCAAGGGTTTGAGGACACAGAGATTGACATTGCTACACCGAAGGGGAGAAAAGACTTGAGATGTCAAGCGCCATTACATTCTATGGCAAAAGAAGTTTATCAAGTTTCCAAGCGAGGCGCCAAGGACAACAAGTCCACCCCCACGGTGGTGGTGGTGGCGGTTCACCCACACCTCCGTCACATCAGCCGGCGCCGCCCCAGATCCACAACGTCCGGCGGTGATCATCCGCCGCCCAGTCCTCGTCCGGGTGATCGACGCCGCCCCAATCCACCTACGCAAAAGAAGCGTATAGTCTGGATTATTAACCCGGACCCTTATGTACCTAAGACCACAGAGGTACGGAGCCATCATCAAGCCTCTCCCACAAGGCCTTGGGAACGAGTGCCGAGCAAGTCGACGCGGTGCGGCTGCTGATTTGGAGAAATGGAAGGCGGACTGCAAGAAGAAAAGAGAGCCCGAGCCCAAGCCAAGATTTTCGATGAGCAAAAGAAGTGGGCTAAGTCATTTTTGAGCACACCGTCCCAAGCCGCGAAGAATCGCCTAACGACTATGAACGTGAACTTGCAGGCAGGCACTCATGTTCAAGGAGAACAAAGAGCGGAGAAGGCCGAAGTAAAAAAGCGGAAACAAGTTGCCCAGCTCGGGAACAAAGTAAACAATCGATTGCCCGCTTATAGTGGAAGCCTTTCGTCCGGATGCCCCGAGATCATACAAGCTGCGGCAGCACAGGATTGAGTATGTAACGAGTGCGAGAACAAGCGCCAACTTAGGTATTACTCTTCGTGAACTATTAGACCTTGATGAGTTGCCAGCGAAGGAGGTAGTAATTACATATGTCAAGAATGGGCCTCTCGTCGAGCTGCTTGCAGAAAAGGATCTACGACCAAATGAAACGTCTGCTGAATTGGTACAAGGGTTACATAAAAATAAAACGCCAAAGAATATATTTATGCGGAAGTTAGACATGAGCATCACTTCAAACATTACTATGTACAAATTGAACTGAGTGAATTGTTCCAGCTTTTCAATCTGCTGTGAGCTCGACAAATCTATCATCGGTTGCTACGCTCGTAAGTGATTTATTAATTTCTACCCCATCTCGTTCATATTGCCTGCACTATATATATGTCCTAACTATATTGTTGTGTCCTCTATTATACATGCAGAATGAAGATTAAGGAATGCGAGTAAGGAACATCCATGATGTTGGGTTCATTGACCCACACATCGTTATCGATGTTGTGTTGGAGCATTACCCGCCGACGTGGAGGCAGACACTGGGCGTTTCTTACAAAGCAGGAACTCAAAAGTGATATTCTATTTCCTTACCATTTTGGGTGAGTGTTTCGTCTTGAGCACATTCTCTTTTGTTTACTCCATGCATGGTATGTGGCGGCTAATCGATGAGTTATGCATGACGATTGTGCATGTATCGTGTCCAGAGTTCCACTGGATTCTGCTAGTAATTAAAGTTAACACCTCGAATGTCTCGCCCACTCTCTCGAATAAGGATCCAAAGCTTTGAGCCGACATGAGAAAAATGCTGCGAAGTAATTATTTTCATTCATTTGCGCCTATATCGATCGGCCTATTTGGTTCATTTCCTAATATCAAGTAACTAATAACTCTCTTGTTCATTTAATTTTCTTTGCCTCGTAGGGTTTGGAGACGGTTCAGTAGATACAAAGGTCGGTGAATTCAAAAAGAGCTAGAATTCAAATTGTTAAAGCCTAAGAATGTTGGGGATATTCAGCCACCGTTGACCAATCTATGTGCATACTATGTTCGTGAGAGGATCCGAGATACACCTCTGAGCGGGTTGATCCGAGTGATACCAATGCTCGAAGAATAACCTCCGGTGGATGCTTAGTCCGAAGCTCGCTTCCGACCACTTCAAGAGGAACTAGCTGGATGGTTCGGAAGGAAGTCCTCCATCCTAAAGGAGAACACTATTACGAGGACGAGAAATTTATATGGATTAAATCATGTATGGAAACTTGTTCAAAATTGTATATGGTCATCCGATGATATTGAATATATATTGTATATTCCTCTTGAATTCTTTTTATTCTAATTTCAAATTTATTTGAAATTGTACATTCATATGCATGTATGTAGTACCGTAGAATATATGAAACTCCTTCAAAATTAAAATAAAGCACAAAAGAAATAAAACAATACAAATTAAACAGAAAACAGGTTTAGGGGGGCTAAAACCCTAAACTGCGGCTGCCTTTAGTCGCGGTTGGCCAGAAGAACCGCGACTAAAGGTCCTCCGCCCCGACGGCCGCCTGGCGCCCACGTGGACGGGCCGTTAGTCGCGGTTCTTAAGCAGCCGCGACTAAAGGGGGGGGGGGCTTTAGTCGTGCATAGTTAGTCGCGGTTGCGCAGCCGCGACTAAAGGCCTTTGCGAACCGCGACTAAAGGCCTTTTTTCTACCAGTGACCTCAGCACCTGAAATGCTGACGCGTGGATGCCTATTGGTCCCGGTTGGTGCCACCAACCGGGTCCAAAGGGCCTCCTGCCTGGGCTCGTCGCACCGGCCACGTGGAGGCCCATCTGTTCCGGTTTATGCAAGAACCGGGACTAAATGTATAGGGCATTAGTAACGACACTTTAGTCCCGGTTCATAAACCGGGACTAATGGCCCTTACGAACCGGGACTATAGGTCCTTTTTCTACTAGTGAATGCCAATCAAAATAATTACCTCCCGAAAGAGTATTAAGAAACTGTGGCGAAAAATTATCTCTACCAATTTCCGACAATGCAATAAAATCTAGCCTATGCTCGATAGATGCATCTGCAAGAAACCTTCTTTTAGCCAAGTCTTTCAGACCTCTGCTATTCCAAAAGATGAGTACCGGGGACATTGCCGCCGGCACACAATCGTAAAGCGCTCAACCAAACAGAAACGAGAGTGAGGTCCCTCCCGCCAATGAGGGGCCAGGGTCCTCCGCATCTCCATTGACTAAAGACCATGGGAGACGAGTCGGACCGCCAATGTGAACACATTATTAGTTGTAGGCTGCACCCATGACACCCACCGGGTTCGGAGCAGCGTGGATAGGGCCTGACCCTGCTTTAGCAAAACCGAAAAATAATTTGTAAGATACTCGTGCTCTCTATCCGCGCTATTTCTTCTAATCTATTTTAGTTTATTCATGTGGTTGGTGTGATGTGACGGGTTGGCATCATTGCTAGCAAAGTCGTATGCTCCTGAGTTGCTCAATCATTTTCTGTATGCACGAGATTCGATCCATGAGGGCGGAGGAGGGGAGGAAAGAATCAGTATCAGTAATGATCTTTTGATCAAGCAAGAGAGAATTCCGGCGGGGAGATGATTGAATTAACTGCGGTTGCCACGGTGGCCGCCAAGATCGCGCCTAAGCTCGCCGTCTTTTTTCCGAGAAGACACAGGCTACTGGCGGAACTGGAGTATAACATCCAACACATCCAAAGGGAGTGTTCGATCATTGCTGCCGCCATAGCAGATGATGGCAATCATCCCCATTCGAGCGACGCCGCGGAGGCGCATCAGGAATGGATCAAGATCGTGCGTGACTTGGCGTACGACATTGATGACTGCATCGACCGCTTCATACACCGCGTCTCGGCGGCGCCCGTCGCCGACGCCGGGTGGATCCGTCGGAAAGCACACCGGCTGAAGACGGTGAGGGCCCGTCGCAAGTTTGCTGCGGCAATCGTTCGTCTCAGGAAGCGGTCAGACGAGGCTTCGGAGATGAGAAAGAAGTACACCGATCTGGCGTACGGACACGGCCGTGCCGCCGCCGTCTTCGAGTCACGGGCACCGGAGGCGGAGGCGGAGCCGGAGGCATACACAGATAGCCCCGTCGGTATGGACGCGCCTGAGGAAGAGCTCATGGATCTGATAAGGGAAAAGCCGCAAGGTGAACCTGACAGGCTCAAGGTGATCTCCCTTGTCGGCTTCGGTGGTATCGGCAAGTCTCAGCTTGCCAAGCGTGTGTACGGCAAAATTGACGAAAGCCAATACCCAGCACGGGCTTGGGTCCGAGCTGCAGAGAAAGGCCCAGAAGATCTTCTCCAAGCGATATTGCAGGAACTTGGAGCGCATACCACCACCATTAACGCAAGCTCCAGCAACAGTAAGCTCTGTGCAACCATACAAAAGCGCCTTGGGACCCAGAGGTATATGAAATTAATTATGCTTCCATTATAATTTCCTTTCTGTCTTTTTATTTGGCGGTGTGTTTCCATTTGATTTCTGGAAAAACTTGTGAATCTGAAACTCTGAATCGGCTGCCCTCTTTCTTCTCTAAATTCTACTTTCTGTCTCATCAACTCTGTACCCTGTGAAGAGAGAAATACCAATTAGGTGGGCGCGTATGCTGGTTCATAATATATGGCAAATCTTAAACAACATGAAAGTATTAAACGAAAATTAAAAGAATCTAAATTTTCGTATATTAGTGTATCTTTTCTTTTCAGGCACAAAGGAGAGTTTTTTGCGTACTCGATAAAAGAACAAACTTCAGTACTCTAAAGAAGTGATTGTTTTAGCAACATTACTTGGGTTTCCTTGTGCTATCCAATAGTTGATTTGCCTGAAGATTCTAACTCGTTTCCATCGTTTGTAGGTTCTTGCCGACGACCATGTGTATGTAATGAGAACTCTTGCCGACGACCATTCAAGACAATTGTTCTATGAGGAAGCTTCCTTGGTGTATCCACCAACGATTGGTGATAAGAAGCTGAGTTCAGAAGTAATAAAGAGATGCGATGGTCTTCCCCTTGCTCTTGTTTCCACAGCACGGTTGTTGCACGGTGAATCCAGACCAGAACAATGGGCAGATCTGGGAGGAAACCTTGGCGAACATCTGGAGAACAATAAGAAGTTAGCAAGTATGCATGGTGTGCTCGTCCGTAGCTACACCGGCCTAAGTAAGCAGCATATCAAGACATGCTTCTTATATCTGGGTATTTACCCAAGTGGCCGCCCAATCAGGAGAGGAAGCCTGATAAGGCGATGGTCCGCTGAAGGTTTCATCACAGCAGGGCATAAGCGCAGTGCCCGGGAGGTCGCTGTTGCTAATTTCAACGAGCTGGTCGACTGGAGCATCATCCAGCCTATTGATGGCAGCGGCAGCAGCAGAGCAGAGGTGAAGGCGTGCCAAACTCATGGCATAATGCTCGAGTTCCTCCTGCACAAGTCCATGTGTGAGAATTTTGTTACCTTACTGTACGATGATGTTCCCCCACCCAGTAAAGTCCGTTGGCTCTCTCTCCATAATGGAAGTGCTGCAAGCTCCAGAATTAATCCAAATGATGTACCCTTTCTCCGTTCTCTGACTATCTTCGGCAAGGTGCACAAATCTGTCTTGAATTTTTCCAAATATAAATTGATGAGAGTTTTGGATTTAGAAGAGTGTCATGAACACTTGGAGGACAAGCATCTCAAGGGGATATGTAGCAACCTGTTGCTACTCAGGTACCTAAGCCTCCGGGGCGCTTCTAAAATTACAGTCATTCCCAAAGAGGTCAAGAAGCTTCAACTTTTGGAGACATTGGATGTAAGAGGAACGAATATAGAGATTCTGCCCACGCCAGTCATGCAGCTACCATGTCTAATTCATCTGTTTGGAAAGTTCAAGCTCCCACAAGGTGTAGGAAGCCGGAAAATGCGTAAGCTACAGGCTTGGTTGCAAGAGGAAGAGAACAGTAAACTGCAAACGGTAGCAGGATTTGTTGTGGACGACAAGAGCCAGGGATTTGCACAGCTGATGGGTGAAATGAAGAAACTGACGAAGGTGAAAATATGGTGTGGGTCGTCTACCACCAATGCCAGCAGCTACTTAAGGCATGTCTCAAAGGCCATTAAGACGTTCAGGAGAGGCGCCGATTCTTCTGACAACTTAAGTCATCTCTCAGAGGCCATCAAGGAGTTCATCGACAGAGGCACCGACCAGAACAAAGCTCGTTCACTCTCACTGAACATGAACGGTGCATGGTGTCAGGACTTCCTAGATTTCTCCCTGGAAAATGGCTCATCCAGCTATCTTAGCTCGCTCAAGCTGCAAGGAAACAACATATCCAGCCTTCCTCCGTTTATTAGCATGCTAGGTGGTCTCACTAAGCTTTGTCTTTCATTCTCTCATCTTCAGCTGAGCAGCGGCATTCTTGAAGCCCTGAACAACGTGTGCGGCCTGAAGTACCTCAAGCTGAATGCAACTCGACTGGACGATCTCGTTATTCAAGAGGATGCACTCGGAAGCCTGAAACGCCTATGCATCGTGGTGGAAGTCATGAGTGGGCTGGTAATGGAAGAGGGGGCTCTGCCGGACCTCGAGTCCCTTCAGCTTCTATGCAAGGATCTGAATGGCTTTAGCAGCATGAGGATCCAGTCCTTGCCACGTCTTAAGGAGGTCGTCCTTCACGATGGAGTGAGCCAAGGAACAAAAGAGGAGTGGAAAGGAGCAACAAAGAACCACTCCAGACGTCGCAAGCTCTTGTTTGTCACGAAACAAATGGTTGATGATCATTTCAAACCGATGGGAAGTGAGGCTGCTCCGGAAATTAGCCCTGCAGCGACAGCTACTGAGCCTGCAGAGAATTCTAAGAGCCCTGTGGTACCACCTACCGATGCCACGTTATTGGTGACAACGCAGCCCGACGCTATTTCTACTCGAGAGTCTGGTACTCCCTCCGTCCGGAAATACTTGTCATCAAAATGAATAAATGGGGATATATCTAGATGTATATTAGTTCTACATAGATCCCTTTTTATCCATTTTGATTACAAGTATTTTCATACTGAGGGAGTAATAACTAATAAGTGACGTGCCCTCTTAGTTAGCTTAATTATTACTTTGGTTAATTCTTTGGTCGTGTTGAGTTTTATATACTCTCTCTTCATGCATGTACTATATGACATTTTTTATGTGCAGTACAAGTCGTTACTACTTCTGAGACGGTTGATGCTCGGGACCTGATAGGAACTGAGTCTGCTGCGGAAAATAGTACAGTGGCAACAACTACTGATACGACCAAAAAGATTGATGTGGAAAGTGAGCCTGTGGGAAATTCTGAGAGCCCAGCAGCACCGCCAACTGATACGATGTTATCAATGACAACGCCACCCAATGTCATTTCTACTCGGGGGAGTGGTAAATAAGTGATGTACATCTTATTTTGTTTAATTACTTGTACTTTGATTAATTACTGGTGTCGTTGTGTTGAGTTATATATACTCCCTATTCATGCAAGCATATTACATTTCTTATTGTGCAGTACAACTTAATGGTGGTTGCCAACATGATGATGATGGGAAGGATCTGGATGAGATTGAGGACTCCGAAGACTTTGCTACGAAAAATGGTCTGACAACTCATGTGATAGATCAGATGAGCAAGGAAAGTTATAAAGTGGAGATGGAAGGACCGTGTTTAGAGGGTCTGCATAGGGAAGATGGCACCCAGGTAATTTGCACATAAAAATTGTTTTAGATTCTTCCAATTCGTCTCTTAGAGATGTAATCCCTCTACCCGGATATATAGGGTCGGATTTGTATTTTGAGATTTCCTTTCACCATCGATAATATCAATAACTTATGAGACGTATGCTATAAAAATTGTACCATTGGTAACTCTTTTCAAATATGGATTTTTATTTATAACCAGCAAGGAGAAATCTGACAGTGATTAGAGATATTCGGGTTCTTCCTGTTTCTTTTTATGATTTATGAGTTGGATTTCTGAAGTTTACTAGAGATGTTAGAAATTTGATGGTTGTTGGAGTAGTTGTTTTTAGTTTTGACTTTCGACCATATGTTTCCTACTACTACTACTATGGATTTTCCGTTGTCTAATTGGTTATTGCCTGAACTGGTTTGCAGAAACGAGGACTACAAAACAAACAGCGTCTGCGCATGAGGTTGTCATCTCTGGTGGCAATTGGGATCTTTCGTCAAGGTAATCGACGGGGGCGGTTGGTGCATCATCTGGGTTAATCTTGCTTGTGACAGGACTGAGGTGTGCTTTGACTATCAGGTTGGCATTTTAAGTAGCTGTAGCTTATGTTGCTTCGATAGGTGGGAGCGTTGGATATTGCTATCAATTTCTCACGCGTTATTGGCGGACCCTCAGGTTCTGGGTGTACGAGACTGCTACGTCTATGGGGACTTGTCCCCTGAAGTTGATGAAGTTCTTCCAATAAATTTATCTTGAATCCACATGAGCATTTTCATGAATGCTGATTTAGTGGTTGTCTGCTGCAACAAAGTTCGCATGTATGTTGTTGGATATATATAATTGGTTCTATTCGACTTTGACATCTACTATTTGATTGCCAATTCCAGAATACGAACATTATCATATCAACTGTCGAAGTTAGGTGCCTATTTAACCTTTTTTTACTTCTGTTATTGTGTGTCGATCGAACCATTGTTTTCATGAATGCAATCAGGAAGACACCCTTCTCTTCCAGAAAAAAAAACTTGATGATGTTTCTTCCAAATTACCTATACTGATTTTATTTGTGTTGCACAGCAATACTCCGTGGCCGATTAGAACATGGTAAGTGTGTCGACAAGGAGATACTCCCTCTGTATTTACTCTGCATATTAGAGTTGACTGAAGTCAAACCTTGTAAAGTTTGACCAAGTTTATAGAAAAGAATATAAATATGTACCATAACAATTCTATATGATGCAAAAGTACGTTCAATGATGAATCTAATGGTATTGATTTGTTATTGTACATGTTAATTTTTTTGTCTATGAACTTCGTCAAAGTTTATAAACCATGACTTTGACCAAAGCTAATATGCAGACTAAATAAAAACGAATGGAGTATATCGCGGATGGTATTGTGATTCACATCTCCAAAGGGTTTGGGCATACCTAGCATCAGCTGGCCTAGCAAATACAGTATAATGTTGCATCTGAATCCCTAAACTTGGTTACAGATCAAGGGAACAGGGGACTAGACATGGGAATTTGGGATGGGGGTTTCTTCTTCTTCCCCCGTTTGGTAATGGGAACATGTCTTGTCTGGTCCTGAACACACGGTTTTTTTCCCCGGGTCCCTCCCCTCACGTTAATGGTGGCCAATCAACGAATACACACCAGCGCATGCTAGAGCATAAACATGCTCCACATTTTTGCCACCCCATCCACGCCCGCCCAATTCAGAAAGCATTAGAAAGAAACCCTAGCCTAGCTGGATACAGAGTACAGACAGAGCACTTACAAATCAAAGCCGACACGACTGGACCTCTGCCCCCTAACACAGGATGACGACGACGGGAGTCCTCTCGCCGGCATGCCTCCTCCTCCAGTCAGTCGGCTTTCTCCACACCGTCCTCTGGTCTGCTCAGGAGACCAACTGAATAAAGACTGAAGCAGAGTAAGCTGCCACGCCCAGCCTATTTATGTAATGGGCAGCGATCTGCGCCGGCGCACCGGCCCAACTGTTGGGCCGGTCCAGCCCCAGCCGTGCGATGCGGTTACCGTTAGATTCCGCGCGAGTCCACTACTGAACCAACCGTTGCAGCAAAAAAGAACACGTTTTGTTGCTACCGTTGTACGAACAGCCACAACGAGAAAAACAGGGGAGCTCGATCCCCCGCGTTTGCCCGTCCCCGATCCGCGGCGGTGGCGACCGGATCCGCCTGTTTTTCGTTCCCCGCAGCCGAATCACGTCGAGGAGGGGCTCCCCCACCTATCAAGCCGCCTTGGGATTGCTTCAATCATGTCGTACATACGTCATGACCTCCTTGCCGCCATGGATTTGGGCTCGAGCTCCGCTGTCGTTCATGGCCGGAGTCCCCTGAGGGGGCAAGGCCCTGGTGGTAGTGGACCGGTGCTGCAACGGTACTACAACCCTGATGTGGTCTTCCAAGATGCAGCACGGCATGACCGGGATGAAATTGATCTGGTATGAATTCCAATTGCAAATCCTAGATCCTTTTGTTTAAAAAAAAATGTTCCAACCTTTGATTTCAATTGTTGAGCGTGAGATTAAAAAGAGACGTTCTCAACATACTTGTGTTTGATTTTTGTGTAATGTTTCTGAGATGTTGTCAATTAAGCATTTTCCTGCTGTTTGCTAGTAAGATGTTACAAGTATGTGTTGCACTTGCTACATGCTACTTGCTGGATGCTGCATGCTGCATCCTAAAATGCTGCATGCAGGAATTGTTTTGGAATTGTGATTGACATGTTGCGTCCACTTTTTTTGTTTGGGCTCCTGTGTACTTTAGGAATAAGTTCTTCCCATTCACAGGAACAACTGGGCGCTCCGAGGGCCTGAATTCCTACTTCAAGACTTTAAATCATCATGGAGACTCGGTTTGAACATTTGTGCAACAGTTTGAGCTTTGCCAGGAGCTAATGCTTGATCGTGAAGACAATGCGGGCTTCATCAATGAAGCGACGAGGCCGCCACTCTGGGGCAAGTAAGTCCAAAGTCATGTAGCATTTTTTTAGAAGTGAGGGCGGAAGCGACGGACTCGAGGACGACGGTGAGGGAGAACACATAAGCGAGGGAGGAGATGAGGCGATAGGAGACGGGGTCCAGGCAGAGAGGATACCACCGCGGCTCCCATTTGCGTCGAGCACGGCGTAAAGGGAAAGACGAGAGGGGAGGAAGGAACGTCACTTCCCAGCGTCCACCGACGCCAGTTTGGTCTCCTGGAGACACGCAATGCAGGGGTTGGCGGCAGACACTGCGTCCCGGACAAGCCCGCACTTGTCCGGGTCGCCCAAGCCCTGCACGTTCCAGCACAGCACGGACAGTTTACAAAACGCGGTGTTATCCATAACAGGAGGAGACACCACAAGTAGAGAGAAAGGACAGAAAAACAACACGGTGAAACGGAGCGGAAATCCTCAAACATCCAAGGAGAAACTGGGAGGCAGCACCACAAGTGCAGGGGGACGGAAACGCACATAGCGACTACACATCTTCGGGGACAGCACCGGGACGCTTGATCGCCGCGGCCGCCCTGAGGCCAGCCACGGAACGCCCCCCCAACAGAGCCACGACGGCGTCAATGAGCTTGTCGCGCACGGCGCGAGCTTGGAGACGGGGTGAGCACCC
Source organism: Aegilops speltoides (assembly GCA_021437245.1). NCBI lineage: Eukaryota > Viridiplantae > Streptophyta > Magnoliopsida > Poales > Poaceae > Aegilops > Aegilops speltoides. The sequence goes on from CM038147.1 coordinate 10,819,368, forward strand.
AACAAGAGAGTCACGGAGGGCCCGCTGCTTGATCGCCTTGGCCTCCATGTTCACGTGCATGTTGGGTTCGAGAAGGGCCAGCCTGGCACTGCGGCGCTCCCCGTCGTCAGAGAAGGCACTCGGCAGGGGCGGCGCCACGTCCTCCGCGCCCGCGTCTTCGGGGGCGAGCTCAGTGAAGCGCACAGAGGAGCGCGCGGACGACGGAGAGGAGGCAGACGGGGAGGCCGACAGGTAGCGGTGCCCCAGCCAGGGTCCAGGCGGAGGGGGCGCCGCCCTGCGGAGGGGCGGGGCGCCCAGGACCCGAAGGACCGAGTCGAGCTCACCCCCCCCCCCCCATCCCCATGGCCACCACCAGCGGCGCGAGGCAGGCGCGGCGGCCCAACAGGGGGGGCCCGAAAAACAGGGCGCTCGAGAAGGGAGGAGGGACGGTTGTGGGCGAACGGGGGAGGTGGCTGGGCGAAAAGAGGGATGTAAGAGCCGTCAGGGCGGAAGGAGGCGTCCATTGCCCAAACCCTAATCGGCTCCACGGAGACGACGCGAGAGGGCCACGGTCCCCCCGCCCACGGCCATACGTCATGAGGGACGTCGCGGGTCCGTTCCAGGAGCACCACCACCTTGACCGTGGCCAGCTCGCGCCCTGAGAGGACCAGGGGGTCGATCTCCAGCACCTTGCCGAACCCGGAGAACGCGACAGGGATGCCCTCCGGCGTGAGGTGCTCGGCAGGGAATCCCGTGGCGGCCAGAAGGGCGCAAGAGCGGGTGCGCTGCGGCACCCTCCCGAAGTGTTCTTCCCGATGAAGGTCGATGCGGGCGCCCTGGTAGTCGAAGGGCTGCTCGCGCATGGCCTCCTCACGGTCAAGCCAAGAGGCGAAGCGGAGGTAAAGGACGCCCACCGAGGACGGCACCGTCTCAATGGAGAGGTGGCCAAGGTCGCGGAGAAGAGCCGCCTGCACCGCAGAGGTGCTGTTGGAGAAGGCGTTGGGAGGCTCGATGGTCACCACCGCGAGGCGAAGGGCGGCCTCGTAGTCACCGGCGGGCATGAAGACATCAATGGCATCGGGATGAGCGGACTCCGCCGCGAGGGAGGGGCCGCTGTAGCCAGACAACACGTCCGAGGCGGAGGAGAGACGGGTTTCGTCGCTGGACGACGCCCGATCCCGCGGAGCGAGGAGCTCGGGAGGGATCCCCGCAGGGGAGGAGGCTGGCTCCGGGTGCCCAACCCTAGCGGGAGGGGAGAGGGGGGAGGGAGGGGGGATTCCACTGAATGATGATTCTTCTTTACTATTTTGCAGAAAATTCAGCATAAAAGAGAAGGCCGCAGAATGTATGATAAGCCAAGCCAAAATGTGCTGGTTTGCGAGCTATTTGTTCTTCAGAATCCAAATAATCTTCAACAGGAAAGAGACCAAGACTGAACTTGGTGTTGGTAAGTGACCGGTCACCCGAAATGACAGGCAACCAGCAGCATGAAGAATATATCAGCACAGTACTACTATGATATATAAACTTGTGATGTTGCCGTCTAGTACTGTGCCGATATACTCCACATGCTCCCGGTTATTTTGGACCGGTAGCTCCTATGAACTGATTTCTGCCTGTGAGCTGCTATACAATATACATACATGCATGCATGAATGCTTATTAGTGAAATATACTAGTACTATATGAAGCGGTGACACTACATCCTGAAAGAAAGAAAAAATGGATTTACCATAGCAGAGACAGCCACCTGAAAAAAAGGTCAGAAGGCATGATTTGAAAGAAAAAAAAAAGACGTACTAAATCGCAACCGAGTTTCCGTGGCCGTCGGATCCGTGCGAGCACACCTGCCGCTGACACTGAGCTCGAGCGGAGTCGTTCCTGCAACTGACAAGTATCATACGGTCTAGTGTGTATTCCGCCATGAACTTGAGGAGGGAGGCAGCATCTCCGTCCGTCCGTCCCGTGGTCGGAAGGAGGAAGATTGTCTGTCAGGCCCCGAGTGGACGCCTGAAACGGACCTGAGGGTGCAGCCAAATACTCAGAGTTTAGAAAACAGAGCAAAAGCAGAGGAAGCAACATGCAAGAATTCAGAGTTCAGAAAAGCAGAGCACAGCAGGCTACAGGATAACAGAGCAAAGCAGATTGTCCACTGCCTTCCGCCTTCACTTCTCGCTGGTAGCCAGAGTCGAGTCGAGTCGAGTCGAGGTCCACAAAGATGGAGTCGCTGGAGTATTGAGTTTGCAATCCAGGCCCCGGCCTCAAAAGACAGACCATAATTAAAATCATCATCAATGGATCTCACTGAGGTTTATGCCTATCAAACCGAGCTCTTGAACCCAGTGTGTGGAACATCAACGATTCAACGTAAAGCTTCACAATTCAGATGGACACTGCTCTAGATGTTTTATCCCAGGGAACAAGTTTTCATGACATTGTTACAGATTTTTAGTTACATTGCACTCAACACATGTTCAATGAATGTATAAGTAGAGCTTATGTTTCATCATTCTTGTCGACAGACGGTTTATATCTTGTTGAAGTAGACAAAGTTGTAAGACCAGGAGGCTACTGGATCCTCTCTGGGCCTCCAACTCCAATCCATTGGAAGAGACACTCCAAGGGGAAGCAAAGAACAGAACAAGACCTGAAGCAAGAGCAAGATGAGATTGAGGACTTAGCCAAGTCCCTCTGCTTGAAGAAAGTACTCCCTCCGTCCGGAAATACTTGTCATCAAAATGAATAAAAGGGGATGTATCTAGATGTATTTTAGTTCTAGATACATCCCTTTTTGTCCATTTTGATGACAAGTATTTTCGGACGGAGGGAGTAGTAGAGAAAGATGATCTTGCTTGTATGGCAAAAACCTGTCAACCACATGGAATGCGGTAATAATCGACAGGCAGGCGAGACCCCGCAGATTTGCATCAGCAGTGATGTAGAGTCTGCTTGGTAAGAGTTCTGTTATGCTACTATTAACTTATAATCATGGTTCTTGCTTATAATCAATACGACAACTCACCATTCTGGAAACATAGCTGAACATTAGTGCATACATAGCCACCAAGTCATTCTTCTGTTATCTTGTTGATCAGAAAACAAACTAACTGTGTCACCACATAGGCATAAGAAGATGGAGACATGCATATCTCCTCTGCCGGAAGTGCAAACCGAGGAACAAGTTGCTGGCAGAGTCTCGAGAACTGGCCAAAAAGAGCACTCGCAGTCCCCCCAAAAATAACCAAAGGTTTGGTGTCAGGCCTCACCCCTGAGAAGTTCAAACTTCAAAGAGGACAATTAGTTGTGGGCAGAGAGAGCTGACCACTATTACCACCACTGGCCAAGGGGTGATACAGGAACGTGATGGCATGGATGCAGGCATGGGTGGTTTCGCGGCTGCGCTAATGAAGCATCCGCTCTGGGTGATGAACGTGGTGCCTGCGGGTGCTGCTCCTACGCACCTCAGTGTTATCTATGAGTGGGGGTTCATCGGAACATACCACGACTGGTGGTCCTTCTCGACGTATGACCTCATCCACACTAACAAAGTGTTCAGCTTTTACCAGGACGGGTAATGAAAATAATCAAAGATCTGGTTAGGTTTTCCTGTACTGTTGAAATGCGCCTCTCCTGATATTTTTTTTTCTGCATTTGCATGCTTGTGGACAAACTAACGATTATCATCTTATCCATGAACTAATTGTAATGTTGATATCAATGGCAGCAGGTATGATTTGCATGCCTTCACGCAGCCGGTTCGACAGGATGTTTACCCACAGTTTGATATCTGTTAATGAGAGAAAATAGGCTAGAATGATTGTGCTTCTTTCTGAATTCCTTCCTTGCGTTCTTGAGAATTTGAACAATATTCAACAGAAAAGGAGACACTCCTCTAAACTTGATGTTTCAAGTAAGTGACAGTAAATGTGCTACGGTACAAACAAAGTTTGCTGATGAAAATCATCCGAAGAAAGTACCGAAAATCATGCTTCTAAAAAATTACAAGAAAATAACACAAGTCGGATGTTTCTCTTCAACTCGTTGTCATCAGGAAATTTAGCAGGATGAGGCCGAGGTAGAGGTTTCTGTACCCGCTGCATAAGAGGACAACAGACTCGATGTGGCATACGAGTGTGTCGTCGTCTTTGTCTGCGGTGAATCAGGTGCACCTCCGCCAATCTTGTCCGCACACGCAGGTATATTAATTCCGCTCTTTACAATCCCCGTCCTGGGATGGCTTGGCTTCTTCAGGCGCCGTACAATCTGGCATTTGAATTCCCAGAACCTTCTCTTCAGCTTCCCTTTCTTCTTCTTTTTCTCATGTGCCGAGCCACTCTCGAAGCCGTCAACAAGCTTCTGAACCATCTCATACACCTCGCTCATCTTTGGGCGCGACTCCGGTCGGCGCAAGAGGCAGCGGTTCGCCACGGACGCCAACCTTGTCATGGACTTGAGGTCATAGCGTCCCTCAAGTCTCGGGTCTACGATCATGCAGAACTGTTTGACGTCGGAAATGTATGGTTTCACCCAATCCAGGAGTTTCTGCTCACCCTTTGGGCGGTTCCTGTCAATGGGAGGGCGGCCGGTTATGAGCTCATAGAGGAGTACACCATAACCCCATACATCACATTTTGCAGTGAGGCGCCCAGTTTGCATGTACTCCGGAGCTGCATATCCTAGAGTTCCAACGACCTACGGAACATAAGTATTTAATATGTTAGTTTAAATGGACCAACCATGGATGTATCAAGTCCAAGTATTATTAGGAACAATAAAATGGCAAGATGAGAGAACGAACTTCATGAAACTAGTATATGGAGAATCTCCAATTTCTAAAGGTAGCTATTGTTTAGCCTCACACGTCTTCCATAAAAAGAAAACAATATCGTTGTCTTTTGTGCAAAATGATGTTTTTTAGATGAAACCAAGAGTTATGTACAGTGTCTATACTCGGACTTATGACTAATAAAATACTCCATCATAGTGTCAAAAATGGTCTTACATTTTGGGACTAGGGGAGTAGTAGTTTAAGACACGGTGAAGCGCGATAAAATCACCCCTAGTTGTTATTGTAGTTAGGATGATTACTTTAAAGCCAAACTTTTATTACTTGTAGACAGTGGCGTAGGCAGCCCTGAGCCACGCCCCGGGCCAACAGTTCGTGCTACAGTAGCTACAGTAGCTAAACTGCTACAATTACCAAAGGATATCAGCCGCACGCCCCAGGCCATGGCCCCCCTAGCCTGGGGCCTGTCTACGCCACTGCTTGTAGATGTAGTTGGATCTCTCTGAAGAAGGGAGATGATTTCTTTTATGGGCATATTATTTTTTTGATGAACAGGGAGGCCTCCCCTCCCCGGTTCCATTACTTGAATGAAACCAGAACACGAACTTCAGTTTATGTGGGCATATTATTATTTTGGCTAAGGATATGTGTCAATGCTGGATTCTGTAGCTGCTAGAAGAATGGATACAGTACCCAATAATGGTTATTCAAGTGGAAGTACTCACTCTACAGGACCTCAGTTGTAATTCTCAAAAAACTCGGACTTTGATTATTGAGCACTTGATCAGAAACTAAGACATACACAGCATCAATAGCGTACCCTGAACAATTATACCATTTGATGTGGAGCAACTGGGTATCCATTTTCTAACTTCATTGCTATCAAAAGGAGCTCATATAATATACAAAAAGAAACAGCTTAGCACCATCATTATTGATATCTTTAGAACATCATACATTTTGCAAACCAAATAGCTAAAAGAATACGAGACAGAATTCTGTCAGAACACATTAAAATGGTTCTTGGTTCATAGAGTTGCGTACCGCTGTGGAGACATAAGATAGACCTTCCTGCGGTCCATGCCTAGCCAATCCAAAGTCTGACAATTTTGCATTCCAGTTCTCATCTAATAGAATGTTAGATGTTTTCAGGTCTCGGAAAATAACCTGCATGCATACTGAAATAGCTAAATACAGTGCAACTTCTCGTATCCTTTTTGTTGAATGCAGTGAAGTAGTGAGACTAATACAATTAGTTACTGTATTTATCTCCAGAAAGCCAACGAATCACCTGAAAATCCATCTCTTCATGCAGATACTTCAGCCCGCGGGCAGCATGAAGGGCTACTTTTAGTCTCTTAGGCCATGATAGAGTCGAAGTTGACCTACTTGCCAAGTGGTCATACACGCTTCCGTTAGCCATGTACTCGTATACGAGAAGCCGATGCATGCCCCGCTCATCATCTTCAGCGCAGTAACCTATTAGTTTGACAAGGTTTGGATGCTCTACAATCCCAAGCACATTCATTTCTGTTAACCATTCCTTATGCCCCTGAAGAGAAATGAATACTATATTAGTAATCCAAACTAATAGCTCAAGCTAGATTCTATTGTAAGTGGCTCAAAAAGGGCACATGAAGCAAGTGGAAGTGAAATGCTGGCACTCTATGCTTGTTTTACTCGAACACTGTTATGCTTGGTTTACAACGTTAATTTACCCGTTGCTCCTGTTTATCTAGAACAACAGGAATGTATACATGGGCTGAATGCAAGCAAAATAACAGGTAACAACAAAGCAACAAGGCCTACTGAATGGTTTTGTATGTTAAGAAGTTATGTGTTCAGAGATCCTGGATAGTTTCAAGATGCCAGAGTATGAAGGTTCAGAACCAAGTCCAATAAAATTTTGTTGTTATGAATGAGTTATGACTCGTTTTCGTAATACGGGAAAGTGGATTGCAAGATTTGAACAGCATGTACTTTCTATTTAAAAATTTCAAGAGCAATCGCTAACAACAATACGATCAGGCAGTACATGATGGTGAAAGAACTTTCCTGAAATCCTTTGCGATTCAGCTGCTTCACAGCGACCATGGTCTGCTTAGTCGGTTCATCAGAATTCCCGATGACAGCCCTGTAGACACACCCAAACCCACCCTCGCCGACCATGAGCGACCGGCTGAAGTTTTGAGTGGCATTCTTGAGCTCAGAGAAGGTGAACACCCTGAGGTTGGTGGGCCGATCAGTGAAGCTGGTGTACCGCGTCAGCTGTATCAAATCGGTGCTCATGTCAGAGACATTCTTGGAGTCGAGATCTGAGCTGGACTGGACCGCTCGCTCTGTTGACATCGTGCTGAACTGCACGGAGGCTGACTTGGCGGCAGGATACTCCTCTTTGACTTCTCCATGCAGGAAAGGCAGGCACCCCATCGCTGCAATGCAGCAGGAATTAATTAGTGTCAGCAGATTTTGAACTTTCTAACAGTACAACACTTGTTTATTCAGAAAATAATTCAGATTCAATAAGCAGATGATGAATTCCGAAAACAAACACTCCGAACGTGTCTTGTGTAAATTTAGCAAGCGCGCACTGTGGGGAAACGGCCATGAATTCCCATAAATAACTGCCAACTACGACATCTAAACTCTTGATACAAAATAAACTTTTTATTACTCGAGTTGGCAAAAAAACATACCTGGAAAATGCAGAAGTGAAGAGGGCATTGATGATCTTGGAATCCATTCTTCTTTTTCCTTTGAGAGGGATGACCTTGAAATACTGATTACAACAAGCATTTAGCTAGCTTTGTTAGAACATGAAGATTTAAAGCAGGTTAATTGAAGAATCGAAGTCGAAATAAAGGAGGGCATATTTCCTTGTTTGTACAATGAACACTGGTAGTACCTTTTATCCGCTGGTCTATCCAATGCCTTGTCATATTCATCTGTTTTTTCCTCCAGAATCTCATCTGATCGTTGTTTCTGTTTTGTGCTTTCATCACAATAGGAACTATAATCCACTGACTGCATGTCGATTATAGGATTGCTTGGATGATTACTAACGAAGGTCCTCGATGCATACTCTACATCAGCAGCTGCACCCCCAAATTTTATCGAGATCTCTTTAAGGCCTGGCATATGCTCGATGATGATAACTGCAGTACCACATTGATGTCTTTGGTCCATTCGGGGGATGCTGTTGAAAACTAGCTTGAGCTTCCAGAGATTAGGCATTGCATCATCCTCAAATTTTAACCAAGCTATACCACTCGTGCACCTCAATTTGAAGTACTTGAGAACTGAGAACCCAGCCTTGCCAAAGATGACCCCTTCAATAGGCGCCCTCTGCACATACAGGGACAGAGCAGTGAGGGAAGTCAATCCTCTGAGAATATCAACACAACTCATCATCAGTTCCCTCACTGAAATCTTCAAAATGCACAGGCTATCAAGTTTTCCAACCCACTTAGGAATACTGTAAAATATGATGCAGCTGTGCAGCGAACATTCAAATCTCTGGAGAAAGGGGGGAGGTGCCAAGTCACCCCATGAAATGGTTATTTTCGAAGCACCACGAACCAGTGCATTTCTAACCGAGGAGCGATGAGCCACTACTTGTACAGTTTTCAGGTTGTCATGTCCTCCAATTAAAGAACCCAGAGCTTCCATGCTCCTCTCCTCAACATAGGAAGGTTTAGAAGGAACGGTAAGATAAAGATCCTGCAAGTAGTTCAGCTTGCCAAAGCCACCCATACTAACACACCAATCCAGCAGATTTCTCTCGATGGGAAGACTGAGGTGCAACAAGTGTGTGACATGGATATCACATGGAACACAAGCAACTCTTGCATCCATAATATGCAGTGTTTCCAAACATTGTAGCCCATGGTTTGGAAGAATTATGCATCCATCAGATGCAATACTCAAATATCTCAGTTGAAAACATTGTGAGATCGCAGTAAGGTCAATGACTGGGTCGTCGTTGCCACCATGATCGGGTATTTGAAGGTTTAAAACACGAAGAAGCATGAACTCTCCAAGACAAGGCATACACTCGAACAATCCAAAGAATTTAAGTGACCAAACTTGTGACTTTCTGATGTTTTCTGGTGTATTGGCACATCTTGCATCAGCAAAGAGGAGAGATAATCGACGGACCTTATGAGAAAGTGACACATTCTTTCGACTGTAGTCTATTGCCACAATGAAATTCTCTTCTGCAGATTTGTGTGCAATAAGATCATATACTGTGTCATGAACTGCACAGGACAAGACCTCGTTGTTGAAGTTGATACATATAGGCTGGATAAATCTTCTGCCAATAAGTTGATCGAGATAGTTCTCTGCAACTTTCACAATGTCCTGCCCTTTTGTTGTATCGATGAAACCTTCAGCGATCCACTGCCTCACCAAATCATACTTGCAGAATGTCCAGCCCTCTTGATACATAATAAGATACAACAAACATGTCTTCAAATAATGAGGAAGATTATTGAAGCTCAGATTCAGTGCTTGTCTCGTTCTTTCTGATGCTGAGAAACAAGAGCTTAATGACTCATGGATGTGCTCCAATAGATCATCTGTCATGGCTGGCTGGCTTGCTAAAAGACTAGCTATGCTGACTGTTGCTAGTGGCAAACCACCACATATATCAACAATTTCGTTTAAAATTTCTTTGAACTTTTCAGGGCAATCACTTTCAGAGCCAAAAATTCTGTTAAAGAAAAGCTTTCTAGAATGATCATCATCTAGGTGTTTCATCTCAAAAACATACTCTGACTGGTAACAGCAACAAGTTAATGCAACGTCTTTAATCTGTGTAGTTGTTATTATCCTGCTGCCATGATTACCCTTTGGAAAAGCATCATTAATAATATCCCAAACTGATGCAGCCCATACATCATCAATAACTATTAAATACCTGCATGCAAATAATTTACACATATCAGCGTTTAGAAAAGAAGAGTCTTAGTTAATTTTGTATGAAGAAAAACAGTACGTACTACCTTTTGTTTCGCAAATATGTTTTGATATTTTCAACGAGGTCAATCTCGTTATGATATTCTGGGGGATGCTGCCCCTGGAGTTGCAACAGCATGTCATGGAAAATTCTTTTCATATCAGCTCTCTTGGACACCCAAATGAAAGCTCGACAATGGTACCTCTTACCAAGTTTGTTGTACAACACTCTAGCGAGTGTAGTTTTACCAAGGCAAGCAGGTCCAAGAACAGATACCACCTTGAGCTGCTTATCCTCATCGTTAGCCAGTGACTTGATAAATTCGTTCATCCGGCCATCAATTACTATGTCATCAGTCTCTTCATATGGCGTTGGAAGAGGCATAGGGCCAAGGGACACAAACCTACACCTCAAGGTGCTGCAAGAACGGAGATTGTACCTCTGGTGTCGTTCAATCGCCTCCTGGACATACATCCGGAATTCTGATAGTGTTTCCATAATCTGCTCTTCCCGATTGCGCCTCTCGGGAGTCTTGACATGACTGAACAATTTGCAGAGGGATCTAGTGATCTTGATGTTGTTGGGAACAAGGGAGGGATCTTCAGGCTGCACAAATATTAAGCTGTTGATGTAATCCTCCATATCGTAAGACAAGTCACACGCCTCATTCATCCAGCACTTGGCTGTCAGCGGAGGGTCCTCCAGCTGTGAAAGTACATTAAGGTAGGTGTTTATATGTTCAACATCATCCTTGAGGAGGCGCATCTTGTCCTTGACCCTCTTAGAGCATCCTTGAGAAGGAGCTAGCAGCAGCATGTCCAGCTTCCCAACAAGGGCTCTCATGGCGCCCAGTGAAGTACTGATCGCGACTCTTGTCTCCCTGACATTGCCTATGCCTCGGCCTTGGGTCGAAACATCTAAACACACACACACACACACACACACACACACACACCAACACACACACACACACACACACACACAAACAAACAAAGGTACAATTAATTAATGAATATTGCAACTCTCAATTAATTAACAAACAAACACACACACACAAAATCAAACAACCAATCACATCAAGACAACACTGAGATATGTTAACGGGATTTGGCATACAACACTGAGATATTGCTAATATGCTGAGACAGCTATGGGTACTTACCGAAAAAGGGTTTCCCCCCGCTTTGTATTCCAAAGCACCAACACCGATACAGAGCAGACGCTGGGGCGAGCAGCACAATAAGCCAAAGAAAAAGAAAAAGAAACAATGCCAACACCGGCAGCTCGACAGACACGGATGATCTACAACCGCTGCGCCCTCCGAAATCTACCCACCACGATCCTAGGCTCCGATCCTCCAAGTACCAAGCAGCACCTCCAGGAAGGAAACGACGCCGACGACGCTGCTGCCCGGACATATCCTAGGGTTTCCCCCGGCACACGGAGGGTAGAGGGGAATGAAGACCACCGGCACCCTCCAGGGAGAAATGGTGGCACCCGCAGGCGTCATCGCACCGGAGCCGGAAGATCCGGCAAGGATTTCTCCCCACTCCAAACCCCACCGCCCAACCGGATCGAAGCCAACCAACCAGCTCGCCGTCAACCACCTTGCGCCATCACGGTTGCGCCACCACCCATGCCGCCTCACTGCGGACGCCACCACGAGGCCAAGAGACCCGAAGAGAAACGCCAAACGTCGGAAGCAGCGGCACCGCTACCGAGCAGGAGGGACCCACCTCCCCCGCCAACGTGCGCCCCGGCACCGTCGCGGTCGCCGGCCGGACGCGGCAGCAGGGCACACCAGGCCACCCCTGGCCCGGCCGGACCCAACGGGCCCGCAAAGCCCCGCCGTCCACGCTGCAGCAATTCGGTATCTGCGTCGCCAGCCCGCCGCCGCTCGCCGCCACGCCCCGGCCTCCTGGAGGTCGCGCCGCAGGCTCACCCGCCGCCCGCCCGCCAGCCCAGATGGGCCCGAAGGCCCAGATCTGGCCAGCGGGGTACGCCGCCAGACGCGCGCCGCGCTACCCGCCGCCAACGGCGACGCCGCCGTCCAGCCATCCGCCCGCGCAGCTCAGGACCCGCCGCCACGCCGGACCGCCGCCGCTTAAGGACACCCACAGCCCGCTCCGCCCGCGCCAGAGGAAGCCGAGAGGGAAAAGCGGGGCCGCCGCTGCAGCGTCGCCGGGGCCAGGCTCGGCGGCGGCGCGACGACGGCGGCAGGAGGGAAGGAGGAGGGGGTCGCTGGAGAAAGCGCTTGGGCGCTGACGGTCGCTTCATGGGCGACGCGGTCGCGAGAGCCCGAGAGCTATGGGTACTTGGCACTCTGACCACATACCTGACGACTGGAGTTGATCCGTTGCTTGAAGTTACAACTTGTGGTGCAATCATCATTACATATATAGAAGGCTCGCGATACAAGTTTCTGATTCCAACACTAAGCATGCTCTATCCATAACTCTACCATAAGTGCAGCTGTAATCTACTCCCAAACACCATCCATTTTGAAAGAGAGACAGTGGTAAATCACTCAATGACAGCACATAACTTCAGTTCTCTATTAGAATATTACCATTGCTTTTCAAGCTGGCGGAGAACAGTGCCAGTTTGAGACAACAGCAACAGCTTTAACATATATATTTCAGTGATCAAGGAGAGTTGTAAATATGTACAAGGGGGTGCCTGCAAAGAAGAAAACCAAAAGTCTACTCTTTGCAAAAATTGAGTGTTACTAGATCATCATCTCCTGATAACACCCAATTTTGAGCATCATTCTGAATCATGTCCAAACAGAAGGGAAGCATGTGATGACATTTTTCAAAACTCTCGGTTCGCCGAGTCAATGATGATTGACTTCCACCAGGATTGCACAGAGGTGGCTGCGGTCGAGAGACATGGGTGGAGATCATATATAGGCCAAAGTCTCACGGAGTAGCGGCAGTGGAATTTCCATTTTTCTGAGTAAAGTGTATGCATTATTGATAAAACGTTCTGGTTACGATTTGCACTAAAACAGGCGGGTAAAAGAAGAGAACGGAACTCCAGCCAGATGGCCTGCAACTCTGAAGCAATAATACACCATCCTTCCTAGTTCTAAGCAGTCATTAGCAACCATGTATCACTGAGAGGAGCTCACCTCTGGTAGGAGGACTTGGATCGGAGAAGACCCTCTTGTGCACATCACGAGATTCATCAGCCTTCTGCTCCTCCTCTACAATCTCCAGCTCCATGAAAGCTAATCAGAATCAGCTGCTTAATTTCTCACCCCCAAGAACACAGCCTTTTGAAGAGGTAGCGTCCAAACGGACAAAAGGTATAGGCAAAGGGACAGAGGCATGGGGAATGGAATAATTATTGCAGATGCTAGATTGAAAAATATAATAATTTAACGCATATGCTGCCGCAACATCTCGACTCCATACAAAAAGGCAACTGTGACTATTATTTGTACTCCAAACCCAAGAAGGCACCCACATTGTATTCCTTTTCATTGGCTGTTTTTTTACGGTTTTTATTCTGAAAGTGAATTTCTAGTTCATTGGGTAGCTCCATGTGCAAGTCCTACGTGCCGTTGGATGTTATCCATCTCAGATTCAACTACTGCCACTTCACAATCTTGACTTGGCTTTGCATGAGCTCGTGACAAATAACAAGAAAAAACACACACACATATATATATATATAGCAATGTTAAATCCGAATAAATATCCATCAATGATGTCGATCTGTCACAGCTAGGTGGCTTTAAATGCCCTCCTGTGATGTCCAGCGATCAAAGACCAGCATTAGAAAAAGGGTTTGTCTAGGTCTCAGTCGACTGAGACTTCGCGAAGTCTCAGTCAAACAATGTAGTATGCAAGAAGAAAAAAAACTGAAAAAAAAATTGTTTGCACAAATCTCAATGCAAGATCAACGGATTGTAGTATCGACTGAGACTTCGCGAAGTCTCAGTCAAACAATGTAGTATGCAAGAAGAAAAAAAACTGAAAAAAAAATTGTTTGCACAAATCTCAATGCAAGATCAACGGATTGTAGTATCGACTGAGACTTCGCGAAGTCTCAGTCGACTGATTTTTAGCAAAGCCGTTAGAAAAAACCCACATGTGATGTTAAAATCAAGGGGGGGAGGGGGGATCTATCAGTAATGCCCGCCTATCACATATGAGTGGCTTTAAAAGCCTTCTTGTGAAGCTGTCATAGACGGGCATTAGAAAAATGCCATATAGGATGTTAAATCCAAAACAAATCTCTTATATCTATCTATCAGAGATGGGTATCAGCGGCGTAGTTTCCTTCTTCTAATGAAGAGGATTTCTCTTCTGATTTCTATTACGGGAAACCAAAACTAAAAAGAAAGGAAACCGGGCATGCACCAGCGGCCACCCACAGGATTGGTTTGGATTTCCATCCCAAACCGGCTTAAACAGGCTATGGTCTCGTAGGTGCAGCGTGGCTGCGTGGGTACCATGTGAACGGCAGTGCTGAAGGTGTGGTCGACAACTGTAAAGACAAAAATGAGCTGACACAAGGATATAATTAAATCACACCGGGTTTGGAGGGAAAGTGGCTCGGGGGTGTAAAATTAAACTGCAAGATACTCCAGGCGCGTCCTTTCTTGTACTGTTAATATATTGCTATTACTAATTAAATTGCAGTCTCCAGCCTGGCCTTGATCCAGCCATGGCTAGCTGCTAGCTGTTCAGTTGGTGAATGGCTAGACCCTTTTCAGAATTCCATGCGGGAGGGGGACTGAAGGTCAGAAGAATCAGTGTCAGTAGTCAGGTAGTGATCTGATCAATCAAGAGATTGGCCGTGTGGTGCTGTGGAGATGGAAGCTGTGGTTAGCACAGCCGCCGGTAAGATCGCTCCTAAGCTCCTGGATTTCTTAGTAAAAAATCACAAGCTGCGAGCAGAGCTGGAGCATGATATCCAGTACATCAAGAAGGAGTTTCTGATGATCTCTGCTGCCATTCGAGAAGATGATGCTGATGATGAGAGGAGCAGCAGCGACGATGTGCATAGTGCCTGGATCAAAATGGTGCGCGACTTGGCGCACAACATCGAGGACTGCCTCGACCGCTTCATGCACCGCGTGACGCTCGGGAGTGACGCGTCCTGGTTCCGTCGGACGCTCCACCGAGTGAAGACGGTGAATGCCCGTAACAAGTTTGCCAAGACGATCCGTCGTCTCAGGAAGACATCAGAGGAGGCATCTGTGCTCAGAGAAAGGTACAAGACAGAGGCAATACCCAACAAGCTGAGAACAAACCAGACATGTAGCAGCAATGGCGGATCAAATGAGGAGGATGAAGAGACGGAGACGGTGTCCGCCGTGGGTATGGAGGCGGCTCGGGATGAGCTCATGGAGATGATAAGGGAAACTAATTGGACGCAAGGCCACCAACCTGATAAGCTCAAGGTAATCACCCTTGTTGGATTTGGCGGTATAGGGAAAACTCTCCTTGCCAGGCAAGCCTACGATGACACAGTGTTGGCACTGGTCCCGATGTCGACGCAGCGATCCGCTGATTACTTTCCGGCGGAACGACGGACGACTAACTAGCTACGGCCGATTTCTTTCCGGCCGATACGCTAGTGTAGAACACGCAAGTAGATCAATTGCTCTGGCTGGCTAGACAACAATCACGTACGAAGTACTAGTTGCCGGGAACACACACGAAACACACGTGGCGACTTGATGGCTACAGGGCCGTATCGGTCCTGCTGATTTTATTACTTTGCGATCTGATGATTACAGGGGGAACCACGTACAGGTATATATAGTACTACCTATCTACCTATACACAGCCGACTCGGCCTGGGCTACGAGTCCGTGCCGGACTCAGGTGCCTAATCGTGATTGTCCTAACAATCACCCCCCTAAGCACGATGTCCTCACTTCACAGCTTGGACGCCAATCTTTCCCCGCATCTCCGTGAACTTCTGCCGCCCCAAAGACTTGGTTAGGATATCTGCAAGCTGGTCGTCGGTGCAAACGTAGTTGACTTCAATCTTGCTTTCTTCCACGCACTCCCGTATGTAGTGATACCTTATGTCGATGTGCTTCGTCCTGTCATGATGCACTGGATTCTTACATAGGGCAATCGCAGACTTGTTATCAACATTGAGCACCACTTTCTTTGCTTCCTTGTCTGTGAGGTCACCGAGTAGCCTTCCTAGCCACACACCTTGACCCGCCGCGGTCGCAGCTGCAATATACTCTGCTTCGCAGGATGATAATGCGACCACCTTTTGCTTTTGTGATAGCCAAGTCACTATGCTCCCGCCCAAGAAATATGCCACTCCCGAGGTACTTTTACGGTCGTCCACATCTCCTGCCAGGTCGCTATCACTATAGCCAAGTAGCTCCACCATCTCCTTCTTCTTCTCTCTCAAATAGACACAACCGAAGTTTGTTGTCCCTTTGATGTACCTGAGTATATGTTTGACAGCTGCCCAATGTTCAGTCGTGGGCGCTTCCATGAAGCGACTCACTATGCCAACGGAATAGGCCAAGTCCGGTCGTGTATTCACAAGATACCTTAGGCTTCCGACCACACTTCTATAATCCGTTGCATCAACCGCAGGGGCTTCACTTCTTTTGCTAAGTTTCAGTCGAGGCTCCATTGGAACAAAACTTGGGTTGCAATCCTCCATGCTACAGCTTTCAAGTATCTTCTTTGCATATGCCTCCTGGCATAGTGTGATCCCCTCCGGCTTTTGATGTACCTCGATCCCGAGGTAGTAAGTCAAGAGCCCTAGATCACTCATCTTGAATAGCTCCTTCATCTGTAGCTTGAATCGTGCAATCTCCTCTTCGTCTGCTCCAGTTATCAAAAGATCATCAACATAGATGCCCACTAAGAGACGATCCTTGCCTTTACCTCGTTTGTACATAGCATGCTCGAGTGGACTTTTCTCAAAACCAAGAGAAATCAATGTACGGTCAAGCTTGATGTTCCACGCCCGAGGAGCTTGATGTAGCCCGTACAATGCCTTGTGTAGCTTCAACACCTTGTGTTCCTCTCCTTCCTTGATGTACCCCGGTGGTTGCTTCACGTATACTTCTTCTTTCAACTCCCCGTTCAAAAATGCGGATTTTACATCCATGTGATGTAGCCTCCAAGATTCTTGAGCCGCGAGAGCTATAACTAGCCTCACCGATTCCATCCTTGTGACTGGAGCAAACACTTCCTCGAAGTCCACACCTTGCTCTTGCACGAATCCTTTAGCTACGAGCCGAGCTTTATGCTTCAGCAAGTTCCCTTCGGCATCCTTCTTGACTTTATACACCCACTTGAGCCCTATGGCTTTATGGCCGTTGGGAAGATCCGCGAGCTCCCATACTTTGTTGTCTCGTATCGATCCCAACTCTTCATCCATAGCACGACGCCAGTACTCCTCTTTGTTTGCGTCTTCAAATTTCGTCGGTTCCTCGATGCTTAGCAAACATTGTCGTCCTCTTCTTTTAATTTTCACCGGATTTACGTTTTGAAGTGCTTCCTTCGGATATAAATCTAACACTGGCCGAAGACGGACTGGCGTAGGCGGATGTTCCCTCGTCTCCTGTTCTGTCGAAGACGAAGAAAATTCATCTGAAGTTGCCAAGCTTCTATTTTCTGGCGATTGGGGCTCTCCTGAGCTATCTGCACGTGCACCAGAAGAACCAGCCACGAAATCTGAAATTGCTTCACGTGCATGCACTTCTGGACCTCCTGTCACGTGGCCTTGTGGAGATTGGGTAGCGGCTGGGCTTTCTGGCTCGTGGGAAGAACTCCCTGGTGGAGAGCCTGGTGCTGAGCCGCTGCTGCCCCCAGCGCACCTAGCTGGGCTGCCGGGCGCAGGGTACGTGGCTCTCTGTCCACTGCTGTTGCTGCCTGTAGCGCCGCTCGCAGCGTCTCTTCCTGGGATGTCACTAGATATAGGTGAACTCCCTGACACGTTGTTTGACACGAAAAATAATTACAAACAACGATGGTTGTCGTGTTATTATCTCTCTATGCGCCAGGGGAAATATATATTGCGGGCGTGCCAGTGTACTAAGTACACAAATAAAATTAGGGAAACTTGTATTTTATTAATCTCTCATCGGAGAAACAAATTACATGATCCCTTTACATAACTGCTCAATGGCCTGCTAGCTCGGCAAAATATGACTTCGGCGATTGTGAGGTGCTGGTTCACGGGGCCTCGGAAGGCTCCCGATTAATTACGTCCGCGAGCCGGAGCCGCGAACCACCTCCGATTAAGCTGCTGCAATGGTCGTCGTCTTCAAGTCTCGTCTTCTCCAAGTGCTCGGTGCAGACGATGGTGATGATGCGGTGGAATAGAAGAGTGGAGCGGTACACCCGTCGCTCCGGCGATGCTAGCCATATTCGCTCCGGCTTGTCGATGTCCGATGATGAAGATGTCTGGCCTCGTCAGCTCAGACAGATGGGCAGCCTTTGCCTCGTCGGTGCCCGGCCTGGTGTCCGCCTCGTCGGTGTCGGACATGGTGTGTCTTGCCTTCACCTCGTCGGTGCCCGGCAAGATATGGGTAGCTTCATCGGAAGAAGACATGTCGGTGAAGTGGCTTCGCCTCGTCGGAGCTTGGACGGGGTTTGGGGAGTGTGCTGATGTAGGAGTTGGAGTAGACTCGAGTGTCGCCGCGTGGCGGCGTTGCTTGAAGATGACGACAATACGAGCTCGTCAATGTAGACCTCAGACCGTCGCAGCTACGGGGGCGGCCTCCACTTGGTATAGAAGAATGACAATATGTCGGTGTAGACGGCGTCGTCGCTTAGACGCAAAGTCGAAGAAGATGGCCACGACATATGGATGACCGGTGGTGCTGATGTAGACGACATCCTCGTCAGATGTAGAGCTGCTGAAGTTGGCGACGCCCTGTCGACGTAGCCGGGTGGCGGGTCGAGGCAGTCGGTGCCCTCGCCGGGAGAGAAGTTGATGAAGATGGTAAAGTCAGGTTGATGTAGAAGCCTTCCTCGTCGAGCCCAGGATTGATGATGACGACCCTGGCGAGGTTGATGAAGATGTGAAGACGGTGAGCAGCTCCTCCTCCGTCTTCTTCGTTCGCACACGGGTGAGCGCTGATTATCCATCCATCTCTATCGTGATTCGGATGCACTGGAATGAGAAAGATAGGAAAAGAGAAAGATAAAATGATGCATGTACGCATGCCCTTTGAAGAAGATAGATGACGTGATTTTAATCTTCCCTCGCTAAGGTAGATGATGATACAGCCTTGTTCGACGACCTCCTCACTCCGGCTTGCACACCACTGCTGACGTTCGTCGTTGTCTTCGTGGTCTTCGTGGGCGCGTACCAGGTTGCCGCCATCTTGAGCCTTGTTGTGGTGTGTACTATGTCGCTGCCGCGAGTGTCTCATCGACCACATGGAGATGGCATCCAAGCTTCTTCTTCATGTCTACGTGAATATCACCGCCCAGTTCTTGGGCGCGATGTATCACTGCCCTTAACTTGGAATGGGGGAGACCGCGCCAGGCTATAGGTCGGCAGCTTCAATGTCGTGGTGGTGCCGTAGATGGCGTTGAACCAAACGCCGGTAGGATGGAGATGGCACCGAGCCGGATACCGTCGGCCTCTCCGATGTCGCCGCCGAGGTGGTGTTGGTGCCATGCTACTCGCCGGCGGCCTTGCCGCCATTGTGGTGGTGTAGATGGTGTTGGGCCGGATGCCGCCGGCCTCTCCGATGTCGCTGCCAAGGTGGAGTTGGCGCCGTGATACTCTCCGGCAGCCTCGCCGCTGTCATGGTGGTGTAGATCGCTCCGGGCCGCACGCCGGCATGGTGAAGATGGCGCCGGCCCGTAAGCCGGCAGCTTCGATGTCATTGTGGTAGTATAGATGGCTCCGGCCGCACGCCGGCATGGTAGAGATGGCACCGGGCTATAAGCGGCAGCCGTGGCTGTCGCGGTGTCGTGAGATAGCGCCGGGCCTCGCGCGGCATGGTGGAGATGACTCCGGGCTGCAGGTCGGCAGCTCCGACATTGTCGTGGTGGTGCAGATGGTGTCGGGCCGGATGTCGTTGCCAAGGTGGTGTTGATGGTGTCGGGCCGGATGTCGTCGCCGAGGTGGTGTTGATGGCGTCGGGCTGTAAGCTGGTAGCTTCGTCGCTGTCGCGGTGTGCGCGCCGGTGCGTCGTCCCGTCCTTGACGCCGTCACCACGGGCGCGTATCCTCTTGGCTGGGTGGCCTCCCCTCTGAAATGAGAAATGCAAAGAGAAAAGGCATAGTGTGATGATTGCCATTGTTGAAGACGGATGTATTTGTTGTTGCAGCGTGTGACAGCCCATATGAAGACTTCGTCGCGCTCGCCGGCGGAGGTTCGTCGTCGTCGCGGACGCCGACGCATTATCTGCAGCCTAGGAGTGCACCGAGACCGAGCGCATGGTCTGTTGAGATGGTGCTAGCGGCCTCCGACGGCGCGTGTGGTCGCTGCCTCTCTGTCCGCCTCCCCCTGGACCTGGGATGAGAGATGAAACGGGAGACGAAACAATGAGAAGATTAAATACATAAGCATGCCGTTGACAAAGAAGGATGTTCGTGTTGATTGTTGATGTAGGGTGTGGTATCCCAAGGCTCCGTCGGGCTCGCCGGCAGACACAAGAAGACCTGTGCATCATCTACGGCCTATGAGTACACCGAGGCGGCGCGCATGGTCCGTCGCTGAGGTGCCGCGGCCTCCGTCGGCGCGTGTAGTCGCTGCCACCAGATGGGTGCGTCTCCTCTGGGTTCCTTCCTCCTCCCCGAGCTGCGTGACGTGCGTGAGTATATATAGGCAAAGGTGTGAGAATGGATAACTATGACCTTGCGCGAGCTCTACGTAAACCAGCTGCATGCGCGGCCGGTGCGGCCTCCTCGTTGCTGAGCGGGAGCTCCTGGTCTTGTGGAGAGATGAGCGGATAAGTACGCTTCCGTGAGATTAGCTTGAGATTAGCTTGTACTGGTGTGGAGGTCGAGCTCCCAACCGGTCTGGTGTGTTGGATCAGGTGCTTGTACATCATGCGCAAACAAGTCTCACGTTGCATGGGACGTAAACATGGTTCGGTTGATTCATCTGGCCTTTGTTTAATATGCCCCATGCACGCATACGCACAGTGCAATACATGAGTCATGCATGCACATATAACTGTGATTAATTAACCAGACTGATTAGGCCACATGGATGCATGATACACTCATCATGGCATGTACGTAAGCTGTGTCCATGCAGCTCTTGTATTCTCACGCACATCCATTTGCTTGTTAACTGAGGCTCACTAGACCACGTATGTGTAGGCATAATTAAATTATGCTCCACCGATCTCAATGAACCCTTTTTATGAGAAAATCAATATCTTGGTCATTGCTATACACATGCAGGTGCACACGTATTAATGTCATATTTCATAATTGACAATGCCGAAATGGCGACAAAATCGCGTCGAACAAATGCCCCCTCGCCGAGTCGGGTTCGAGCGCGAAGCGAACTGGACTCGGGTCGGCGAAAATTCTCGATGCGGCCGTAAGGGTAAATCCTGGCCGGTAATATACGCCCCTTGAACGTAAAGATTCTGCACTATCCGGTGAGCGGTTACTTTGAATATATATCTCCAACTCATGGTCGCACTTGAACCAGTTTGTTACCTCCTTAGAGAATCAGAACAAACATCTAATCTTCCAACCGGTTTAGATCTTCTAGAGGACTTATATAAGCAACAGCCCTCGTGAGACATTTTCACATCGACGCTCATATTCCAGAGAAGCCGCCTCTTCAACTCAAGCAGTCGGTCTCAAGGAATTTCTTCTACGCCGACGCTCGTCGAGCAGCCGGCTCTTCAACTCGTGGAGAAGGTACAACTCCATTCCCCCTAGCCCTAATAACTTTGCTTCTCTTGTAATGACCAAGTAATCAACATACGCCGCATGCATCTGCAGAGATGAGGCATAAAATAGTTTGTGTAGCATACTCGCGTGCATGCATACTACCAACTTTTCCTCAGTTTGCTCTTCTTTCACATAGATTCAATCATAGCCAGCTAGATGCATGCAGACTGATGTATATACAATTTTTTTTAGCGTAGCTGTATCATAGATCGTCTCTGTAGCATGGTCGCCTACACGCATACTGTCGTCTTTTAGCATAGATCATAAGTTCGCATCCAGTAGCACACTTGACTGCATGCCTACCGATATTTATTTTCTTGAGCGCACATCATAGATCAGTTCCAGTAGCATACTTGCGTGCATGCATACTACCAACTTGATTTTTTTTTTATCTCTCCGCGCATGGATTCGATTGTAGCAAGCTAGGTGCGTGCATACTGATGTATATACAATTTTTTAGCATACATGGATCACGGATCATACAATTGCTTCTAGTAGCACGCTCGCCTGCATGTACGCATACATCAGATCAGCTTACGTAGCATGCTCGCCTGTGAGCGTACTCTTTTTTTTTCTTAAGTTGGATTGTAGCAGGCTTCAAACACTTGCGTACTGATGCCCCTCTTTTTGTTAACTCGGATCAAAGTTGAACATGGGGCGCAGCAACCCTACGGCTCCCAAGCAGCTAGGCGCTCAGGAAAAGACCAGCTCCAACGCGAAGCCAAAGATCCACATCCCGGCGGTGTTGGGGTCCTCTCGGGCGTCCGGCAGCGGGAGTAGCCGTCAGGCTGCTCGCAACAGCGGGCGTGGCGGCGAGTCATCCAGGGACTCGTCTCCCCTGTCTTGGCCTGCGCCTGGTGCAGAGAAGTTCAAGAAGGTGGCGTACCGCCGGTCACCATCACCACCGCCGCGTAGCCGGATTAAAGTCGGCCGGCGCCCACGTGTTACCGTAGTCTCTCCATTGCAGGCAATAGGGCCGAACGGCAAAACAAGGCATGGGTCACAAAGTTCGCGCCGCTCGGGTGCCGAGGCATCTGGCGAAGGCGACATAATCGAGGTGCTCAATGATGCACCCTTTGAAGCTCCAAAGGTATGTTTTGATGCTCGCATAATTTTTTTTTTAAGTAATCATGAAGCCCCTCCAACATCTTTTCCTATATTCATTTTCTAGGAAACTCTGGACGAGGTGATAGACCTGATGGATAAGGAATTGGGGCCGCAGGTCGTGGATCAAGCCATAAGCTTAATCTACCCCGAAGACCTTGATAAAGGCAAAAGCTCACCGTCCGCTCCGGCGAGCTCGCATGTTGGGGACGTCTCAGCCACCTCTGGGCATGAGAAGAAACGCCCAGCTACCAAGGACGCCATCCCAGAAGGAGGTCTCAAGAGGCCACGCTCACCACTTGAAGGTACCCTTCAAGCACATTTTTTTACATACATATTTTTTTTATAGATGGAGCGTTTGAATAATGCTTCCATATTTTCTTTTTGTAGATAATGCACCTGGGAGGGACGATATTTCAGCGAAACTCGTCAAGCAGGCCAAAGAACTTCATATTATGGCTGAAAAGCATTTTGAGGCATTGGTGTCCCATGGACCAACGCTCCCACTTGATATGATCCCGCCGGTGACCGACGGCAAACCGGGCGAGAAGCCCCGCTTCCACCTTCCAACCTCGGACCCCGTGTCTGAGAGGTACGCCAGGATCGTCCGCATGGACTTGGAAACCATCCAGCGTCACCTTACCAAGAAGCCACTTTCTAGGAGCCAACTCCTCAAAGAGATAGAGATGGCTACGACGGCGTGGGCAAAAATGTATGATGGCGTGTTCTCTGATGATCTGCTGCAGTTAGATGCGCTTCTGAAGTCTTTGGCTCATCGCCTAGCGGGGACGAAAAATCCGGACGACTATGAGGAGAAGGACGTGATCTTCGCGAACAAAGAGGTGCGCCCATTCCTCAAAAAGCTAGTGGCTGCCCACGCTGACGCGTCCGAGCAGCTCACGCTTGTCGAAGGAGACCGCCCTAAGCTGGAGAGCCAGCGTGCTGAGCTGGAGGCTTCAAGGGGGCGGTTTGAGAAGGAGGCCGAGGAACATGAGAAGCTGGCTGCTCTCGCGAGGAAACGCGAGGTTTCTGCTCGCCGCAGCGCCGAAGCCGTCGTCCACGCACTTGAAGCTTATAATCATGCAGTGGCCCGCTCAACGGAAAGGCTCAATGCAATGGCACAGCGGCGTGAGGAGGTGGAGGCCTTCTTGCGTCGCCTCGACAGGCATCGAAGACGGTCGACCCCGATAACCCACCTGAAGCCGACATGATCCTGGCTTACCCTTCAAGCTAGCTGCCGTCAGGAGGTAGCACGAGCCATCATGAAGCATTTTTCTTTTAGGAGGAAATAAAATACATGCTCTCTTAGAGGGCACCTATCGTGTGTGCACGCCTCAATAGATCGATTTTTTAGTTTCTTTATTTGAAACCACCCTGAACAATTTATTTGTAATAAAGTGATGGCTTCATCGATTATTCTGAATTCTTGATTCATTGCCTTCTGATATGTATATATGACCCTTTTTTTACCGCACGATTAATGCTAGGCGCACCGCAGCTCTGTTCGGGCAGGTACGAAAGTTGCTCCCAGCCGCCGAGTGCGGAAGCAAACTCCCCGCCGCTTAACCAGAGTCTTCGCGGTGCAGGGTCGATGTAAAGAGACGATCAGCCTACAGCTGAATCGGCCATCTGCATCTCTTATGAACTAATAGTATTTTTTATGATGACTTTTTTCTACTCGCTCTCAAGAGAAGAGCTGAGCAAAGCAACAGCAAATGCATGAGTTCCTGTCACCGGCGACGAGAGCGTCTGCCGTAATTAACCTCATGTACATATAGATATTTGATCTTTGCAAATGCTTCCTGCTATGACCATTACACTTGCAGGTGCAGATATAGGTCAGATTACCATCAGTATACATACACTTCTCCGTCTTGCATGGCTTGCTTTCTCAGAGACACATGTGCATGTATCTCGTTATTAGCACAAGGAAGAGAGATGTCAATGCCGTGCAGTGCCCTTCTAACAAGGATACGACGCGGACGGCGCGATCTTGGCGGCCACAGTGGTGATGGCCCCCTGAGCGCGGCCGTGTGTACATGTGTTCACAACCATCCTCGGCGTCTAGAACGCATAGAAGGTACACCCAACATTAGTTGAGGAGGTTGATGCCCCCGTGATGGAGAAGAGATCATGTTGAAGTTGTGTGTGTGCAGAATAATGCAAGCTAATTCACCCACACATGGATTCGATGAGGAAGCTTGTTGCGACCATGTAACAGCTATGGTGCCAGCCAACAAGATAATTATATAGCATCTTCATTCGACAGCGAAATACCATGCTTTGCCTTGAAGAAAATTTATCAGTCTAGTCGCGACCAAAGCTACCGTGGTGCCAGCCGACTAAACAGAAGGGTTCCACAGATTCACGCTGGCCGCACTGGCGCGTTGCACTGCTCCCATGAAGTTGACACATCGATGCAGATGAGCCACCAGAAAGCCATTGGTGGGTCAGCTCGCTATTGTCGAGGCAACCCAGATGTTGTGGTTGAGATAGGGAAAAAAAATCTACACCGGGATGCCATCGGCGTGACCATAAGAGAGAGTGCCGGAATAGACATCGGATCGTGTCATTGTTGTTGAAGATAAGGGTGCCGGAGTGCCGCGGCGGTATTGTAGGTGCACGGGTGTTGCTGCTACCAGTGCTAAGAACACATGTTGATGTAGACCAATAGTACGCCGGAATATCATCGGCGACATAATAGACGCACTGGGGTTGCTGCCCCCAGTGTTGGTGAAGTTTGTTGGTGTATATTATTCGATGCCAAGATGTCATCGGCGATGTCATGGACACACGGGTTCGCTGCCCCCAGTGCCGATGGCATGTGTTGGTGTAGGAAGCTCTATGTCGGGATGTCATCAACGACCTTGTGGACGCATGATTGTTAACCCCTAATGTTGATGGAGCAGGTTGGTGAAGCCAGGATGCCGTCGGCGACGTCGTGGATGAACTGATGCAATTGCCCCCAATGTTGATGGAGTATGTTGTCGACGACATTGTGGACACACGGGTTCGCTGCCCCCAGTGTGCAATGTATGTCGAAGTAGATGACTGGACGCCGGGATGTCGTCGGCAACGCCATGGACACGCAAGGTTTGCTGCCCCTAGTGTCTGCCGTATATTGGAGTAGACAATGAAATGCCGGGATGTCATCGACATTATCATGGACGCAGTTTTGTTGCTGTCCAAGTAGCCGTCTTGTTGGCGCAGGCTCAACTGTGCACCATTAACTAGTGATGGCTGCACTAATGATGAACAAAAGAGTGTATGCAAGCATATTTATATTATGAGATGCATAAGAAAATGGAGTACTTTTCAGATTGTATGAAGATGTTGGCCCTCCTGACAATCACCAGCTATAAAGTGTCATCAATAAAGGCTACCAAAGGGCTTATCATCGGGGACCGTCAAAACGACCATGACGGTTGCAAGTTAAGAACTGAATAAGCTTAAGCTTATGTGTATGGGGACATCGTGCTTCAGAGATGCTTCTGGAAGGCAATAGAAAATCGTACCCTAGCCCATCATAGTATCGAGAAACTCCATAGCTCAATCATGCCCCTGCGCATTGCCTCAAGAACCCAGAGACTAAGGTGAGGTTGATTAGGATGATGGTTTTGGGATAACAGCCTGGATATTTTTCTTCATGCCTTAATGAGGGGTGGTGAATGGCTATCTTCCGCCTTCTTTCCAGTGACCCCCCTACAGCTTCGGATCACCGGACTTGCTTCTTGGCATTTGGAGAATTTTCCTCTTCTGAGGATTGCTTCTTGGAATTTCAGGAGATTTGCTATTTTGTGAGGATTGTTTGCATGGGACGACTGCATGGCCCTAGACATCATGAGTATTTTCTATTTTGGATATTTGCTTGCATTTCTTGGGGGAACACTTTCCACACTTGCTCGGGGACCCACCTTGAGAACTTGGAAGATAACCATTCACCTCTGTGTACTAAGAAAACCCTCTGGCACTTTATCTGGGGCTTTTGGTGGCACGCCCCAGGGTTGCCATGTGGCTACACACCAAGTCCAACTTGTGTTGGGTCAGGTAGCCTTTTCATGATCTTTTCCTATAGTCTTCCCTGGGCGTGAGCCTCTGCGAACCTGAGACATGCCGGGAAACATGATTGGCGTGGGATCTGATAACAGAACTGCCCAAGTAGTCTTCTTTACTGCCTCCAGAAGCATACACTTGGCACGTGTGGTGCATTATGGGTGTGGGAGCCGCTTTACTTGCAACATGGCACAATGTGCCGCCCGTCAACAAGCACTCGGGTAGCCAATTACTGGAGCACTAGCGTGGAATTGTGAGGAAAGCTAGTATTTATGCTCGAAATTGCCTCCAATCATGCAAACATGTGAAAGAAATTTGATGGATGTGGCGTGAATTGAAAATAAAATGCAATATGGGAAGGCTATATCTTCCATAGCACTTCAAGTTGAACCTGCGCCTGGTGAAGTTGTTCGCCCAACTTTTCGCCAATACGTCAAGGCACTAGTTGGTTGGAGAATATGGGCCCATCGGGTTGGCTACTATTGAGCGTGTTGAGGATGACTTCTTTACATATGAAAGAACCATCTCATTTCATATAGGATTCGCTGACTGGAGGTTATAGTCGAGGTTAACAAAGCTCGCCTTCAAATAGTGGCCACCTCAAGAAATGCCCCCAGCGCATTGGGTGTGAGGTCAAGGTTGCCAAAGTCCATGATAACACATGATTATGTGTTCATCCACCAAGAACGCCTCCAAGATAAATGTAGCGTTTTGGGTAATTGAAGTGAATTGTGGCGCCTTCTTGATACGGCCACATCATAATGGACAAAACCCGGTGATCGGGGCAAATTGAAATTGCACCCGCGGATCTCCTATAGAATAGTAATCCAAGTACGATCACAAAAGGGTTAACTCAAGCTGCCGTAAGAGAAAAGGCCTCAACGAGAATACCCCAATCCAAGAAATATCCACACCATCTTGTAAGTTGGAGAAGACCGAGAAGACAAATTCGACGACCATTGTTGCGCAGCAAAGATGGGAGGAGAACCATGTCCCACCGGGCGTGCCATTTTGTTTGACACGAAAAATAATTACAAACAACGATGGTTGTCGTGTTATTATCTCTCTATGCGCCAGGGGAAATATATATTGCGGGCGTGCCAGTGTACTAAGTACACAAATAAAATTAGGGAAACTTGTATTTTATTAATCTCTCATCGGAGAAACAAATTACATGATCCCTTTACATAACTGCTCAATGGCCTGCTAGCTCGGCAAAATATGACTTGGCGATTGTGAGGTGCTGGTTCACGGGCCTCGGAAGGCTCCCGATTAATTACGTCCGCGAGCCGGAGCCGCGAACCACCTCCGATTAAGCTGCTGCAATGGTCGTCGTCTTCAAGTCTCGTCTTCTCCAAGTGCTCGGTGCGAGGCGATGGTGATGATGCGGTGGAATAGAAGAGTGGAGCGGTACACCCGTCGCTCCGGCGATGCTAGCCATATTCGCTCCGGCTTGTCGATGTCCGATGATGAAGATGTCTGGCCTCGTCAGCTCAGACAGATGGGCAGCCTTTGCCTCGTCGGTGCCCGGCCTGGTGTCCGCCTCGTCGGTGTCGGACATGGTGTGTCTTGCCTTCACCTCGTCGGTGCCCGGCAAGATATGGGTAGCTTCATCGGAAGAAGACATGTCGGTGAAGTGGCTTCGCCTCGTCGGAGCTTGGA
The DNA here is from genome assembly GCA_021437245.1 of Aegilops speltoides. NCBI lineage: Eukaryota > Viridiplantae > Streptophyta > Magnoliopsida > Poales > Poaceae > Aegilops > Aegilops speltoides. The sequence continues at coordinate 10,847,791 of CM038147.1, forward strand.
CGGGGTTTGGGGAGTGTGCTGATGTAGGAGTTGGAGTAGACTCGAGTGTCGCCGCGTGGCGGCGTTGCTTGAAGATGACGACAATACGAGCTCGTCAATGTAGACCTCGGACCGTCGCAGCTACGGGGCGGCCTCCACTTGGTATAGAAGAATGACAATATGTCGGTGTAGGCGGCGCGTGCCGCTTAGACGCAAAGTCGAAGAAGATGGCCACGACATATGGATGACCGGTGGTGCTGATGTAGACGACATCCTCGTCGGATGTAGAGCTGCTGAAGTTGGCGACGCCTGTCGGCGTGGCGGGTGGCGGGTCGAGGCAGTCGGTGCCCTCGCCGGAGAGAAGTTGATGAAGATGGTAAAGTCAGGTTGATGTAGAAGCCTTCCTCGTCGAGCCCAGGATTGATGATGACGACCCTGGCGAGGTTGATGAAGATGTGAAGACGGTGAGCAGCTCCTCCTCCGTCTTCTTCGTTCGCACACGGGTGGCGCTGATTATCCATCCATCTCTATCGTGATTCGGATGCACTGGAATGAGAAAGATAGGAAAGAGAAAGATAAAATGATGCATGTACGCATGCCCTTTGAAGAAGATAGATGACGTGATTTTAATCTTCCTCGCTAAGGTAGATGATGATACAGCCTTGTTCGACGACCTCCTCACTCCGGCTTGTACACCACTGCTGGCGTTAAGTCGTTGTCTTCGTGGTCTTCGTGGGCGCGTACCAGGTTGCCGCCATCTTGAGCCTTGTTGTGGTGTGTACTATGTCGCTGCCGCGAGTGTCTCATCGACCACATGGAGATGGCATCCAAGCTTCTTCATGTCTACGTGAATATCACCGCCCAGTTCTTGGGCGCGATGTATCACTGCCCTTAACTTGGAATGGGGGAGACCGCGCCAGGCTATAGGTCGGCAGCTTCAATGTCGTGGTGGTGCCGTAGATGGCGTTGAACCAAACGCCGGTAGGATGGAGATGGCACCGAGCCGGATACCGTCGGCCTCTCCGATGTCGCCGCCGAGGTGGTGTTGGTGCCATGCTACTCGCCGGCGGCCTTGCCGCCATTGTGGTGGTGTAGATGGTGTTGGGCCGGATGCCGCCGGCCTCTCCGATGTCGCTGCCAAGGTGGAGTTGGCGCCGTGATACTCTCCGGCAGCCTCGCCGCTGTCATGGTGGTGTAGATCGCTCCGGGCCGCACGCCGGCATGGTGAAGATGGCGCCGGCCCGTAAGCCGGCAGCTTCGATGTCATTGTGGTAGTATAGATGGCTCCGGGCCGCACGCCGGCATGGTAGAGATGGCACCGGGCTGTAAGCCGGCAGCTTCGTGGCTGTCGCGGTGTCGTAGATAGCGCCGGGCCTCGCGCCGGCATGGTGGAGATGACTCCGGGCTGCAGGTCGGCAGCTCCGACATTGTCGTGGTGGTGCAGATGGTGTCGGGCCGGATGTCGTTGCCAAGGTGGTGTTGATGGTGTCGGGCCGGATGTCGTCGCCGAGGTGGTGTTGATGGCGTCGGGCTGTAAGCTGGTAGCTTCGTCGCTGTCGCGGTGTGCGCGCCGGTGCGTCGTCCCGTCCTTGACGCCGTCACCACGGGCGCGTATCCTCTTGGCTGGGTGGCCTCCCCTCTGAAATGAGAAATGCAAAGAGAAAAGGCATAGTGTGATGATTGCCATTGTTGAAGACGGATGTATTTGTTGTTGCAGCGTGTGACAGCCCATATGAAGACTTCGTCGCGCTCGCCGGCGGAGGTTCGTCGTCGGCGTCATTATCTGCAGCCTAGGAGTGCACCGAGACCGAGCGCATGGTCTGTTGAGATGGTGCTAGCGGCCTCCGACGGCGCGTGTGGTCGCTGCCTCTCTGTCCGCCTCCCCCTGGACCTGGGATGAGAGATGAAACGGGAGACGAAACAATGAGAAGATTAAATACATAAGCATGCCGTTGACAAAGAAGGATGTTCGTGTTGATTGTTGATGTAGGGTGTGGTATCCCAAGGCTCCGTCGGGCTCGCCGGCAGACACAAGAAGACCTGTGCATCATCTGCGGCCTATGAGTACACCGAGGCGGCGCGCATGGTCCGTCGCCGAGGTGCCGCGGCCTCCGTCGGCGCGTGTAGTCGCTGCCACCCGATGGGCGCGTCTCCTCTGGGTTCCTTCCTCCTCCCCCCGAGCTGCGTACGTGCGTGAGTATATATAGGCAAAGGTGTGAGAATGGATAACTATGACCTTGCGCGAGCTCTACGTAAACCAGCTGCATGCGCGGCCGGTGCGGCCTCCTCGTTGCTGAGCGGGAGCTCCTGGTCTTGTGGAGAGATGAGCGGATAAGTACGCTTCCGTGAGATTAGCTTGAGATTAGCTTGTACTGGTGTGGAGGTCGAGCTCCCAACCGGTCTGGTGTGTTGGATCAGGTGCTTGTACATCATGCGCAAACAAGTCTCACGTTGCATGGGACGTAAACATGGTTCGGTTGATTCATCTGGCCTTTGTTTAATATGCCCCATGCACGCATACGCACAGTGCAATACATGAGTCATGCATGCACATATAACTGTGATTAATTAACCAGACTGATTAGGCCACATGGATGCATGATACACTCATCATGGCATGTACGTAAGCTGTGTCCATGCAGCTCTTGTATTCTCACGCACATCCATTTGCTTGTTAACTGAGGCTCACTAGACCACGTATGTGTAGGCATAATTAAATTATGCTCCACCGATCTCAATGAACCCTTTTTATGAGAAAATCAATATCTTGGTCATTGCTATACACATGCAGGTGCACACGTATTAATGTCATATTTCATAATTGACAATGCCGAAATGGCGACAAAATCGCGTCGAACACACGTCTCGCCGCGCGTCGTCGTCTCGAGCATCGCTCCGTGCCGCCGAAGTGTCCGGTTGATCAATATTATCTGCACGCTCAGAATCGTTGTAAAAGACGTGAAAGATTTCATCAGAGATCGGGTATACCGGCTCGGTGGAGTTTCAATTCCATGACCTTGCTTCTTCAAAGACCACGTCACGCGTTATAACCACCTTATAGTTAGAGGGGTTGCACGCACGGTATGCCTTCGTGCCCGCTTCATAGCCAACCAACACCATTGGAGTACTCCGGTCCGCCAACTTGCTAGTATGCCCGGTTACCGTCTTCACATGCGCGACGCACCCAAAAGTGCGAAGATGATCAACCGCGGGCTTGTGTCCATACCATGCTTCGTATGGTGTCATCCCAACCACACTCTTGGTTGGAGCCCGATTCAGCAAATAAACGGCCGTGTTGACCGCCTCACCCCAAAACTTGCCCGGCATCCCTTTGCTCTTCATCATGCTTCGTGCCATCGCCACCACGGTTTGATTCCAAGGTTGAGCATCCTTCGGTCGCGGCGTGGGACTCGGCGCGCAGCTCTCGAACTTCCCTTCCTGGGTGACCATGTGCGCCGTCAGGTCCTACGGCGGAACCACCGCCGTCATCCTCGACGTCGCTCTCCGGCGAGTGCTCTTCATCCCTCACAGGACTTGAGGCCCATGCCCCTCGGTCTTTCCGCGCGATCCTTCCTGGCGGGCTGATGCTTTCCGCATCCAGAGCCACATATTGCTCGGCCCGCGACGCCGACCTGATCTCCGCGACACATGCGCCCTGGATGTCCTCCGATCGCGAAAGCCCCACATCTCGGGACTCGCGTAACATCAACACACCGCTCTGAGCTCACGTATCAAGCTGATTCAATTCTTGACGTCGATTCGGCGCACGTCGTATTATTGCAACCGCAACTAATCGCCGTTCTTCGGCAGGCTAGTGTCAATCACCTAATGTGCTCTTACACTCATCTATCTATTCGAAACCCCAAAACTGGATTATCAGGGTCGGGATTGATTTAATCTTTGCTTTCTTCGGGGCACTCGCATTTATCTACACTCTATCCGCCGACTGGTGCTGCCTTTGACTGCTTTATACCTAAAATCCCCTAGCTTCCACTCAACTTGGGCCCATCTTCCCGCCTCCGAAATCCCAACTTGTTAGATCCAATTCTCTAGCAATATTCTTCTCTTTCGACCTCCTGAGTATTACCTTAGAGCTTCCCTCATCCTTCAATAGCACACTTGTTACTTGAGCACACTTTTTGCTTCCTATGCAAGTAGTGCTCCACTACACTAGCCCAAGCGGAGCTCATAATCCTTGGGTGATCAACCCTTTTGCTTTTGTACTCTCTATGTCGCCCTAAACACGGTTAACGTCCCATCTATCAGTGCTATCTTGCAATCTCCACATCTCTCTTTGCTCAATGACCACAGTTTACCTTGTACATTGTGCTCTATCATCTGATCCTTCCAACCTATCAAGAATGCAATGTCGTCATTCAAGACTTGCTCGCACACTTTATATCGTTGTCAAGAGCTTCTTTTTCTAAGTTAGAGCATTGAAAAAACTTGTTGCAACTCACCTTATACTTCCTTCCTCCCTTGTGCTCCCGGTTTCCTGTCTTTACAACTCTCAATCCTTTACTCCTTATCTCTGATCAATCCTTCACTCTCGGTTAAAACTCAATAAGCCCCTGCGAATCCTTCTTTACCTTTTTATACAGCTCAGTGACTTTTCTCTAACAAAAATGCCGTCTAGCTTATGTCTCCGAGCTTTTGCCGTCATCCTTTTCTCAACCTTGTTCTTCCTCTGTGTCCGCTGCTACGCATTCTATCCCTTAAAATTGCGGTTTTTTATCGTGATTGCTCCAAGTTTTGCTGGCTATAACTACCTCGATCACTGTGGTGGAGCAACTTCCTCAGCCGTTGAATCTTAGCCAGCTGATTTGGCAGTTCGTGCATCCTTTGACTAAACCCTGACCCTAGCTTATGGCCTTAGGAAATCCCTGTCCCTTTGTTGGTGCGTCCCGACTTTCTCCGACATGGTGGTGCTCTTGTTTGCCTATTGTCGGTCCTCGTGCTAGCAACTCCTCTCTTTTAATTTTCGGTCTGAGGCTTCGGATTAAAACGGGAACGACGCTGCGATGTCCTTTGACCCGACGAATTCGGTTGCAATTCTCTGCTGGCCAAGTGCGTGAGAAATACGCAGAAATCGAAGTTAATCATCTTGCCTGTACCGCCGTGGAGTTTAACCTGTTTGTTCAAGAGACTACCCTTGTGAGCGTCCCGGTACCTCGCCGCTTTAGACCACCTGGCTTCCTGCACGCTAGTGCCGTACGCTCCTGCGGGTCAAATGTGAAGTGACAACCCGCCTTCTGCCGATGGCAATCACCATCTGGTTGACAATTGCAATAACCCGTTTACAGCTACCCCACCGACAGCTTTGTCTCTCAGTTCATCCATGCCGTTGTTCCGAACACCCGTGTTGTGAAATGCGGATACGTATCCCGCAAATCGGATTCACGCTTGACTACCGGCTCTTCTGGCTCAACTGCTCTCTTACTCAAGCTGAAGCTGATTATCAAATCATGTTCCAGGGCAGAAAGTTACAGCATAAGGCGCCAATTCTGCCAAGGTTCTGCTTAAGTTTCCAGACGGCCTTTTCCAACAAGGCACCGACACTTTCAATAACAACATCTCCTTCATAGTAAATTAGTGAGACTCGGATCTCCATCTTGAAGAGATGTCCATCATAGATAATCTGTCACCTATTCATTAACATCGCACCCCTAATGCACTTAGATTACGCAACTGCGAGACTTTGATGTCTTATTGGAAAACACTGTCTACGCGCCACGTGCCCACAGTGCAAACGACCCGCCCGTTTGTCAAACGCTTCCCGTGTTCTCGTAGTACACTTCGCGTTCACTCGCTGTTGAGTAACCTCTTGCAAACTCGTCGCTTGAGCGACTCCTCCCCCCTGCCTGAGCTCTTGTTCTGCTCCTTGCATGAGTTCTATGGATCTATCTTATACAGTCCATTTACCTTTCTTTGTAATTTTCCTGTTTTCTTCTCCCAAAGCTTCGGCTTTCTCTTGTTCCGAGCTCACTTTTTTCGCCCATAGCTGAAATCTCTCCTTACCCAATGATTTCTGCTTACTCGAATCTCGCGGGATCTTACGGCTGTCGATCGGCGACTTTAGGGTGACAAAACTGCGATCCATTTGGGTTGACGCGGCAGTGTCTCGGCAACGACACCCTCTTACTCTCATCGGTCTCGGGTGTTCTCGCTCCCGGTTGAGGTTCCAGCTCCTTCGCATTTCGGGTTACTCGTGCGTCGCTACCGTCTCGGCGTCGATCCCCCGGTCCGTTCCACTCTCCCGACTCGTCGCCATGCTCCATCGCGAATTGCTCCACTTGTGCGCGCTCGCATCAAGCGATCATTTTCGACGCATCAAGCTGATCATTGCAGCGCACCGCATTTCCGAACGTATAATCGGATTTTCGCGCTAAACATATGCGAAAACAACACCTATGTCGACCAATGTTTGCGTAGGGACGCGTATTTTACTTCATATCGGGACCGGTGTCCACTACCTCGCGATCACAACCACCGGCTCATCACTTCCAACATCCCCCTACCGGCTCTCCAGCTGGCAATTTCCTCGGAACCTAAATGTTCCACTGTTGTCAATGTGTTCATCTTTCGACTCTAGATGAACTATCATTGCCTTTGCTTGTCTGGAGCTTTACAACATTGACCCCTTCTCTAGTCCGAGCTCTACACCACCTTCCCTTGTGCGTATATCTCGCCAGATCACACACTTTTCTTTTACTTCAGCCCCAAAACCCCAGTCTTTTCTTCCAATCCCTGTTCCTGCAGTACCACATTTTTTCAATGACATTTGCCTTAGCAATAGTTAACGCCATTTCAATCTGCACCTATCGCAACGAGCTCTTTCAAGTCCTGGTCCAATCAATCGTACACGAGCTTCATCTTTCTATTCGCATGAAAAACTGGTTTACTCCAGAGTATTTCTAGCTCGCATTGACTCTTTTGATCCATCCGTTATCAGACCATATACATCTATGCCTACGCTCATCTCTCATTCAAAGACTACTAACCACAAGAATCTCTTACGTGTCACAGCTGATGTTTCAAACCAGGAATATTACTTGTTTCCCCAGACTGTGTGCATCTTTTCTCACCTGTCTCCTCTTACGTGGTGCTCAGTCTTCTTTAACTCCTCAAACGATTTCATCCTGATGGCAAATTGCCACTCACTCACTGGACTTACAAATCCTCCACCTTCTCTTACCTACCAGCTTTATGTGAATCTGCTCCTTTTCCCACCCATTGCTTATGCGGAGCCGATCCTTTTGTTGTTCAATTGCCACTCTCAATCGCTCTTTTTCTTCAATTGTTCTGATTAAACATGGCCTTTATTTCCGTTCTATTTCGAAAAATACACAGCGGTCATGTCCTGCTCGCACGAAAATCCTGCATATTTATGCTTGGTCTCACTCCGCCTGGAAGAAAATGCTTCGTGACTCCGGGCTTGGTGGCGCGGTTGCTGGAGACCGGGGCTGCTCGCCGCGGCCGGTGTACTCCGCTGCGCGCGCGCTCTGGCCAGCGTATCATATCGCCGCCGACGTAAACGAGTTCCAGGTCGGTATCTGAGTTCAATCCTGACTGTCTAAAGACCGCAGCGTATACCTTGTGAGTTTTCCGACTTGCTTCAGCCCGCCAGCACAACACCTTAGTAGGTCGCCACGATGCCCGTCCGCTCACACCAGACGTGCAATTGCGTTGCTACCCTCATGGCACCACCAATGGTGAGCCCGTTCATACGCCTGTGCCCACCAAACTTGTGACCCGTTCACATAACGCCGTCGCCCACCCTATCTCCCCACCTTGTTATTGCCCAACACGTGATCCCGTCCAAAATTCGTGAATAGGCTAATACCCGATCCAGGGCCTTCCGGATTCACGACTTCCCCTATCAGGTGCAACTGCTGCTCAACCGCCCATTATCCAAGCCAAGTGACATAGTTTTACACCCAGTATAGCGCAAATCAGACAATATGCCTACTTGCAAAGTTCGAAGCCCTGCAACAAGACTGTCAATCTCAGACGAGCCGTGCCCACAGCATTGCCAATTCCAAAGTGAATGTGACCGACCTTGCCTTCCATGAGCTTCATTTAGAGACTAGCCCATCCAGTGAGTTAGCTTGCGACATCACTCAATCCATGGGTATCCAAATGCACTTCAGACAACTCACCGCTCAACCCCAAAGCTTGAGTCTTTACTGGATAACCGGATACTGTCTTTTGAAGAGGTGCCTGTGCCCGTTCACCACAACCCTCCAGAGTTGCCAAAACGGTCCTCCCGAGGTTGTCAAACGGTCCCGCCGTGTTGCTTCTGTCAGAAACTCCTCGTGTGCCCTCGTGCGAGTAACTGCCTCGCACGTAGCGCTTGACTGACTCTGCCACTCGCTCTTCCATGAGATTCCTTGATCGCACGCTGAGGCTTCATTGACTTACTTTAGTCAATTCCTTGGTTTTACTTTTTCATTTCCTGTTTTCTGCTTCTTCCTCTCTTTCCCGGTCTTCTTTCTTTCGCCACATACCTTGTATCTAGTCCTCCTTGACCAAATGAGATATCCCTGAGCCTAACTTACTCCTGCTGAACTTCGCGAGACTGCGTGAGTAGTCGATGTCGGCGGCGCGAAACGCGCGCGCAATTCGTTGAACACTCTCGTGAACTGGCGGCGGAGTCACGCCTTCACCATCTGTCATTCTCCATCTGTGTGTCTCTCGTGACGTGGTCTTGAGGTCATGCCTGCGATCTTGTGTCCCATCCTTCGCTGCGAGGTGCGACGCACGATCCTCGCCCCTCGTCGCCGGTCAGTCGACGTCCCTCCTCCACCTCCATGCTCATCGCCATAGTGCATAGCCCTCGATCGCGGGAAATTGACCCACCATCGGCCGGTCTCCGCCCGCCCGTCGTCCTGTGTCGAACCATCCAATCTTCCAATCACGCATCAGCTCTGATCAGGGCACTATCCCGATTCGCACGGGATCCTGATATTTCGGAACAACGATAATACTATCACCCAACTCGCCGATGTGTGATGCATATATTTTCGTGTAAACAAGATATACTATCTCGCGACCACGACCCCGGCATTGATCACAGCCTACGGTCCTCATTATCTTTCCCCATTCAAGACCAGATGGTTAATATCACCTCTATATACTCACTGTCTCGCTCGAGTGCCTGATGTGCCTGATCTACATCACCAACATCTGCCCACTTCCTTGCGCAATCTTTCCCCACGCCGATCGCCAAACTGTTGTATAATGTGTGAACAGTACTCTCCATTCTCAGACTCGTATTAGTCCTTATTCAGTGCTCCATCTCTTCTCATGACTTTTCTAGAATTGACTATTTCAACATGACACCACTTCTGATGCCATCGGGTCACAAGTCCTGCTCACCCTTTACCTCACGAGTACTCTTGCAATTAAGCTTGATTGTTGACTGCAATCACTCGCAAGAATATGACCCGTTTTACTCGTCCCTAGCAGCCTATCACTATAGCCAGTAGCTACCATCTCCTTTCTCCTCAAAAGACACAACAAGTGGTCCTTGTACCTTGTAATATGTGTGATTACAGGAATCGAAGGCCACGCCGATGATGGCCGTCAGCTGTTCAACTTTGCTTCCTCCATTCTCGGTTCACCACTCCTTCAATGTAATTGTACCAGTCTTGGAACAAACTTCACCTCCATCCTTTCAACTTCAAGCCCCGCTTGATCTCCGCTTTTGTTATCTGACCTTGTTATCAAGAGCCCTAGCTTTGAAACCTCATCTGTGCTGATCAATCTTCTTCGCCTCCGTTTCGTCTCAAATGTGCCCACAAAGCTCTTTCCTTTACTGCTTCTCATAATACGAGGGATTGCACGAATCATTCGCAAGTATTTCCTCCCATCGATGGCCGATATGCCCGAGACCAAACTTTCTCTCCTTCTGTGACCCCTGTGTTGCGCGCTCTATCGTGACCTGCTCCCAGCTATGTCGCGCAGTTGCCCACGTTTCAGCCGAGCTCTCCCGCGTCCTTGTGACTCCAATCGCCTGCCCCCTGCAATGCCGTTGATCAATTTATTGCCCTACGGTAAGCGGAAAGTTTCTCAGATCGGGTATCCGCTCGGGATTTCATTCCTGACTGCTTTTCAAAACCACCCTTAACCCCTTATGTTAGAGGGTTGCGAGATCCTGCGCTCCCAACCAACCTTGGTCTCCGCAACTTGCGATGCCCGTACCGCTTCATCCGCACAAAATGCAATGATACCGCTTTGTCCTCCTGCTTCATGGTTTCCACCTCTTGGTTGGCCTTCAGAAATACGGCCGTTACCCCACCCAAAATTGCGCCCCTTTGCTTTATCTCTTGCACCCCAGGTTTGATCCTCGTTCAAGTTTGTTCGGTAAATGGCAAATATAGTTAGAGGGTTGCACGCACGGTATGCCTTCGTGCCCGCTTCATAGCCAACCAACACCATTGAGTACTCCGTCCGCCAACTTGCTAGTATGCCCGTTACCGTCTTCACATGCGCGACGCACCCAAAAGTGCGAAGATGATCAACCGCGGGCTTGTGTCCATACCATGCTTCGTATGGTGTCATCCCAACCACACTCTTGGTTGGAGCCCGATTCAGCAAATAAACGGCCGTGTTGACCGCCTCACCCCAAAACTTGCCCGGCATCCCTTTGCTCTTCATCATGCTTCGTGCCATCGCCACCACGGTTTGATTCCTCCGTTCCACAACACCGTTTTGTTGCGGTGAATATGGCGCCGTAAGATACCGCTTGATCCCATGTGCTTCGCAAAATTCCGTGAATTCACGAGACTTGAACTCACCCCCGATCGGTACGGAGGGCCTTCAGCTTGGCTTCAGACTCGACTTCGGCCGCCATCTTTACTTTCCTGAAGGCTTGCAAAGCTTGATCTTTAGTCTTCAATAACACGATCCACATGTATCTGCTGAAGTCGTCGACGATGAGCAAGAAGTATTTGTTCCCAACTGGGGTAGCCGGAGTAATAGGGCCGCACAAATCTCCATGGACCAACTCAAGAGCTTTACTTGCTCTAAAGTTTCCCTCTCTAGGGAACGAGGCCCGCCTTTGTTTCCCAACAAGGCAACCGTCGCACACTTGCTCAACATGATCGATGCACGGTAGACCACGTACCATCTCCTTTTGTCCAAGTTTCCGAAGAGCTTGAAAATTTAGATGACCGTAGCGTGCGTGCCACTTCCATGTTGAGTCTTCCATGCTTGACAAGAGACATACTGGATCCACACAATCCAAGTTGAGGATGTAGAGTCTGTTCGGCGACCTCTGCACTTTCATGATCAACATCCTCTGACGGTCATACCCCCATAAATAGCCATCTTCGAGCACAATCTTGCAACCACGCTCCTCAAGCTGGCCGAGACTTATGATGTTGCTCTTTAGTTTGGGAATATAGTACACATCTGTGAGTACCTTGTGACCGCCGTTCTTCAGCTCAAACAGACAGGTGCTCGCCCTGTGATGCCAACGGTTCGACCGTCACCGAACCGAACCGTGCCTCCCACCGAGAGATTTAGCTCGAAAACTGGTCCTTGTCGCCGGTCATGTGGTTGCTTGCTCCGTGTCGAGGTACCACACGTGTCCCGCCGTGTTCGTCCTCTGCTTGTCATGAAGATAAACCTTCTCTTCGTTGAGCGTGACAACCTCGGTAGCCGGCGCCTTTGGAGCTGGACCCTCCTCGTTCATAAGCTCGCATACTTCGACCATGAGCATCATGTCGCTATCATCGCCTCCCTTGGCCATGAGAGCTCTTTCCTTCGGTGGATTCTTGCAATCAGACTTGAAGTGACCGAGATTCCACAATTGTGACACTTTACTTTCTTTATGTCAAATTTTCTCCTTGGTTTTCTAGCCTTTTCTTCCTGTCCAGTGAAGTCCTTTCTCGCCGGGCGTTGCTTCTCCTTTGCTTTCTTGCCGCCGAGGATCCACCTTGCTTTTCTTTCATCGGGGCCATCCATTGAGCCATTGTAAGCATGAGATGCTCACTCTCCTTGAATCGCCAAAGCTGAGATTTAATTCTCTCGTCGTGGGCCTTGAACCTTCCGACGAGATCCTCGACCGTGAGAGTCTTTAGGTCGAGACATTGTTCGATCGACGTGACGATCTGGATGTACCGTGCGGCGCGGTAGCGTAAAAATCGTCTTGACGATCGCAACTTCTTCTAGGGTTGAACCATAGCTGCGTATGCCGTTGACGAGGGTCTTGAGGCAGGCGGCAAACTGATCAACCGTCTCACTTTCATCCATCTTGAGGCATTCGTAGCTTCTCATCGTGGACTGAAGGTGTGCTTCCTTGACACGGTCATGACCACGTGCAGGATCTTGATGGTCTCCCATGCCTCCTTCGCCGAGTTCTTTCCGACGAGGTGTTGCAGCACATCCTTCGGCATGGCGGAGTAGATCGCCGTTAACGCCTGACGATCCTTCCGGTACTTCGCCGCGCCCTTCGCGTACTCGGCACCGCCGGGGTCGACGGCTTCCCAGAACTCAGCTCCCTCCATCGCGACCTCCATGTTCATCGCCCATAGTGCATAGTCCTCTCGATCCAGACGGGGAAATTGCGACCCCCCCACCATCGGCATCGGTGCTCCTGCTGCGCCGTCACGATCTCCTTGCCCGTGGTCGACATGATCCTTCGATTGCTTTCCGAGAATCACGCCAATACCAAAGCTCTAGATACCAATTGTTGGCACTGGTCCCGATGTCGACGCAGCGATCCGCTGATTACTTTCCGCGAACGACGGACGACTAACTAGCTACGGCCGATTTCTTTCCGCCGATACGCTTAGTGTAGAACTCGCAAGTAGATCAATTGCTCGGCTGGCTAGACAACAATCACGTCTGAAGTACTAGTTGCCGAACACACACGAAACACACGTGGCGACTTGATGGCTACAGGGCCGTATCGGTCCTGCTGATTTTATTACTTTGCGATCTGATGATTACAGGGGAACCACGTACAGGTATATATAGTACTACCTATCTACCTATACACAGCCGACTCGGCCTGGCTACGAGTCCGTGCGGACTCAGGTGCCTAATCGTGATTATCCTAACAATCAGCCCCCTAAGCACGATGTCCTCACTTCACAGCTTGGACGCCAATCTTTCCCCGCATCTCCGTGAACTTCTGCCACCCCAAAGACTTGGTTAGGATATCTGCAAGCTGGTCGTCGGTGCAAACGTAGTTGACTTCAATCTTGCTTTCTTCCACGCACTCCGTATGTAGTGATACCTTATGTCGATGTGCTTCGTCTGTCATGATGCAATCGGATTCTTACATAGGGCAATCGCAGACTTGTTATCAACATTGAGCACCACTTTCTTTGCTTCCTTGTGCGTGAGGTCACCGAGTAGCCTTCCTAGCCACACACCTTGACCCCCGCCATGTCGCAGCTGCAATATACTCGCTTGGCAGGATGATAATGCGACCACCTTTTGCTTTTGTGATAGCCAAGTCACTATGCTCCCGCCAAGAAATATGCCACTCCCGAGGTACTTTTACGGTCGTCCACATCTCCTGCCAGTCGCTATCACTATAGCCAAGTAGCTCCACCATCTCCTTCTTCTTCTCTCTCAAATAGACACAACCAAGTTTGTTGTCCCTTTGATGTACCTGAGTATATGTTTGACAGCTGCCCAATGTTCGGTCGTGGGCGCCCATGAAGCGACTCACTATGCCAACGGAATAGGCCAAGTCGATCGTGTATTCACAAGATACCTTAGGCTTCCGACCACACTTCTATAATCCGTTGCATCAACCGCAGGGCTTCACTTCTTTTGCTAAGTTTCAATCGAGGCTCCATTGGAACAAAACTTGGGTTGCAATCCTCCATGCTACAGCTTTCAAGTATCTTCTTTGCATATGCCTCCGGCATAGTGTGATCCCTCCGCTTTTGATGTACCTCGATCCCGAGGTAGTAAGTCAAGAGCCCTAGATCACTCATCTTGAATAGCTCCTTCATCGTAGCTTGAATCGTGCAATCTCCTCTTCGCTCCAGTTATCAAAAGATCATCAACATAGATGCCCACTAAGAGACGATCCTTGCCTTTACCTCGTTTGTACATAGCATGCTCGAGTGGACTTTTCTCAAAACCAAGAGAAATCAATGTACGGTCAAGCTTGATGTTCCACGCCCGAGGAGCTTGATGTAGCCCGTACAATGCCTTGTGTAGCTTCAACACCTTGTGTTCCTCTCCTTCCTTGATGTACCCCGGTGGTTGCTTCACGTATACTTCTTCTTTCAACTCCCCGTTCAAAAATGCGGATTTTACATCCATGTGATGTAGCCTCCAAGATTCTTGAGCCGCGAGAGCTATAACTAGCCTCACCGATTCCATCCTTGTGACTGGAGCAAACACTTCCTCGAAGTCCACACCTTGCTCTTGCACGAATCCTTTAGCTACGAGCCGAGCTTTATGCTTCAGCAAGTTCCCTTCGGCATCCTTCTTGACTTTATACACCCACTTGAGCCCTATGGCTTTATGGCCGTTGGGAAGATCCGCGAGCTCCCATACTTTGTTGTCTCGTATCGATCCCAACTCTTCATCCATAGCACGACGCCAGTACTCCTCTTTGTTTGCGTCTTCAAATTTCGTTGGTTCCTCGATGCTTAGCAAACATTGTCGTCCTCTTCTTTTAATTTTCACCGGATTTACGTTTTGAAGTGCTTCCTTCGGATATAAATCTAACACGGTCAAGACGGATCTGGCGTGGCGGATGTTCCTCGTCTCTGCTCGTCAAGACGAAGAAAATTCATCTGAAGTTGCCAAGCTTCTATTTTACGCGATTGGGGCTCTCTGAGCTATCTGACGTGCACCGAAGAACCAGCCACGAAATCTGAAATTGCTTCACGTGCATGCACTTCGGACCTCTGTCACGTGGCCTTGTGGAGATTGGGTAGCGGCTGGGCTTTTCGCTCGTGGGAAGAACTCCACGTGGAGAGCACGGTGCTGAGCATTGCTGCTGCCCCAGCGCACCTAGCTGGGCTGCCGGGCGCAGGTGCGTGGCTCTCATCCATCGCTGTTGCTGCTCAGAAGCGCCGCTCGCAGCGTCTCTTCCTGGGATGTCACTAGATACAGGTGAACTCCCTGACACGTCTCGCCGCGCGTCGTCGTCTCGAGCATCGCTCCGTGCCGCCGAAGTGTCCGGTTGATCAATATTATCTGCACGCTCAGAATCGTTGTAAAAGACGTGAAAGATTTCATCAGAGATCGGGTATACCGGCTCGGTGGAGTTTCAATTCCATGACCTTGCTTCTTCAAAGACCACGTCACGCGTTATAACCACCTTATAGTTAGAGGGGTTGCACGCACGGTATGCCTTCGTGCCCGCTTCATAGCCAACCAACACCATTGGAGTACTCCGGTCCGCCAACTTGCTAGTATGCCCGGTTACCGTCTTCACATGCGCGACGCACCCAAAAGTGCGAAGATGATCAACCGCGGGCTTGTGTCCATACCATGCTTCGTATGGTGTCATCCCAACCACACTCTTGGTTGGAGCCCGATTCAGCAAATAAACGGCCGTGTTGACCGCCTCACCCCAAAACTTGCCCGGCATCCCTTTGCTCTTCATCATGCTTCGTGCCATCGCCACCACGGTTTGATTCCTCCGTTCCACAACACCGTTTTGTTGCGGTGAATATGGCGCCGTAAGATACCGCTTGATCCCATGTGCTTCGCAAAATTCCGTGAATTCACGAGACTTGAACTCACCCCCCCCGATCGGTACGGAGGGCCTTCACTTGGCCCGGACTCGACTTCGCCGCCATCTTTACTTTCCTGAAGGCTTGCAAAGCTTGATCTTTAGTCTTCAATAACACGATCCACATGTATCTGCTGAAGTCGTCGACGATGAGCAAGAAGTATTTGTTCCCAACTGGGGTAGCCGGAGTAATAGGGCCGCACAAATCTCCATGGACCAACTCAAGAGCTTTACTTGCTCTAAAGTTTCCCTCTCTAGGGAACGAGGCCCGCCTTTGTTTCCCAACAAGGCAACCGTCGCACACTTGCTCAACATGATCGATGCACGGTAGACCACGTACCATCTCCTTTTGTCCAAGTTTCCGAAGAGCTTGAAAATTTAGATGACCATAGCGTGCGTGCCACTTCCATGCTGAGTCTTCCATGCTTGACAAGAGACATACTGGATCCACACAATCCAAGTTGAGGATGTAGAGTCTGTTCGGCGACCTCTGCACTTTCATGATCAACATCCTCTGACGGTCATACCCCCATAAATAGCCATCTTCGAGCACAATCTTGCAACCACGCTCCTCAAGCTGGCCGAGACTTATGATGTTGCTCTTTAGTTTGGGAATATAGTACACATCTGTGAGTACCTTGTGACCGCCGTTCTTCAGCTCAAACAGGACAGTGCCTCGCCTCAGGATGCCAACGGTTCGACCGCCACCGAACCGAACCGTGCCTCCCACCGAGAGATTTAGCTCGAAAACTGGTCCTTGTCGCCGGTCATGTGGTTGCTTGCTCCGTGTCGAGGTACCACACGTGTCCCGCCGTGTTCGTCCTCTGCTTGTCATGAAGATAAACCTTCTCTTCATTGAGCGTGACAACCTCGGTAGCCGGCGCCTTTGGAGCTGGACCCTCCTCGCCCATAAGCTCGCATACTTCGACCATGAGCATCATGTCGCTATCATCGCCTCCCTTGGCCATGAGAGCTCTTTCCTTCGGTGGATTCTTGCAATCAGACTTGAAGTGACCGAGGATTCCACAATTGTGACATTTTACTTTCTTTATGTCAAATTTTCTCCTTGGTTTTCTAGCCTTTTCTTCCTGTCCAAATAAGTCCTTTCTCGCCGGGCGTTGCTTCTCCTTTGCTTTACTGCCGCCGAGGATCCACCTTGCTTTTCTTTCATCAGGGCCATCCATTGAGCCATTGTAAGCATGAGATGCTCACTCTCCTTCGAATCGCCAAAGCTGAGACGAATTCTCTCGTCGTGGGCCTTGAACCTTCCGACGAGATCCTCGACCGTGAGAGTCTTTAGGTCGAGACATTGTTCGATCGACGTGACGATCTGGATGTACCGTGCCGGCGCGGCGCGTAAAAATCGTCGGACGATCGCAACTTCTTCTAGGGTTGAACCATAGCTGCGTATGCCGTTGACGAGGGTCTTGAGACGGCGGCAAACTGATCAACCGTCTCACTTTCATCCATCTTCGTGCATTCGTAGCTTCTCATCGTGGACTGAAGGTGTGCTTCCTTGACACGGTCATGACCACGTGCAGGATCTTGATGGTCTCCCATGCCTCCTTCGCCGAGTTCTTTCCGACGAGGTGTTGCAGCACATCCTTCGGCATGGCGGAGTAGATCGCCGTTAACGCCTGACGATCCTTCCGGTACTTCGCCGCGCCCTTCGCGTACTCGGCATCGCCGGGGTCGACGGCTTCCCAGAACTCAGCTCCCTCCATCGCGACCTCCATGTTCATCGCCCATAGTGCATAGTCCTCTCGATCCAGACGGGGAAATTGCGACCCCCCCACCATCGGCATCGGTGCTCCTGCTGCCGCCGTCACGATCTCCTTGCCCGTGGTCGACATGATCCTTCGATTGCTTTCCGAGAATCACGTCAATACCAAAGCTCTAGATACCAATTGTTGGCACTGGTCCCGATGTCGACGCAGCGATCCGCTGATTACTTTCCGGCGGAACGACGGACGACTAACTAGCTACGGCCGATTTCTTTCCGGCCGATACGCTAGTGTAGAACTCGCAAGTAGATCAATTGCTCTGGCTGGCTAGACAACAATCACGCTGAAGTACTAGTTGCCGGAACACACACGAAACACACGTGGCGATTTGATGGCTACGGGGCGATCGGTCCTGCTGATTTTATTACTTTGCGATCCGATGATTACGGGGGAACCACGCATGGTATATATAGTACTACCTATCTACCTATACACAGCCGACTCGGCTGGGCTACTGAGTCCGTGCGGACTCAGTGCCTAATCGTGATTGTCCTAACAATCACCCCCTAAGCACGATGTCCTCACTTCACAGCTTGGACGCCAATCTTTCCCGCATCTCCGTGAACTTCGCGCCCCAAAGACTTGGTTAGATATCGCAAGCTGGTCGTCGGTGCAAACGTAGTTGACTTCAATCTTGCTTTCTTCCACGCACTCCGTATGTAGTGATACCTTATGTCGATGTGCTTCGTCTGTCATGATGCAATCGGATTCTTACATAGGGCAATCGCAGACTTGTTATCAACATTGAGCACCACTTTCTTTGCTTCCTTGTCGTGAGGTCACCGAGTAGCCTTCCTAGCCACACACCTTGACCCGCCATGTCGCAGCTGCAATATACTCGCTTCGCAGGATGATAATGCGACCACCTTTTGCTTTTGTGATAGCCAAGTCACTATGCTCCCGCCCAAGAAATATGCCACCCGAGGTACTTTTACGGTCGTCCACATCTCTCGCCAGTCGCTATCACTATAGCCAAGTAGCTCCACCATCTCCTTCTTCTTCTCTCTCAAATAGACACAACCGAAGTTTGTTGTCCCTTTGATGTACCCGAGTATATGTTTGACAGCTGCCCAATGTTCATCGTGGGCGCTTCCATGAAGCGACTCACTATGCCAACGGAATAGGCCAAGTCGGTCGTGTATTCACAAGATACCTTAGGCTTCCGACCACACTTCTATAATCCGTTGCATCAACCGCAGGGGCTTCACTTCTTTTGCTAAGTTTCAGTCGAGGCTCCATTGGAACAAAACTTGGGTTGCAATCCTCCATGCTACAGCTTTCAAGTATCTTCTTTGCATATGCCTCCCGGCATAGTGTGATCCCTCCGCTTTTGATGTACCTCGATCCCGAGGTAGTAAGTCAAGAGCCCTAGATCACTCATCTTGAATAGCTCCTTCATCTGTAGCTTGAATCGTGCAATCTCCTCTTCGTCTGCTCCAGTTATCAAAAGATCATCAACATAGATGCCCACTAAGAGACGATCCTTGCCTTTACCTCGTTTGTACATAGCATGCTCGAGTGGACTTTTCTCAAAACCAAGAGAAATCAATGTACGGTCAAGCTTGATGTTCCACGCCCGAGGAGCTTGATGTAGCCCGTACAATGCCTTGTGTAGCTTCAACACCTTGTGTTCCTCTCCTTCCTTGATGTACCCGGTGGTTGCTTCACGATACTTCTTCTTTCAACTCCCGCTCAAAATGCGGATTTTACATCCATGTGATGTAGCCTCCAAGATTCTTGAGCATGAGAGCTATAACTAGCCTCACCGATTCCATCCTTGTGATGGAGCAAACACTTCCTCGAAGTCCACACCTTGCTCTTGCACGAATCCTTTAGCTACGAGCCGAGCTTTATGCTTCAGCAAGTTCCCTTCGGCATCCTTCTTGACTTTATACACCCACTTGAGCCCTATGGCTTTATGGCCGTTGGGAAGATCCGCGAGCTCCCATACTTTGTTGTCTCGTATCGATCCCAACTCTTCATTCATAGCACGACGCCAGTACTCCTCTTTGTTTGCGTCTTCAAATTTCGTCGGTTCCTCGATGCTTAGCAAACATTGTCGTCCTCTTCTTTTAATTTTCACCGGATTTACGTTTTGAAGTGCTTCCTTCGGATATAAATCTAACACTGGCCGAAGACGGACTGGCGTAGGCGGATGTTCCCTCGTCTCTGTTACGTCAAGACGAAGAAAATTCATCTGAAGTTGCCAAGCTTCTATTTTACTCGCGATTGGGGCTCTCTGAGCTATCTGCACGTGCACCGGAAGAACCAGCCACGAAATCTGAAATTGCTTCACGTGCATGCACTTCGGACCTCCTGCCACGTGGCCTTGTGGAGATTGGGTAGCGGCTGGGCTTTACGGCTCGTGGGAAGAACTCCCGGTGGAGAGCACGGTGCTGAGCCGCTGCTGCCCCCAGCGCACCTAGCTGGGCTGCGGGCGCAGGTACGTGGCTCTTCGCCCACCGATGTTGCTGCTCAGAAGCGCCGCCGCAGCGTCTCTTCTGGGATGTCACTAGATACTGGTGAACTCCCCGACACGTCTCGCGCGCGCCGCCGTCTCGAGCATCGCTCCGCGCCGCCAAGTGTCCGGTTGATCAATATTATCTGCACGCCGAATCGTTGTAAAAGACGTGAAAGATTTCATCAGAGATCGGGTATACCGGCTCGGTGGAGTTTCAATTCCATGACCTTGCTTCTTCAAAGACCACGTCACGCGTTATAACCACCTTATAGTTAGAGGGTTGCACGCACGGTATGCCTTCGTGCCCGCTTCATAGCCAACCAACACCATTGGAGTACTCCGGTCCGCCAACTTGCTAGTATGCCCGGTTACCGTCTTCACATGCGCGACGCACCCAAAAGTGCGAAGATGATCAACCGCGGGCTTGTGTCCATACCATGCTTCGTATGGTGTCATCCCAACCACACTCTTGGTTGGAGCCCGATTCAGCAAATAAACGGCCGTGTTGACCGCCTCACCCCAAAACTTGCCCGGCATCCCTTTGCTCTTCATCATGCTTCGTGCCATCGCCACCACGGTTTGATTCCTCCGTTCCACAACACCGTTTTGTTGCGGTGAATATGGCGCCGTAAGATACCGCTTGATCCCATGTGCTTCGCAAAATTCCGTGAATTCACGAGACTTGAACTCACCCCCGATCGGTACGGAGGGCCTTCAGCTTGGCTTCAGACTCGACTTCGGCCGCCATCTTTACTTTCATGAAGGCTTGCAAAGCTTGATCTTTAGTCTTCAATAACACGATCCACATGTATCTGCTGAAGTAAATCGACGATGAGCAAGAAGTATTTGTTCCCAACTGGGGTAGCCGGAGTAATAGGGCCGCACAAATCTCCATGGACCAACTCAAGAGCTTTACTTGCTCTAAAGTTTCCCTCTCTAGGGAACGAGGCCCGCCTTTGTTTCCCAACAAGGCAACCGTCGCACACTTGCTCAACATGATCGATGCACGGTAGACCACGTACCATCTCCTTTTGTCCAAGTTTCCGAAGAGCTTGAAAATTTAGATGACCGTAGCGTGCGTGCCACTTCCATGCTGAGTCTTCCATGCTTGACAAGAGACATACTGGATCCACACAATCCAAGTTGAGGATGTAGAGTCTGTTCGGCGACCTCTGCACTTTCATGATCAACATCCTCTGACGGTCATACCCCCATAAATAGCCATCTTCGAGCACAATCTTGCAACCACGCTCCTCAAGCTGGCCGAGACTTATGATGTTGCTCTTTAGTTTGGGAATATAGTACACATCTGTGAGTACCTTGTGACCGCCGTTCTTCAGCTCAAACAGGACAGTGCCTCGCCCTGTGATGCCAACGGTTCGACCGTCACCGAACCGAACCGTGCCTCCCACCGAGAGATTTAGCTCAGAAAACTGGTCCTTGTCGCCGGTCATGTGGTTGCTTGCTCCCGTGTCGAGGTACCACACGTGTCCCGCCGTGTTCGTCCTCTGCTTGTCATGAAGATAAACCTTCTCTTCGTTGAGCGTGACAACCTCGGTAGCCGGCGCCTTTGGAGCTGGACCCTCCTCGTTCATAAGCTCGCATACTTCGACCATGAGCATCATGTCGCTATCATCGCCTCCCTTGGCCATGAGAGCTCTTTCCTTCGGTGGATTCTTGCAATCAGACTTGAAGTGACCGAGGATTCCACAATTGTGACACTTTACTTTCTTTATGTCAAATTTTCTCCTTGGTTTTCTAGCCTTTTCTTCCTGTCCAGCGAAGTCCTTTCTCGCCGGGCGTTGCTTCTCCTTTGCTTTACTGCCGCTCGAGGATCCACCTTGCTTTTCTTTCATCAGGGCCATCCATTGAGCCATTGTAAGCATGAGATGCTCACTCTCCTTCGAATCGCCAAAGCTGAGACGAATTCTCTCGTCGTGGGCCTTGAACCTTCCGACGAGATCCTCGACCGTGAGAGTCTTTAGGTCGAGACATTGTTCGATCGACGTGACGATCTGGATGTACCGTGCCGGCGCGGCGCGTAAAAATCGTCGGACGATCGCAACTTCTTCTAGGGTTGAACCATAGCTGCGTATGCCGTTGACGAGGGTCTTGAGACGGGCGGCAAACTGATCAACCGTCTCACTTTCATCCATCTTCAGGCATTCGTAGCTTCTCATCAGGGACTGAAGGTGTGCTTCCTTGACACGGTCATGACCCTGGTGCAGGATCTTGATGGTCTCCCATGCCTCCTTCGCCGAGTTCTTTCCGACGAGGTGTTGCAGCACATCCTTCGGCATGGCGGAGTAGATCGCCGTTAACGCCTGACGATCCTTCCGGTACTTCGCCGCGCCCTTCGCGTACTCGGCACCGCCGGGGTCGACGGCTTCCCAGAACTCAGCTCCCTCCATCGCGACCTCCATGTTCATCGCCCATAGTGCATAGTCCTCTCGATCCAGACGGGGAAATTGCGACCCCCCCACCATCGGCATCGGTGCTCCTGCTGCCGCCGTCACGATCTCCTTGCCCGTGGTCGACATGATCCTTCGATTGCTTTCCGAGAATCACGTCAATACCAAAGCTCTAGATACCAATTGTTGGCACTGGTCCCGATGTCGACGCAGCGATCCGCTGATTACTTTCCGGCGGAACGACGGACGACTAACTAGCTACGGCCGATTTCTTTCCGGCCGATACGCTAGTGTAGAACTCGCAAGTAGATCAATTGCTCTGGCTGGCTAGACAACAATCACGTACGAAGTACTAGTTGCCGGGAACACACACGAAACACACGTGGCGACTTGATGGCTACAGGGCCGTATCGGTCCTGCTGATTTTATTACTTTGCGATCTGATGATTACAGGGGGAACCACGTACAGGTATATATAGTACTACCTATCTACCTATACACAGCGGACTCGGCCTGGGCTACGAGTCCGTGCCGGACTCAGGTGCCTAATCGTGATTATCCTAACACACAGGTGAAGGCCAGTATGAAGCACAGGCATGGGTTCGTGTCGCAGGCAAAGGCGCACGGGATGTTCTCAAGGAGATACTCAAGCAGGTTGGAATAATGGATTTCACAATCGCAGCAAGCTCCTCAAAGCTCCGCGCAACCCTCAAAGATTGCCTTGGGACCAAGAGGTACGCATTTTACCTATCTTGTTCTTGCGCCATCTCTTCTCTGATTCCCCACTACAGTATGATGACCGATCGATGATAACATTATATATCCTGAAATTCCAAATCATGCTAGGTAAAAATTTCCAGAGGCGAAATCAAATACTCCACAAGTACCATGTGCATGTACATGAATAAGGAGTACACACGTCTATATGTATATAACGGCTCCCCAGCCAGATATTTGACTACCTATTATGGGTCACAAACAAAAGCGAACTTATCAAAAGCGGCAGTTTATCCCATGAGGAAGAAAATGCCTGTATGCAGTACATGGCACTAACCATCAATACCAGTCTGCCACACATCTCTCTAGCTACCAGTAATTGTTGCTAGGATAACAGTATTCCTATCATAAATTCATAATTCTCCTTTTGAAGTGCATTCCTATTACAGTACCACATCGACTTGTAGGATCAAATATCTTGTAACTAATTCTTATAATTTGTTGTAGCTTACTTCGTCCCCTTTACTGCCAGCGGTGCATGTGGCAGTGGCCACTGTTGTTTAGGCCTTTTTGAACTTGTTTTGCCTAGCTTTGATGTTTTGCACATGGATGCTTTTCTCTTGTTTCTGTTCCTCGGTTGATAGTGGAACCTGACCCGTTTTTTATCGTATGGAAAAAAATTCGTATCATTTGTCAATCTGCCTCTTAATTAGGTTCTTCATGGTGATTGATGACATGCGCACGGCGGTGTTTTGGCATGATATAAAAGATGCATTCCCTGTAGTTCCAGGGGTGAGCAGCAGAGTTTTGGTGACAACAGCTATTCAGTCTGTGGCAAATGCCTGCACCTCTGCTCATGGTCATCTGTACATGATGACAACTCTTGCCAAGGAACATTCAAGACAATTGTTCTTCAAATAAGCTTCCATGGAAGACCCCGGTGATCGTACGCAGCCCGCTACTTCAGAAGCACTGACCAAATGTGATGGTCTACCCCTTGCTCTTGTTACCACTGCCCAGTTCTTGCAGAGTAGAGGTAAACCAGAAAGGTGGGCAAATCTATGTGAAAACCTTGGAAAGCACCTGGAGGCAGAGGATACCTTAGCAAGAATGAAGCGTGTGCTCATCCAAAGCTACACCAGCCTTGGTAGCCAAGATGCCAAGGCTTGTTTGCTATATCTGGGCATTTACCCTAGTGGACATCCAATCAGGAGAGGAAGCCTGATAAGAAAATGGTTAGCTGAAGGGATCGTCAAAGAAGACCATACATGCAGTGCCTTCAATGTTGCTGTTGATAATTTCAATGAGCTGGTCAATCGGAGTATCATTCAGCCTACTGATGCGAGCAGTGCAGATGTGAAAAAATGCCAAACTCATGGCATGATGCTTGAGTTCATTGTGCACAAATCCATGTGTGAGGAATTTATTACCTTGTTGTATGGTAAGGAACCCCTACCTGGGAGTAATCTCCGTCGGCTTTCACTGCATAACAGAACTGCTGCCAAGGCCAAGCTGAATCCAAAGGATTTACGTCTTGTCCGGTCTCTGACGGTCTTTGGCAAGGCGCACAAATCTGTCTTGGACTTCTCCAACTATAAACAGCTGCGAGTTTTGGATCTAGAAGAATGTGATGAACACTTGGATGACAAGCATCTCAACGACATATGCAACCTGTCGCTGCTTAGGTACCTAAGCCTTGGGAGTTCAGTTATGGTCACAATGCTTCCAAAGGACATCAAGAAGCTTAAATTACTGCAGACACTGGATGTAAGAAGAACCAATATAGAGATCATGCCCACACAGGTCATGGAGCTGCCATGTCTAATTCATCTATTTGGAAAGTTCAAGCTCCAGCGAAATGTAGGAAGCCGGAGAATGCGTAAGTTACAGACTTGGCTGTCAGAGAAAAGTAAATTGGAAACGCTAGCCGGATTTGTTTTTGAGAGTGAGAGTCAAGGTTTCACACAGATCATGGAGCATATGAAGCACCTGACAAAGGTGAAAATATGGTGTGAATCCACCACCGACGTCAGCAGCAAGAGCAACTCAAGTCATCTCTCAAAGTCCATCAAGGGGTTCAT
This sequence comes from Aegilops speltoides, assembly GCA_021437245.1. Lineage (NCBI taxonomy): Eukaryota > Viridiplantae > Streptophyta > Magnoliopsida > Poales > Poaceae > Aegilops > Aegilops speltoides. The sequence goes on from CM038147.1 coordinate 10,872,942, forward strand.
CCAGAGAGGCACCCATCTGGACAAAGCTCTTTCACTCACACTGAACATCAACGATGAATGGTCTCAAGACTTGCTGAATTTCTCCCTGGAAATGGATTGCTCCTACTACCTTAGGTCTCTCAAGCTACAAGGGAACAACATATGCAGCCAGCTGCCTCAGTTTGTTACCATGCTGCGTGGTCTCACTAAGATGTGCCTGTCATTCCCTGGCCATAACCTGAGCAGTGACATTCTTGCTGGCCTGAGCAGGGTGCACGGCCTGGAGTACCTGAAGTTGATTGCAACTCAACTGGACAAGTTCATCATCGGACATGATAAATTGGGAAGCCTGCGACACCTATGCATCATGGTGGAAGTCATAACTGGGCTGGAATTCCAAGAGGGAGCTCTGCCGTGCCTTGAGTCGCTCCAGCTGCTATGTGAGGATCTAAATGGCTTTAGTAGCACGACAATCCAGTCCCTGCCACGTCTTAAAGAGGTCGGTATCCATGATGGAGTGAGCGACGAAACAAAAAAGGAGTGGAAAGGAGCAGCAAAGAACCACCCCAGATGTCCCAAGCTCTTGTTTGTCACGAAGGAAATGTTTAATGATCAGTTTAAACTGTTGGGAAGTGAGCCTGCTGCGAAAATTAGCCATGGATCGACAGTTACTGGTACGATGGCCCAAGAGGTTGTTGTGGAAAGTGGACTTGCAGAAGATATTGAGAGCCCTGCGACACCACCGCGTACTGATACGACGTTATCAGTGACAACACCTCCCGGTGCCATTTCGACTGGAGAATCCGGTAAGCAAGCTTGTATGTGCATCTTAGTTTTTTTAAAATTGCTACTTTGGATATTTCTCGGGGTGTGTTGAGTTAAATATAAACTCTCTCTTCACACAGTCCATGTTTTATCGTGTAGAACCAGTTGCTACTTCTGAAACAGGAAGTGAGCCTGCCGCCAAAATCCCTATGGCACCAGCTACTACTGATAATACGATTTTGCCGGTGAATCATGACGTTTTTGCTAGTGCGCAAGAATGTCCTGGTAATTAACTAAGTGTTGCATGTGCATCTTATTTTTCTTAATTGCTACTTTGTTCTAGGGGTTTGTTGAGTTGTATATATACTCTCTCTTCAGCAGACACATGACCTTATTTATTTATTTATTTATACTTGTGCAGTACAAGTTGTTGCTTCTGAGATGGGAAGTGTGGTGGCTGCAAAAATCCATGTGGCGCCAGCTACTACTGATAATACGACGTTGTCGGTGAATCATGATGCCTTTGCTAATGCACAACAAGAATGTGGCCCGGTCGCCAACATTGAAAGCTTTATAAAGAAGGTGGAAGGGGTGGCGGGTTGAGAGCATCAGCAGATGGAAGAAGGCACAAGGTAATTTACACAAGCTGAGTGTCTTAAATTCTTCCAATGCTCTCTTATTGGCGTAACTAGTAGAACTGAGGTGCGTTATGAGGTAATATTCTCGAGGTGAATAAATTCATTCAAGTGATAAGTGATATGGAAGCTGGTAGATCAGTGTTTATTGTTTGGGCTAGCACGGAGAAGTCTGACAGTGTGCTACAGAGAATTTTGGTTACAAGGCTATTCAGGAGCTGCTCTATAATGAGAATGGGGATGTAGATAGAGTGTTTAGCTTCTGTGAGTAGGCCTAATTAGTTATGTTTCACCTTGTAGAAGTAGACCCAAATCTATGTGTTTGTAGTGCTTCAGAAACAGCGGACCACTTATCCCTTTTGCATCATGTTTCCAAATATTTGTGGAGTGTGACTAAGTGCGCACTGAAAAATTCAGGTTGTTCTCTATTTCTTTCAATGGTTTGTGTGGTTCAGTTTCTGAAGTTTACTGGAGATATTAGAAATTTGATGGTCGTTGGACTAGTTGCTCAAGTTTAGGCTATAAGGAGCCTAAAAAAAAAAAAAAAAAAAGGCTATAAGGAGCCTGTGTTATCAGTTTCTAATGATGAATTGAATCAACAGGTTGTGATCATCAGGTGGTGCTGGGTGTGCCAGACAGGCTGCTGCGACTATGGACTCCGTCTCCTGAAGATGATGAAGTTCTCCCAACAAGTGCCCCCTCTCTGTACTATTGATTCTAATATGTGAGTTTGTTTTCAAGCATGTCAATTTTGTGGCCTTTTCTGCCATAACAAGGCTCACCGTGTAAGAATGTATGTTGTTGACTAGTGCAATGTACATTTGGTCCCGCCCGACTTTGATGTCTCTGGATTCCACAGAACTTTTACCATGGTCCTTCATTCAGTTACAGATTATCTATTTGTATCCTGTTGACAATGCTATATGGTCATACATTTTGCAGAGTTTTCCTTTCCTTTTACCCCTACTATGTCTGAAGTCTGAACCAAGAATTGGCAGGGCAAGTGGATGTCAGATAAAAACTAAATGGAGACTCCTCTGCTCCAGCGACTCCATCTTCCTCCTCCTGAGCAGAGGACGGAGGGAAATGCTGCTAATGGCGGACGCTAAACCTCTTGTTGGAGCAGGGAGTGATCCGCATCAGACTACCCCCAACAAGCATCAGGAACCCTAGGCCCTAGCTAGCTACAGATCGAAATCGAACACTTACAGATCAAGCCGCCACTGAATGCACTCCAGCTCAGGGACAGGATGCCGCCGGCGCCGGGCAACCTCCGGTCCTCCACCGTGGCCGCCGGCGGAACCATTCCCTCGCCTCTCTCGCATCTCTCTCTCTCTCTCTCTCTCTCTCTCTCTCTCAGCTGCTCTGCTCCCTGCGTCCCAGAGCCACGTGTGCTTGCCCGAATCACCGCGCGGATCGGACGGCCACCACCAAGACTCGGGTGCGATTTAGTAAGCCCAATTGTTTTCAGGTGGCTGCTCTGCTCTACCAAATCTCTCTCTTCTTTTTCTTTGAAACAAGGCAAAAGACTTGCGGGTTTCATTGATTACAAAGAAGGTTTAGACATAAGAAGCAAAGATGCGAAAGAAACAGAAAACTACTCTCGTGACATAAGAATACTCAGATGCTTTGCTCCCACTAACACCCAAAGATGGACCTCCTCTCTAATCCTCGCAACGACGATAATGGTCGGAGCGGCAGTGTTGCTAAAGACTTGCGTTTCGCTCCTTCCATATTTTCCAAGAGACAAGCATCATCACCGATGCAATGGCCTTCTTGAGAGCATGGTTAATACTATAGCCAGCTGCTCGCTATATGATCTTCTCACGTCATCTATAGTCAACCTTTTAGCCAGCAAGTACAATAGACATATAAATTTATACTATTTTGTTAATACATGGCCCACCTCCCTCTCTCACGGAGTGTCTAGGAGCACGTGGTACAGCCGGCTGTTAGTGAGTATCCCGCTTCTCTTCTCTCTCCTCTTCTCTCTCCCCAACTCATTAAAAATATAATATTTAAAGTCTTACAGGCCGCCTATGTCATCCTATTATACTTGCTCTAATGTGGCCTCCAGCAGATGATCCTACACCGCAGCCTTCCCTACCACCAAAGAAGAGTGAATTAGCTCTGTAATCTATTTCTAATGTGAGGAGAAGATCAAGCAGCACTTCGGGGGCGTTATCGAAATCGACGTGCTGCGGGAATGAACATTTGTTAGATATGACTTTTGTTTTTTGCCTATTTCAGTGTTTAGCAGAAAAGGAATATCAAACGGAGTCCAAACGGAATGAAACATTTGGGAGAATCGTTTTTGTAACAAACGCAATCCAGGAGACTTGGAGTGGACGTCAAGGAAGAAACGAGGCGGTCACGAGGTAGGAGGGCACGCCCAGGGGGTAGGCACGCCTCCCACCCTCGTGGGCCCATCGTGGCTCCACCGACCTACTTCTTTCGCCTATATATACTCATATACCCCGAAAACATCTAGGAGCACCACGAAACCCTATTTCCACCGCTGCAACCTTCTGTACCCATGAGATCCCATCTTGGGGCCTTTTCTGGCACTCTGCCGGAGGGGGAATCGATCACGGAGGGCTTCTACATCAACATCATAGCCTCTCCGATGTGTTTGTCGAGATCCGATGAATTGTGGGTTTATGATCAAGATTATCTATGAACAATATTGATTCTTCTCTGAATTCTTATATGTATGATTTGATATCTTTGCAAGTCTCTTCGAATTATCAGTTTGGTTTGGCCTACTAGATTGATCTTTCTTGCAATGGGAGAAGTGCTTAGCTTTGGGTTCAATCTGGCGGTGTACTTTCCCAGTGACAGTAGGGGCAGCAAGGCACGTATTGTATTGTTGCCATCGAGGATAAAAAGATGGGGTTTATATCATATTGCTTGAGTTTATCCCTCTACATCATGTCATCTTGCTTAATGCGTTACTCCGTTCTTATGAAATTAATATTCTAGATGCATGCTGGATAGCGGTCGATGTGTGGAGTAATAGTAGTAGATGCAAAATCGTTTCGGTCTACTTGACACGGACGTGATGGCTATGTTCATGATCATTGCCTTAGATGTCTTCATAATTATGCGCTCTTCTATCAATTGCTCAGTAGTAATTTGTTCACCCACCGTAATACATGCTACCTTGAGAGAAGCCACTAGTGAAACCTATGCCCGCCGGGTCTCTTTTCCATTATATTGAATCTATTAGTTTCCCGTCAACTTGCCAATTTTTGTCGCCGTTCCTTTTTATTGCAATCTTTACTTTCCAATCTATACAACAAAAATACCAAAAATATTTATATTATTATCTCTATCAGATCTCACTTTTGCAAGTGGCCGTGAAGGGATTGACAACCCCTTTATCGCATTGGTTGCAAGTTTCTTATTTGTTTGTGCAGGTACAATGCGACTTGCGTGTAACCTCCTACTGGATTGATACCTTGGTTCTCAAAAACTGAGGGAAATACTTACGCTACTTTGCTACATCATCCATTCCTCTTCAAGGGAAAACCAACGCATGTTCAACAGGTAGCAGGCCCCCCTTACTATAAATCCTGAAGGGGGAAGAAAGGAGGAGGGGGGGAGAGAACGAAGGGGAAGGACGAATCCCTCCCCTTCCTGATGCGGAGCATCCCACGTTCATCCCCATGTACACTCCGACTACTCTCCAAGCCCCAAGGATACATAAGATGAGACCTCGACTATGCGCCATCGGACACAAGGTGAATTCACTCCTCTTCGAAACGTCACTTTCCGCATATGAGACATGGCTACTACCTCATGCGTGGACCTTGTATACACTCAGGTACAACCAAGATGACCAAGGAGAATCCAAGGACCAAGGCCAAGCATGGAAGAGAAGACGGAAGAAAAGGAGAAGAAGAAGACGGAGCGGCTGTTGGAGACAGGCCGGACATCCGGACCACCGTCCGGATCATCCTGGTCCAGCCGGATCATCCGGACCCTTCCCCGGATCATCCGGGTAACGGCGCCGAAGACAACAGAAGCCCCTCGACGAAGCCGGATCATCCGGACGGTCGCCCGGATCATCCGGACCCCCGACACCCGGATCATACGGGCCACCATCCGGATCATCCGGACCCCGCCTGTGTGCATGACTTGGGCTGAGCCCATGTACCCCTTCGCCCCCTAGTCTATAAATAGGACCCCCTCTCCTCACTTTGAGACTTAGCGTTGGTTTAGCTCAAGTTAGAGATAGAGCTACGCTCATCTATCGGATCTCCTCCTCGTGAGAGACCGCGGCCTCTTCGGAGAAGATCCTCTCGGATACAAGACCCCTTTATGGGAAGATCCACTCGTGGATTCAAGGCCTCCTCTTGGAGATGAACGGTTCCTTTGTATCCTTACCCTAGTTGACTATGTATCTTGTGGATCTCATGTGTGTATGTTGATCTAGCACTTGTGTGATCGATTCCTTGTTGGTTGAGTGATTCTCCCTCGTTTTCCCCGTGTTTTCCCTCGTGCTTCCGCGTGTTCTTCGTGTTTCCTCCGTAGGATCCCCTCCAAACGTGAAAGATCGACGAATTAGGGTTCCACCCTACATCATATGGTATCATGAGCCACGTTGATCACGTTTTTGGAGCCCCTACCCCTCTTTTTCTAGCTTGATTTTGTTGATTTCGTCCTAAATCCGAAAATCCCCACCAAAAAATAGCCCCAAATTTTTTTGTGATTTGTTGGTTTGATGATGTTTTGTTGATTTTGATCCGTGGATTTGCTTGGTTTCAAGTGGATCTAGCATTTCCCCAAGTTTCCCCACCTTCCATCCACGAAATCCCTCAAATTTTGCCCCGAAAATCATCCATTTCCGCCCAAAAAATTCGTCCCCGAGAGGAAATCCCGAGCAGTTTGACCTGCCCGGATCATCCGGACCATCTCTCGGATCATCCGGACACCGCCCGGATCAGCTGGACCCTCTCCCGGACGTCCGGATACCCCACGCACCTAGAAAACAGAACCGGCGCTGACGAACCCGGATCATCCGGAAGTACTCCCGGATCATCCGGACCAAGCCCGGATCATCCGGACCTCCTCCCGGATGTCCGGTTAACCCTGAAACTGACTTCGGCTGATTTTTGTTTTGTCCATAACTAATTCATCCGAACTCCGATTTTGACGTTCTTTAGCTCGTTTTGAAGCTCTTGACATCCCCCATCCCACAAAAATACCACCAACATCATTTGACTCCATCATATTTTCTGAACTTTGGCAAGTTTGCCTAGGCCCTCCACCATATCATCTGCATTACCACCACCGACTTCCGCAACCTAACCCATTTTGTTCCCCATTGCATATGTGGTTGTTTGAGTTGTGATTTGAGTCTCCTAAGGTGTTTAGGATACTTAGGGACGGTTGATTCTTCATCAACCACCACTTCCACATAACCTTCCCACCATATACTTCCGCCACCCCCAACTTAACCCAATAGTTGTTTGAGCTTGTTTGAGTTGTGGCTTGTGTCTCCTAAGGTGTTTCGGCTACTTAGGGACGGCAACTTCAACTCCGACACGTGTATAGCCCATCATTCATCTGCATTGCCTAGTGCAACACCACCACCGCTTTCCGCTACCACCATTTTGACATTTGTCATTTGAGATTTTGAGTTTGCGGTTTTTCCGTTTCCTAAGGTGTTTCGGCTACTTAGGGACGAGTCTCCATCATCTTGGTATCTACACCAAGAACACCGCCACTCATCATCGCAAAGGACGGTAACCTCGACGACACCTTTGTATATACCCTTGCAATTGCATTGTTAACCCCTAGCCCATTTTGCGTCACTTACCTATCGAGACTAGCCATTTGAGTATTGCCGGCAACATTACTTGTGCACATTAGTGGTCTACACCATCCATTGCATACATACCATATCATCTTGGTATCATATCATCCATTGTGCCTCAAGTTTGTTCCTGCATATACAAAATTGCTATCTTGGTTTGTGCATTGTACAAAAGTGGCCATAGAGAAAAAAATAGAAAAAGCTTTTAAGCAAAAAGAGAGCAAAGAGCTCGTGAGCAAGTGCCATAGCATCATACCCCATTGCAAATAAGAGCCATACCAAAATCTACATCATATGATATCATGCTTGAGAGAAACACTGGGAACCATACATACATAGCATACTTGGGATAGAAAGTTTATCAATTTCGCATCTTATAGGTTGTGCACAAGTGTCGTATCCGCCTATTGAGCAATCGTGCTAGCGTCTCTCTTGAGTTGTGCAACACGAGCGTTTTGGTGGATTCCACATTTTGAGCTCATTCCTTGGTTGCACGACCCCATTTATCTATCCGTGTGTGTGTTTCCGTGTGCCATTCTTTGCTATTGGTCCATTTGTCTCACTTGCGAATTTGTCAATCTTTTTCAACATTATTGACTCTTGCTAACATTTTGCATTAAATTTTTGTGCCACTATCCTCACCGAGCTCCACTATAAGCCTTACTTGTGTAGGTGTGAGAATCGACAAGGATCGGTACCAATAGTGCTATTTCATTGTCCACATTTGAGTGAACTTGATTCATCTTCAACTTTGGTCAAAGGTACATTGGTATTAGTTCTTCTCTTTCTCCCACTCATATTTGCTCGACTCTTGTGATGGATAGGCAAGGCATTTCCTCTCCGGTCTACGACAACAACGACGGCGTGAACAACTACATCTCCAAAGCGTCTATCTTCGATCTACAACAACAAATGCAAGGCGCACAATCAAGATTGCGAGAGCGCATCGAGAACATCTCCATCGACATTCGTCCCTCCGAAGCAAGGAAAAGGGACTATATCGACAAGAAGCTTGCCGCACATAAAGAGGAGCAAGATGCAAGGATGGAGGAGATTAGAGCCTTAATCAAGTCTTCTTCCCCTTCATCATCCTCAAGATGACGACGGTCAAGCCACAAGTCTTCGGAGCGCGAAAAAGATGCAAGTGCAAATCGTCCTCGTCCACATCTACATGGCGATCATCATCACGTTCACGATCCACATCGCCATGAAGGCCAAGTCACCTCCAAGCAACATGTGCACGACGACGATTTAACGACATCTACTACGAGCTCAAGCACGACAACGACATCATCATCATGAAGATGCTCCACAAGCGCAAATGCACAAGTCCCAACAAGACCTACTCCACGCCAAGTCCAAGCTTCAAGAGCACAAAAGAAGACCGCGAGATGACCACCACCAAGACGGCGCTACGGCTACATCAACCACTTCGGCATCTTCGCCAAGTGCTATCAAGGCATCTTCGCCTTTGGACGTACGACATCTTCGCCTACTTCCCACGAGTACGCCTACATCGACTTCATCAAGTCCAAGGCGACCACCTATGAGTGAGGGCGACACTTCCATCTTCGGAAGCCCCCCAAGGAAGATGGCCGAGCATGGGAAACTCCCTTCGGTCATGGAGACGAGCTACGAGGTGCCACATCATATGGGCCTCCCACACCAAGATGGTGACAAGAAGGTCGAGCAAGGGACATCCCCTTCGACCACGGCGATAGGAGTTGAGCATGGAGACATTTGCACCAACATCTCTCCGACACCCACATATGTCGAGATGCCACAAGTGCCATGTGAGGAGAGCCACCATCCCATGAGTGACATGAGTGACTCCACCATACGTGACATTGAGAGCATTTCCTATGAGAGGATGAGTGTGACCACCACTAGCCCCACACATGAGAGCATGCCACACATCCTATGTGAGGTTGAGCGCCATTTGAGTGACTCCACCAACCATATGAGCGAGAGCATCCTTGAGGGAGTGAGTGAGCCACAACACTTAGAGAGTGAGGTAGTTGACACGGCATGTGAGGCCACTATGATTTCTAACAACTTACCCTCTACTCCTTGTGTGTTTTCTCCTTTGGTGCTAGGTCTCCTACATGACGACATGCCTACCATTGATGAGTCCATACCTCCTATGGAGACGACGATGGCCATGGTGGACGATGATACACCCCCCACATGGTTCCATAAAGATGAAGATGACAATGATATGATCTTCAACACCTCACCTACAACACATGAGCGACCTTCCAATGGTAACATAGGTGATGGTGCTTCTCTTGTCCCACTAGTGGACGCTCTTGACAATGATTGCTCCCATGATGTTGACCCACCTATTTCCATGCTTCATGCTAGTGAGACTTCTTCATGCCTTGACTTACCTATTAATGATGAATATGATGATGAGCATGTTGAGTTGCCTAGTTGTGATGCTATGCTTCATAGGATATCATGTGAAAATTCTATTGGTCACTTCATGTTTGACAATCCATTGAACTTGTCATATGCTATGAAAGAGATCTCCCATATTGCATCATTTCAATCTCAACAAGTAACTATGCATGCCCCATTAAAATACATCCTATTTGCACTTATGGCATAGATGACGAAATGATGGTCATTGCCTTTTGTTTTTCATGTGATGATATTGCTGAAGGAAATATGCCCTAGAGGCAATAATAAGTTATTATTTATTTCCTCATATCATGATAAATGTTTATTATTCATGCTAGAATTGTATTAACCGGAAACATAATACATGTGTGAATATATAGACAAACAGAGTGTCACTAGTATGCCTCTACTTGACTAGCTTGTTAATCAAAGATGGTTATGTTTCCTAACCATGAACAAGGAGTTGTTATTTGATTAACAAGGTCACATCATTAGTTGAATGATCTGATTGACATGACCCATTCCGTTAGCTTAGCACACGATCGTTTAGTATGTTGCTATTGCTTCCTTCATGACTTATACATGTTCCTATGACTATGAGATTATGCAACTCCCGTTTACCGGAGGAACACTTTGTGTGCTACCAAACGTCACAACGTAACTGGGTGATTATAAAGGTGCTCTACAGGTGTCTCCGAAGGTACTTGTTGAGTTGGCGGATTTCGAGATTAGGATTTGTCACTCCGAATGTCGGAGAGGTATCTCTGGGCCCTCTCGGTAATACACATCACTTAAGCCTTGCAAGCATTTCAACTAATGAGTTAGTTGTGAGATGATGTATTACGGAACGAGTAAAGAGACTTGCCGGTAACGAGATTGAACTAGGTATTGGATACCGACGATCGAATCTCGGGCAAGTAACATACCGATGACAAAGGGAACAACGATGTTGTTGTGCGGTTTGACCGATAAAGATCTTCGTAGAATATGTAGGAACCAATATGGGCATCCAGGTCCCGTTATTGGTTATTGACCGAGACATGTCTCGGTCATGTCTACATTGTTCTCGAACCGTAGGGTCCGCACGATTAAGGTTTCGATGATGTTATATTATGAGTTTATGTATTTTGATGTACCAAGGTTGTTCGAGCCCGGATATGATCACGGACATGACGAGGAGTCTCAAATGGTCGAGACATAAAGATTGATATATTGGACGGATATATTTGGACACCGGAAAGGTTCCAGAGAAGTTTGGAGCTCCGGGAGGTTACCGGAACCCCCCGGGAGGTATATGGGCATTATTGGGCCCATGTAGGAGGAAGAGAGAAGGAGCAAGGGAGGGGGGCGCCCCCCCCCCCCAAGCCCAATCCTAATTGGGGAAGGGGGCCGCCCCCCCCCTTTCCTTTCTCCTTCCCCCTCTCTTCCTTCCTACTACTAGTACTACTTCCTAATACTAGTACTCCTTCCTTCCCCCTCCAAATAAGATAAGGAAAAGAGAGGGAAACCTACTTGGAGTAGGTTTCCCCCTCCCTATGGCGCGCCCCCCTTGAGGCCGGCCACCTCCTCCCTCCCTCCTTTATATACGGGGGTAGTGGGGCACCCTAGGACACACAAGTTGATCATTAATCGTTCCTTAGCCATGTGCGGTGCCCCCCTCCATGATATTACACCTCCATCATATTGTAGCGGTGCTTAGGCGAAGCCCTGCGACAGGAGAACATCAAGATCGTCACCACGCCGTCGTGCTGACGGAACTCCCCCTCGGAGCCTCTACTGGATTGGAGATCGAGGGTGCGTCATCGAGCTGTACGCGTGTCAAGAACTCGGAGGTGCCGGAGTAACGGTGCTTGGATCGGTTGGACCGGGAGGACGTACGACTACTTCCTCTACGTTGCGTCAACGCTTCCGCTTCGGTCTACGAGGGTACGTAGACAACACTCTCCCCTCTCGTTGCTATGCATCACCATGATCTTGCGTGTGCGTGGGAATTTTTTTGAAATTACTACATTCCCCAAACAGTGGCATCCGAGCCTAGGTTTTTATGGTTTGATGTTATATGCACGAGTAGAACACAAGTGAGTTGTGGGTGATATAAGTCATACTGCTTACCAGCATGTCATACTTTGGTTCGGCGGTATTGTTGGATGAAGCGGCCCGGACCGACATTACGCGTAAGCTTACGCGAGACTGGTTTTACCGCCGTGCTTTGCACACAGGTGACTAGCGGGTGTCAGTTTCTCCAACTTTAGTTGAACCGAGTGTGGCTACGCCCGGTCCTTGCGAAGGTTAAAACAGCATCAACTTGACAAACTATCGTTGTGGTTTTGATGCGAGGTGAGATTGGTTCTTGCTTAAGCTCGTAGCAGCCACGTAAAACTTGCAACAACAAAGTAGAGGACGCCTAACTTGTTTTTGCAGGGCATGTTGTGATGTGATATGGCCAAGACATGATGCTATATTTTATTGTATGAGATGATCATGTTTTGTAACCGGTTATCGGCAATCGGCAGGAGCCATATGGTTGTCGCTTATTGTATGAAATGCAAACGCCCTGTAATTGCTTTACTTTATCACTAAGCGGTAGCGATAGTCGTAGAAGCAATAGATGGCATAAACGACAACGATGCTACGATGGAGATCAAGGTGTCGCGCCGGTTATGATGGTGATCATGATGGTGCTTCGGAGATGGAGATCACAAGCACAAGAAGATCATGGCCATATCATATCACTTATATTGATTGCATGTGATGTTTATCCTTTATGCATCTTATCTTGCTTTGATTGACGGTAGCATTTTAAGATGATCTCTCACTAAAAATTATCCAAGAGTGTTCTCCCGAGTATGCACCGCTCCCAAAGTTCATCGTGCCTGCACACCACGTGATGATCGGGTGTGATAAGCTCACGTCCATCTACAACGGGTGCAAGCCAGTTTTGCACACGCAGAATACTCAAAGTTAAACTTGACGAGCCTAGCATATGCAGATATGGTCTCGAACACGGAGACCAAAAGGTCGAGCGTGAATCATATAGTAGATATGATCAACATAAGATGTTCACCATTGAAAACTACTCCATCTCACGTGATGATCGGTTATGGTTTAGTTGATTTGGATCACGTGATCACTTAGATGACTAGAGAGATGTCTGTCTAAGTGGGAGTTCTTAAGTAATATGATTAATTGAACTAAAATTTATCATGAACTTAGTACCTGATAGTATCTTGCTTGTCTATGTTGTTTGTAGATAGATGGCCTGTGCTGTTGTTCCGTTGAATTTTAATGCGTTCCTTGAGAAAGCTAAGTTGAAAGATGATGGTAGCAACTACGCGGACTGGGTTCGTAACTTGAGGATTATCCTTATTGCTGCACAGAAAAATTACGTCCTGGAAGCACCGTTGGGTGCCAGGCCTGCTGTTGATGCAACTGACGACGTTAAGAACGTCTGGCAGAGCAAAGCTGATGACTACTCGATAGTTCAATGTGCCATGCTTTACGGCTTAGAACCGGGACTTCAACGACGTTTTGAACGTCATGGAGCATATGAGATGTTTCAGGAGTTGAAGTTGATATTCCAGAAGAATGCCCGGATTGAGAGATATGAAGTCTCCAATAAGTTCTATAGCTGCAAGATGGAGGAGAATAGTTCGTCGGTGAGCACATACTCAAGATGTCCGGTATTGTAATCACTTGATTCAACTGGGAGTTACTCTTCCGGATGATAGCGCCATTGATGAATTCTCCAATCACTTCCACCAAGCTACAAGAGCTTCGTGATGAACTATAATATGCAAGGGATGGATAAGACGATTCCCGAGCTCTTCGCAATGCTAAAGGCTGCGGAGGTAGAAATCAAGAAGGAGCATCAAGTGTTGATGGTTAACAAGACCACTAGTTTCAAGAAAAAGGGCAAAGGGAAGAAGAAGGGGAACTTCAAGAAGAACAGCAAACAAGTTGCTGCTCAAGAGAAGAAACCCAAGTTTGGACCTAAGCCTGAAACTGAGTGCTTCTACTGCAAGCAGACTGGTCACTCGAAGCGGAACTGCCCCAAGTATTTGGCGGATAAGAAGGATGGCAAAGTGAACAAAGGTATATGTGATATACATGTTATTGATGTGTACCTTACTAGAGCTCGCAGAGCACTGGTATTTGATACTGGTTCATTGCTAATATTTGCAACTCAAACAGGACTACGGATTGCTTAACACCGCAAAGGACGAGGTGACGATCGCGCGTGGGAAATGGTTCCAAAGTCGATGTGATCGCGGTCGGCACGCTACCTCTACATCTACCTTCGGGATTAGTATTAGACCTAAATAATTGTTATTTGGTGCCAGCGTTGAGCATGAACATTATATCTGGATCTTGTTTGATGCGAAACGGTTATTCATTTAAATCAGAGAATAATGGTTGTTCTATTTATATGAGTAATATGTTTTATGGTCATGCACCCCTAAAGAGTGGTCTATTTTTGATGAATCTCGATAGTAGTGATACACATATTCATAGTGTTGAAGCCAAAAGATGCAAAGTTGATAATGATAGTGCAACTTATTTGTGGCACTGCCGTTTGGGTCATATCGGTATAAAGCGCATGAAGAAACTCCATACCGATGGACTTTTGGAACCACTTGATTATGAATCACTTGGTACTTGCGAACCGTGCCTCATGGGCAAGATGACCAAAACGTCGTTCTCCGGTACTATGGAGAGAGCAACAGATTTTTGGAAATCATACATACAGATGTATGTGGTCCAATGAATATTGAGGCTCGTGGCGGATATCGTTATTCTCACCTTCACAGATGATTTAAGCAGATATGGGTATATCTACTTAATGAAGCATAAGTCTGAAACATTTGAAAAATTCAAAGAATTTCAGAGTGAAGTTGAAAATCATCGTAACAAGAAAATAAAGTTTCTACATCTGATCGTGGAGGAGAATATTTGAGTTACGAGTTTGGTTTACACTTAAAACAATGTGGAATAGTTTCACAACTCACGCCACCCGGAACACCACAGCGTAATGGTGTGTCCGAACGTCGTAATCGTACTTTACTTGATATGGTGCGGTCTATGATGTCTCTTACAGATTTACCGCTATCGTTTTGGGGTTATGCTCTAGAGACAGCCACATTCATGTTAAATAGGGCACCGTCGAAATCCGTTGAGACGACACCTTATGAACTATGGTTTGGCAAGAAACCAAAGTTGTCGTTTCTTAAAGTTTGGGGTTGCGATGCTTATGTGAAAAAGCTTCAACCTGATAAGCTCGAACCCAAATCGGAGAAATGTGTCTTCATAGGATACCCAAAGGAGACAGTTGGGTACACCTTCTATCACAGATCCGAAGGCAAGACATTCATTGCTAAGAATGGATCCTTTCTAGAGAAGGAGTTTCTCTCGAAAGAAGTGAGTGGGAGGAAAGTAGAACTTGATGAGGTAACTGTACCTACTCCCTTGTTGGAAAATAATACATCACAGGAACCGGTTTCTGTGACGTCAAAACCAACTAGTGAGGAAGTTGATGATAATGATCATAGAACTTCAGATCAAGTTAATACAGAACCACGTAGGTCAAACAGAGTAAGATCCGCACCAGAGTGGTACGGTAATCCTATTCTGGAAGTCATGCTACTAGATCATGATGAACCTACGAACTATGAAGAAGCGATGGTGAGCCCAGATTCCGCAAAATGGCTTGAAGCCATGAAATCTGAGATGGGATCCATGTATGAGAACAAAGTATGGACTTTGGTTGACTTGCCCGATGGTCGGCAAGCAATTGAGAATAAATGGATCTTCAAGAAGAAGACTGACGCTGACGGTAATGTTACTGTCTACAAAGCTCGACTTGTTGCAAAAAGGCTTTCGACAAGTTCAAGGGGTTGACTACGATGAGACCTTCTCACCCGTAGCGATGCTTAAGTCTGTCCGAATCATGTTAGCAATTGCCGCATTTTATGTTTATGAAATTTGGCAAATGGATGTAAAAACTGCATTCCTGAATGGATTTCTGGAAGAAGAGTTGTATATGATGCAACCAGAAGGTTTTATCGATCCAAAGGGAGCTAACAAAGGGTGCAAGCCTCTCGGAGTTGGAATAAACGTTTTGATAGTGTGATCAAAGCATTTGGTTTTATACAGACTTTTGGAGAAGCCTGTATTTACAAGAAAGTGAGTGGGAGCTTTGTAGCATTTCTAATATTATATGTGGATGACATATTATTGATTGGAAATGATACAGAATTTCTGGATAGCATAAAGGGATACTTGAATAAAAGTTTTTCAATGAAAGACCTTGGTGAAGCTGCTTACATATTGGGCATTAAGATCTATAGAGATAGATCAAGACGCTTAATTGACTTTCACAAAGCACATACCTTGACAAAGTTTTGAAGAAGTTCAAAATGGATCAAGCAAAGAAAGGGTTCTTGCCTCAGATTGCAAGGTGTGAAGTTGAGTAAGACTCAAAGCCCGACCACTGCAGAAGATAGAGAGAAAATGAAAAGTGTTCCCTATGCTTCAGCCATAGGCTCTATCATGTATGCAATGCTGTGTACCAGACCTGATGTGTGCCTTGCTATAAGTCTAGCAGGGAGGTACCAAAGTAATCCAGGAGTGGATCACTGGACAACGGTCAAGAACATCCTGAAATACCTGAAAAGGACTAATGATATGTTTCTCGTATATGGAGGTGACAAAGAGCTCATTGTAAATGGTTACGTTGATGCAAGCTTTGACACTGATCCGGACGATTCGAAATCGCAAACCGGATACGTGTTTACATTAAACGGTGGAGCTGTCAGTTGGTGCAGTTCAAAGCAAAGCGTCGTGGCGGGATCCACATGTGAAGTGGAATACATAGCTGCTTCGGAAGCAGCCAATGAAGGTGTCTGGACGAAGGAGTTCATATCCAATCTAGGTGTCATACCTAGTGCATCGGGTCCAATGAAAATCTTTTGTGACAATACTGGAGCGATTGCCTTAGCGAAGGAATCCAGATTTTACAAGAGAACCAAGCACATCAAGAGACGCTTCAATTCCATCCGGGATCTAGTCCAGGTGGGAGACATAGAGATTTGCAAGATACATATGGATCTGAATGTTGCAGACCCGTTGACTAAGCCTCTTCCACGAGCAAAACATGATCAACACCAAGACTCCATGGGTGTTAGAATCATTCTTGTGTAATCTAGATTATTGACTCTAGTGCAAGTGGGAGATCAAGGAAATATGCCCTAGAGGCAATAATAAAGTTATTATTTATTTCCTCATATCATGATAAATGTTTATTATTCATGCTAGAATTGTATTAACCGGAAACATAATACATGTGTGAATATATAGACAAACAGAGTGTCACTAGTATGCCTCTACTTGACTAGCTTGTTAATCAAAGATGGTTATGTTTCCTAACCATGAACAAGGAGTTGTTATTTGATTAACAAGGTTACATCATTAGTTGAATGATCTGATTGACATGACCCATTCCGTTAGCTTAGCACACGATCGTTTAGTATGTTGCTATTGCTTCCTTCATGACTTATACATGTTCCTATGACTATGAGATTATGCAACTCCTGTTTACGGAGGACACTTTGTGTGCTACCAAACGTCACAACGAATCGGGTGATTATAAAGGTGCTCTACAGGTGTCTCGAAGGTACTTGTTGAGTTGGCGATTTCGAGATTAGGATTTGTCACTCCGAATGTCGGAGAGGTATCTCTGGGCCCTCTCGGTAATACACATCACTTAAGCCTTGCAAGCATTTCAACTAATGAGTTAGTTGTGAGATGATGTATTACGGAACGAGTAAAGAGACTTGCCGGTAACGAGATTGAACTAGGTATTGGATACCGACGATCGAATCTCGGGCAAGTAACATACCGATGACAAAGGGAACAACGCATGTTGTTGTGCGGTTTGACCGATAAAGATCTTCGTAGAATATGTAGGAACCAATATGGGCATCTAGGTCCCGCTATTGGTTATTGACCGGAGACATGTCTCGGTCATGTCTACATTGTTCTCGAACCGTAGGGTCCGCACGCTTAAGGTTTTGATGACAGTTATATTATGAGTTTATGTATTTTGATGTACCGAAGGTTGTTCGGAGTCCCGGATATGATCACGGACATGACGAGGAGTCTCGAAATGGTCGAGACATAAAGATTGATATATTGGACGGATATATTTGGACACCGGAAAGGTTCCGGAGAAGTTTGGAGCTCCGGGAGGTTACCGGAACCCCCCGGGAGGTATATGGGCCTTATTGGGCCCATGTAGGAGGAAGAGAGAAGGAGCAAGGGAGGGGGGCCGGCCCCCCTTTCCTTTCTCCTTCCCCCTCTCTTCCTTCCTACTACTAGTACTACTTCCTAATACTAGTACTCCTTCCTTCCCCCTCCAAATAAGATAAGGAAAAGAGAGGGAAACCTACTTGGAGTAGGTTTCCTCCCTATGGCGCGCCCCTTGAGGCCGCCACCTCCTCCCTCTCTCCTTTATATACGGGGTAGGGGGCACCCTAGGACACACAAGTTGATCATTGATTGTTCCTTAGCCGTGTGCGGTGCCCCTCCACGATATTACACCTCGATCATATTGTAGCGGTGCTTAGGCGAAGCCTGCGACAGAGAACATCAAGATCGCCACCACGCCATCGTCTTGACGGAACTCCCCTGAGCCTCTATGGATTGGAGATCGAGGTGCGCCATCGAGCTGTACGCGTGTCAAGAACTCGGAGGTGCCGGAGTAACGGTGCTTGGATCGGTTGGACCGGGAGGACGTACGACTACTTCCTCTACGTTGCGTCAACGCTTCCGCTTCGGTCTAGGAGGGTACGTAGACAACACTCTCCCCTCTCGTTGCTATGCATCACCATGATCTTGCGTGTGCGTAGGAAATTTTTTGAAATTACTACGTTCCCCAACAATTGCCATGCTTCCTTTACATGATTTGCGCAATTCATCCAATATGTCATGCCATGATCACATTGTTCCAAATATGCATTGTTTTGGATGTTGTCAATATTCTCCACATGATGTTACTACTCTTGCTCATGAGGAGACCCCCATAGTTTCCTCATACATGTTAGGAGAATTTGATCCATACCATTCATTGCATGATCACAATACTTGTGTGCACCATATGCTCCCCATGAATAAACATGATTTTGATGTGCCATATACTTCTTTGCTCAATTTGTGTCCCCATCGTGTCATACATAATAACTATTCTTTCATGATGGATGACATGTTCTTATACCATGCATCAAATTTCTTTGAGCGATGCTTATCTTGGGCTAACTCACACATGCACATACACATCATGATGGATGATGTGTACATTTACCAAGCGCACAATTTCTTTGGTTTGTGTCCCTTTTGTGTAGGTACCCATGCATACTTGTCAACTTCGCAATCCCACGAGTTGACAAAACAAGCTCTAGAGAGCAATGACGATTTGGGATCCCGTGGACTATCTTTACCACCGTTCCCTTCGCGCAAGGACTACGCGCAACTCCTCTACTTGGCTCTCACACGGCTATGGGCCATTTACCACTTATCACACTATGCCCATACTATTGTGTTCACTTTGCATGTTATCCTTGCTTCTATGCCTTTGCCATGCAATTGTGACCCTTGCTTGCATCTACCAATGATTCACCATTATGCTACTTCTATGTGTATTTGCATGCTTGGTGGAGATCCTTGTTGCTATTGCCATGTTTATCATGTGCCCCATACTATTGATGCTTGTTGTGTTGGGAGAGTCGTGATGCACCATTGCTATTTACATATGGTCTCTCGCCAATACATTGATGACATTTTACTCATATCTTGCTTTCATGCTTGCGCTATGACATGTGAATTATTCATGCCCACTATTTGCACACATGACATGCTTGCCATGATTCCTTCTAGTATGTCGCATCTTCGCACTACTAGCTTGCTTGACTTGATCACTATGATTTCTTGCTATGTTGCATCACCCATGTTCCACTATTACTTGGTTTCTTGGGTTGATGACATATATGCTCATGCCTCTCACTTGATTTGTCATGATCATTGTCTCTTGTCTCCATTAGTTGCATCTCTCATATCACCTTGTATTGAGTGCCAACTTGCTATGCTTATTGATCTCGGAGACTTGGACACTATACTTGTGATGCATGCTTGTTTGATTGAGCCTCTTGTATTTGGATGTTCTTACCTCATATGCCTCCATACTTTGAAATGCTCCCTTGTACTTTCTTATGATGAGCATGATGCATACACTTGTTTGGTATCTTACCACACGAATGATAGGTTTTGCATTTCCGCTAACCTCATTTGTTTTTCTGAGTGTTTGTCATGTTCTTTCATTTTGGAGGTTTCACAAGGCGATGCCGTTATGCGACATATTGGTTATGTGAAGGCATACATGATGTGCGACACCAACATTTTCGACATTATCATAAAGGTGAACTCCTCTTTGAGCAATCCTCAAATATGCATATTGGATGGGTCACTCTTTCATTGTTGTTTCCTTCTTGTTGTCTACATGATACATCTCGTGAACGGAGGAGCGACATTGGAGATTGGTTACATGGACCTTCACATTGAGGAGCGCTCACACTTATTGGATGCACCGTCGGAATTCCACTCATGCCTCGACAACGAGCTTTGGTACACCAACACCTCCATATTTGTTGATTGTGCTCATACATGTCATGCTCGATGGACATATCATACTCACCAAAAGTTTGCACCCCATGCATGGATTGACTCACATTGTGCTTGCCTTGTTGCATCTATTTCCATGTCATCCATGATATATAAGCTTGTGCATTTCCTTAGCAAATTTGTTGTGATCTACCTTGATGACATATTCATACATCATGATCATATTGTCCACCATCAATTGCATGATAGCTTACACATATTGAGCATCCATTGCCATATTCATGCTATTGATGAACCGTCCCTCTATGACATCATTTTGCACAATGGTAGAATTTGTCGCTTTGTGCACCATGCTAACTATCCCATGAATTCTTTGCATATCATTCTATATCATCTTGATAAGCATCATGCGCTTTGTCACGCACTATCCCTTCGCACGGACTCACGCTTAATTAATGGACACTTTGTGTGCGCTAACCATTGTATTTCCAAGTGTACTTTGTGTTTGCTCATTTTACATGTACCACATACTGGAGACACCTTGAAGTACTTGCCTTGCGCAAGGCATTCACCTACGTCCCACTACAAGTCCGTCCACGACACCCGTTTCCATGGTGATGAGGATCACGATCCGAGGTCGGATCTTTCCCAAGGGGGGGATATGATGCGGAGCATCCCACGTTCATCCCCATGTACACTCCGACTACTCTCCAAGCCCCAAGGATACATAAGATGAGACCTCGACTATGCGCCATCGGACACAAGGTGAATTCACTCCTCTTCGAACCGTCACTTTCCGCATATGAGACATGGCTACTACCTCATGCGTGGACCTTGTATACACTCAGGTACAACCAAGATGACCAAGGAGAATCCAAGGACCAAGGCCAAGCATGGAAGAGAAGACGGAAGAAAGGAGAAGAAGAAGACGGAGCGGCTGTTGGAGACAGGCCGGACATCCGGACCACCGTCCGGATCATCCGGGTCCAGCCGGATCATCCGGACCCTCCCCCGGATCATCCCGTAACGGGTCAAGACAACGAAGCCCTCGACGAAGCCGGATCATCCGGACGGTCGCCCGGATCATCCGGACCCCCGACACCCGGATCATCCGGACCCCGCCTGTGTGCGTGACTTGGGCTGAGCCCATGTACCCCTTCGCCCCCTAGTCTATAAATAGGACCCCCTCTCCTCACTTTGAGACTTAGCGTTGGTTTAGCTCAAGTTAGAGATAGATCTACGCTCATCTATCGGATCTCCTCCTCGTGAGAGACCGCGGCCTCTTCGGAGAAGATCCTCTCGGATACAAGACCCTTTATGGGAAGATCCACTCGTGGATTCAAGGCCTCCTCTTGGAGATGAACGGTTCCTTTGTATCCTTACCCTAGTTGACTATGTATCTTGTGGATCTCATGTGTGTATGTTGATCTAGCACTTGTGTGATCGATTCCTTGTTGGTTGAGTGATTCTCCCTCGTTTTCCCCGTGTTTCCCCTCGTGCTTCCGCGTGTTCTTCGTGTTTCCTCCGTAGGATCCCCTCCAAACGTGAAAGATCGACGAATTAGGGTTCCACCCTACATCACTTCCTTTCTCTCTTCTCCTCTTTCCTTCCCCCTATATTTCGGCCTACATGGGGCGCACCAGCCCCTTAGGGGCTGGTCTGTCCCACTCTTGGCCCATTAGGCCCATGTAGTTGCCAGGGGGATGCCCGGAACCCCTTCCGGTGACACAATACATACCTGGTACCCTCGGAACACTTCCGGTGGCCGAATACTATCATCCTATATATCAATCTTTACCTCTCGACCATTTCGAGACTCCTCGTCATGTTGGTGGTCTCATCAGGGACTTCGAACAACATTTGGTAACCAAATCACATAACTCATATAATACAAATCGTCATCGAACGTTAAGCATGTGGACCCTACGGGTTCGAGAACTATGTGGACATGACCGAGACACCTCTCTGTTCAATAACCAATAGCGCAACCTGGATGCTCATATTGGCTCCCACATATTCAATGAAGATCTTTATCGGTCGAACCCTTTGTCATTGGTATGTTACTTGCCCGAGATTCGATCATTGTTATCTTCATACCTAGTTCAATCTCATTACCGGCAAGTACCTTTACTCGTTCCGTAATGCATCATCCCACAACTAACTCATTAGTCACATTACTTGCAAGGCTTCTTATGATGTGCATTACCGAGAGGGCGCAGAGATACCTCTCCGATACTCAGAGTGACAAATCCTAATCTCGATCTATGCCAACCCAACAAACACCTTCGGAGATACCTGTAGAGCATCTTTATAATCACCCAGTTACGTTGTGACGTTTGATAGCACACAAGGCATTCCTCTAGTATCCGGGAGTTGCATAATCTCATAGTCGGAGGAATATGTATTTGACATGAAGAAAGCAGTAGCAATAAACCTGAACGATCATAATGCTAAGCTAATGAATGGGTCTTGTCCATCACATCATTCTCCTAATGATGTGATCCCATTCATCAAATGACAACACATGTATATGGTTAGGAAAGTTAACCATCTTTGATTAATGAGCTAGTCAAGTAGAGGCATACTAGGGACACGGTGTTTTGTCTATGTATCCACACATGTACCAGGTTCCGGTTAATACAATTCTAGCATGAATAATAGACATTTATCATGATGTAAGGAAACATAAAATAACAAATTTATTATTGTCTCTAGGGCATATTTCCTTCAGTCTCCCCCTTGCACTAGAGTCAATAATCTAGTTCACATCGCCATGTGATTCAACACCAATAGTTCACATCTGTATGTGATTAACACCCATAGTTCACATCGCCATGTGACCAACACCCAGAGGGTTTACTAGAGTCAATAATCTAGTTCACGTCGCTATGTGATTAACACCCAAAGAGTACTAAGGTGTGATCATGTTTTTCTTGTGAGAGAAGTTTAGTCAACGGGTCTGCCACATTTAGAGCCGTTTGTATTTTGCAAATTTTCTATGTATACAATGCTCTGCATGGAGCTACTCAAGCTAATTGCTCCCACTTTCGATATGTGTCCAGATTGAGACTTAGAGTCATCCGGATCGGTGTAAAACCTTGCATGGATGTCACTCTTTACGACGAACTCTTTATCGCCTCCAAAACCGAGAAATATTTCCTTAGTCCTCTTAGGTAACTAAGGATAACTTTGAGCGCTGTCCAGTGATCCACTCCTGGATCACTATCGTACCCCCTTGCCAAACTCATGATAAGGTACACAATAGATCTGGTACACAGCATAACATACTTTATAGAACCTATGGCTGAGGCATAGGGAATGACTTTCATTCTCTTTCTACTTTTTGATGTGGTCGGGTTTTGAGTCTTACTCAACTTTACACCTTGCAACACAGGCAAGAACTCTTTCTTTGACTGTTCCATTTTGAACTACTTCAAAATCTTGTCAAGGTATGTACTCATTGAAAAATCTTATCAAGCGTCTTGATCTATCTCTAAAGATCTTGATGCCCAATATGTAAGAAGCTTCACCGAGGTCTTGGAGTGGACGTCAAGGAAGCAACGAGGCGGCTAGGTGGCCCACCGAGCCCGCCGGATACGAGCTAGCAGCTCCACGTCCCTCGCCGCTCGAGGCCGTCCGTACCATGGGCGAGGCTGCAGGCTGGCGCGTGGAGGAGCAAGTGGCCGCTCAAGCCGGCGCGTGGTTCAGCAACTCGCCGCTCCAATCCATCTCGTGGAGTAGTGGCGAGTTGCTTCAGGCCGGCACGCGGTGGAGCACGGCAGCACTGGCAAAGTTGCTGTCGTGGTCGAGATAGTGTCGTACCACTCCTCTCGCGCCATCCGCTGTCAACGTCCGTAGAACCATGCCCTGCCGTCGTGGAAAGAAGTCGGTTTCACGGAGATCAACGAGGCGGCCATCGTGTCCACGGCTGCCGCTGACAGCGAGGAAAAGTTGGTCATGGGAGGCCGTCGCCGCTTGGGTCCCACGAAGGCCATTGCCGGCGTGCGCAGTCGGTGTCTAGCCCTCATCGCAGGCCACCATCGCCCCCACCCCAAAAATCAACTCTAATTCGTGCTTCACATAAGTGGAGGCCACTCGGAAGAGCGGTGCATCCGAACATCGGGGAAGATACGGGGAAATCAAAAGGTATTCCTCCCCTCTCGCTGAAGCATATCCCTCCAGGGCATCCGGCAGTCCGACGAGCAGGCTGCCGGACATGGGGAAGACATGTCAACGAAGGGGTATGGAGGGGGCGGCGCTTCATTTTCCGAGGCTCATGGCCGGCCGGAGATGGGAAACGGGCGTCGACAGTCATTTTAGTCTAGGTTTAGAGTGTTAAACTGTATAGATAAACATGATACGGTTAGTATCTAGGCTGTAGTTATCTTGTATAACAACTTGTACTTATCCCATGTAAACCCTAGCGGCTGCTCCTAGAGGCGCCCTATATAATGCAATCACGACCACCGGTCTAGGTGTGTCGATCCAATCTATTTCCTCTCATTCTCACATGGTATCAGGCCATCTCGCATAAACTGCTCGATGGGTTCTCCCTCCGCCGCCGCCATGACCTCCTCGGCCCTTGCTTCCCTGCCCATGCCGTCGGGCCTCGCGGCGCCGCCGTCTTCCGCTGTCCCCCAACCCTCTGCTAGCCTCATTACTGCCAAGCTCTCCTCCTCCAACTATCTTCTCTGGAAAGCTCAGATCCTCCCTCCCCTTCGCATCGCCGGTGTCACCGGCTATGTCAACGGCACCACGCCCACTCCTGCTCGCCTCCTTCCTGCCGATGACAAGGGGGAGCGCGCTCCTAATCCGGAGTACGCTACTTGGTTCCGTCAGGATCAGATCATCCTGAGTTACCTGCTGGCCTCGCTCACCGACGATGTGCTTCAGTAGGTCCACCTCTTCGACACCTCTCGCACCATCTGGGCGCACCTCGAGGAGATGTACGTCACACACTGCCGTGCTAGCGTGGTGCAGATCAAGATGGATATGATGAACTTCCGCAAGGGCAACCTCTCCATGGTCGACTACTTCGCCAAGATTCGCTCCAACGCCGATCAGCTCGCTGCGGCGGGTCGTCCCATGCGAGAGGAGGACATCATCACCGCCTTCATCACCGGCCTCGACAGCGACTATGAGCCACTCATCACGGCCATCACCACCCGTATCGACGTAATGACGCTGGGCGAACTCTACTCCCACGCCATCTCCTTCGAGCGTCGTCGTGAGTATCATGCGGCTCGTCTCCAACTCCACGCAGGTGGCTCTTCTGTCAACTATGTCGCGCGTGACAACAACGGCAACTCCAACAACCGTGGCAAAGGCAACTACCGCAGCAAGGGTCGCGGCAACTCCGGTGACCGCGGCGACTACAACAACAACAACCGCGGTGGCTACCGTGGTGACCGTGGTGGTGGCGGCAATCGCCAGAACGCCAACGGCAACCGCGGTGGTGGTGACCGCGGTGACCACGGCGGGGGCGGTGATGCACGCCTGCAGTGCCAGCTTTGTCGGGGCCCTGGGCACTATGCCTGGGAATGTGCTCAACGCTACAACCACGCCTTCCAGCCCCAGCACTCCAAGATGGCGGGTCTCGCAGCTGCATCACCACCATCCATCCTCGGTGATCCTACCTGGTTCACTGACACGGGGGCTACTGATCACATCACGTCAGATCTTGATCGTCTCACCGTGAGGGAGAAATACCCCGGACAGGACCGCATCCACACCGCCAACGGATCAGGTTTGCACATAGCTCATCGTGGTCATGCTCTTCTTCCTACTCCTTCTGCCAATCTCAAACTTCGTAACATACTACATGTTCCAAATGCCGATAAGAATCTTCTTTCTGTTAATCGCCTTGCCACTGATAATCATGCTTATCTAAAATATTACCCTACTCATTTTCTTATGAAGGATTTGACAACCAAGCGGGTCCTTCTTCAAGGCAGATGTGAGAATGGGCTCTATCCCATTCGCCCTCACGCCTCATGCTTTGTCCTCGCTAGGCTCTCTGCTGAAGATTGGCATGCTAGGCTCGGTCATCCCTCCACACAAGTAGTTCAACATGTTTTGGCATCCAATAAATTAGCATCGTCAAGTCGGGCTTTGACCCATGTGTGTAATGCTTGTCAACAAGGCAAAGCACATCAGCTACCCTTTCCTAGATCCTCAAGTGTGTCCTCGCCTTTAGAACTTATTTTTTCAGATGTGTGGGGACCTGCCAAAACATCTTCGGTGGGTTCCAATACTATGTTTCATTCATTGATGATTATAGTAAATTTGTGTGGATTTATCTTCTTAAACGAAAGTGTGATGTGTTTGATGTGTTTCGTGATTTTCTTGCCCATGTTGAACGCCTTCTTTCTCGTAAAATCTTGTGTGTTCAATCATTTGGGGTGGGGAATACGAAAACTTAGCAACACATTCTTTAAATCAACTTGGCATTGCTCATCATGTCTCTTGCCCACACACACATCAACAAAATGGATCGGCCGAAAGGAAGCATCGTCACATCGTTGACATGGGCCTCTCATTGTTATCACATGCATCCATGCCACTCCGTTTTTGGGACGAGGCGTACCTATCAGCGTGTTATCTTATCAATCGATTACCCAGCCGCGTCATTGGCAATATGAGCCCCATGGAAAAATTGTTTTCCACAAAGCCAGACTATGTCTCTCTTCGCACATTTGGGTGTGCATGTTGGCCCAACTTGCGCCCGTATAACACTCACAAACTAGCGTTTAGATCTCACCAATGTGTTTTTGTCGGGTACAGTATTCGTCACAAAGGCTACAAATGTCTTCATGTTCCTACGGCTCGTGTATACATATCACGTGATGTTACCTTTGATGAAAAAATATTTCCCTTTGCCAATGACCAACCCTCCCCAATACCACCTCGCGTTGCTGAACATGCCATTCTCTTATTTCCATATGACCACATGAACTATGGTGCATCTGTTTCTCGGACTAATCTGGATGCAGGTACTACTTCGGCGCAGAAAATCTCTCCAACGGAATCCCAGGCGCATTCTGTTCCCCGATCCGCCGCCGTATCCACCTCGGATCGCGCGTCCCCTGGCGACAGCGACGTGGCGGCGGCCGCACGAGGGGAGTCAGCCGACCGTGCGCCAGTTGATCGCACCGGGCCCGAGTCTCCGCCGCCCGCCAATCACAGCGCGCCAGTCGACCGCACCGGACCCGCATCTCCGCCGCTCGCCAATCCCGTGGCCCCTGAGGGCGCGCGGGCCGAGCCTCCTGTGTCGGCTTCTGCATGCGCCCGACCGGCCCATGTTGAGGCGGGGCCCACCTCTGAGGAGCGGGCCGTTCCAGCTGACGGCGCTGGATCCGAGGGAGATCCGGTGGCAGCTCCCGCCTCCTCGTCCGACACGGGATCCCAGGGGGATTCGCCTGGACGTTCGTCTTCATGTGTCTCGCCGGGATCTTCTGTGGCTGGTGGATCCGCTGCTCCGCCTCAACATACAATGACGACGCGCACACGCGATCACACCCGGAAACCAAAACAACGTACGGATGGTACTATAGCATATAATCCGTATCGTCGTGCCTTCCTGGCTCAGCGGGAACCAGTTGATCATCGTGAAGCAGTTTCATCTCCAGAGTGGCGGTTGGCTATGCAACTTGAGCTTGATGCGTTGCGTCAGAACGGTACATGGACTTTGGTTCCTCCTCCTCCTCGTGTCAACGTCATTGATTGCAAATGGGTGTTCAAAATCAAGCACAAACCAGATGGCACCATTGAAAGGTATAAGGCACGTCTAGTTGCAAAGGGATTCAAACAACGCTATGGATTGGACTATGATGATACGTTCAGTCCGGTGGTTAAACCGGTCACCGTGCGTTTGGTTCTCTCCATTGCAGTTTCTCGTGGATGGTGTTTACGTCAGTTGGACGTCCAAAATGCTTTCCTTCATGGCATTCTTCAAGATGTATACATGCGCCAACCTCCTGGATTTGTGAATCCCTCGGCACCTCACCATTTGTGCAAACTCCGCAAAGCTCTATATGGCCTCAAGCAGGCTCCTCGAGCGTGGTATTCTCGGCTGAGTTTTAGGCTCCAACAACTTGGTTTCCTTGCATCCAAAGCTGACACGTCTTTGTTTGTCTACAACCGAAGTGGTGTCACCATTTTTATGCTTGTGTATGTAGATGACATTATTGTCGCCAGCTCCTCTACCACTGCTACTACCAAGCTACTTGCTGATCTTCAAGCCTCATTTGCTCTCAAGGATCTCGGTTCCTTACATTATTTCCTTGGAGTACATGTGGAGTCATCGCCAGGGGGAATAGTTCTGTCTCAACAGAAGTATATTAGTGACATCCTTCGCCGTGCAAACATGGAGAATTGCAATGTCGCTACCACGCCCATGTCCTCCAGTGAGAAGCTCAGCAAGGAAAGTGGATCACCATTGTCTCAGGAGGATAGTACCAACGTATCGCAGCTTGGTTGGAGCCCTTCAGTACCTAACACTCACGAGGCCAGATATCTCCTTTGCAGTTAATCGTGTGTGTCAGTTCCTTCATGCACCTACGACGGCACATCTCTCTGCAGCAAAGAGGATTTTGAGATACTTAAAGTATACTCATAGTATGGGTCTGTCTATTCGCAAGTCACCCTCTATGCTGTTGAGCTGCTTCTCAGATGCAGACTGGGCGGGATGCAGCGATGATCGCCGATCCACAGGGGGTTTGGCAGTCTTTCTTGGACCCAACCTTGTTTCCTGGAGCTCAAGGAAGCAAGCAACAGTATCTAGGTCGAGCACGGAATCTGAATATAAAGCACTTGCAAATGGAACAGCTGAAGTAATATGGATACAGTCAGTCCTTGGAGAACTTGGGGTTTTTCTCCCTCGGGCTCCGGTTCTGTGGTGTGACAATTTAGGAGCCACTTATCTATCTGCAAATCCGGTATTTCATGCCAGAACCAAGCACATAGAAGTGGACTTTCACTTTGTTCGTGAACGAGTTGCAGCCAAGGCACTTGACGTTCGGTTCATATCTTCCAAGGAGCAAGTTGCAGATATATTCACCAAGCCTCTAGCTGAGATGCCGTTTGTCTTAAATAGGCACAATCTGAATCTTTGTGTAGGAAGTTCAGATTGAGGGGGAATGTTAAACTGTATAGATAAACATGATACGGTTAGTATCTAGGCTGTAGTTATCTTGTATAACAACTTGTACTTATCCCATGTAAACCCTAGCGGCTGCTCCTAGAGGCGCCCTATATAATGCAATCACGACCACCGGTCTAGGTGTGTCGATCCAATCTATTTCCTCTCATTCTCACATAGAGTCCGGTCTGGATGAAATATGTTTAAATGTAATGAATTTGCTCCGGTTTAAATAAGAAACATCCAATTTTATGTAAAATTCATTCAAATGTGAATGAATATTGTCCGGTTTGTTTAAGTAATTTGAATCAA
Organism: Aegilops speltoides; assembly: GCA_021437245.1. NCBI lineage: Eukaryota > Viridiplantae > Streptophyta > Magnoliopsida > Poales > Poaceae > Aegilops > Aegilops speltoides. Next base: position 10,902,664 of record CM038147.1, read on the forward strand.
ATTTGTTCATTTCCTTAAATTTCATTGAAATATAACCAGATATATGCGGCTAGATTTGGATGACCGGCTTTCGCCTCTGTGGCCGTGGACTGGTCCCCTGCCCACAGATGGATGCAGGAGCAAATTTGCGGGCCAGTGTTGGAGATGCCCTTGTCAACCATATATGCTCTTACAAATAACAAAGAGACTCACTTGAGCAATGATGGACAGAGGTCAACATGGTCCGTGACCACACAAACGACATTTCTTCAGATCAGCCTTTAATAAATGGTCCATATAATCAATCAAAGCAAATACTACAAAGCAAGAACCCCACGACCATGGACCTGGCAACCTGGTCCTTTAGCTTGGTGACCTGTACATGTGTAGGCGGTCGTCAAGGTGATTCATACAGCACAATTGTTGATGCCTATGTCGATGATATTAACACTCTCATTCATAGTATATATCTAAATGGGCCGGCACAAACAGACACTATATTATCTCCTAGGCGCTCGTAGCGACACAAACAAGGTTTAAAATCTACCGATCCACCCAAGGCCACATGCATGCATATCCCTTCACAAAGCACAGTTTATCCTATACCAATCCCCATCATGACTATATATATTACTGTACCACGTCAATTCCAACAGCTAGCTAGCAATGTCCCTCAATATAAAGACAGAGTGAGCGATGCCATATCTGGCCTCCCACCAAGTAAGCGTTATTTTCGCCAAATCAACCAGCTGGTGATCGAGAACGAGAACAATAGTGGGCGTCGCAACGGGTGCCATGGGCAGCCTCCTCCTCAAGCTTGGCAGCCTTCTCAGGGAGGAGTATAAGCTGCAGGCGGGCGTCAAGGAAGACGTCCGGCATCTTGAGAGAGAGCTGAGAAGCATGTACGCTGCCCTTCACAAGGTTGGAGGTGTGCCGCGGGACCAGCTCGACGAGCAGGTCAAGCTCTGGGCCAACGAGGTCAGGGACTTGTCGTACCGAATGGAGGATGTCGTCGACAAATTCTTGGTGCGTGTCGAGACTCCCGCAGTCGTTGGGCTACCGAAGCTCAAACGGCTCATGGAGAAGATGGCTGATCTATTCACCAAAGGAAAGATGCGACATGACCTCAGTGAACAGATAAAAAACATCAAGGTATGCATACAGGAAGCAGCTGACCGGCGTGATAGGTACAAGGTCAACGAGGTGGTTTCTAATCCACCGGGCGCAACCGCTGGCACGGCCACGGTTGACCCTCGTTTGTTGGCCTTGTACAAGGATCAGAAAGATCTGGTCGGCATTGATGGGGCGTTGAGCTACCTAATCAAGAGGCTGACCATCGATGACAAGGAGCTCAAGATACTCTCTATTGTTGGGTTTGGTGGGCTTGGAAAGACAACTCTTGCCAAAGCAGTGTATGATAGGCTCCAAGTGTTGTATGATTGCAGCGCTTTTGTTCCAGTAGGTCAGCATCCCAACGTGAGAAAACTTCTCATGGATATTCTCTTTGGAATTGACAAACAAATATACCTAGAAGCATCAACATTGGATGAGAGGCAACTGATCGACAAACTCCGGGAATTACTCAAGAATAAGAGGTACTTATCCATGCGCCCGAACGCATCATACATATTCTCGAGCCTTGCTAAATAATTTAACTAATTTGTTATTTCTGATGCGTCATGGATGCGTACAGGTACTTAATCATTATTGATGATATATGGGATACGAAAACGTGGGAAACAGTCAGATGCGCTTTGGTGCACAATAACTTCGCAAGCAGGATAATCACGACTACTCGTATTCTTGAAGTCGCTACATATGCTGGTGAAGTATTCAAACTAAAACCACTTTCTCAGGATTTGTCCAAGGAGTTACTTAATACAAGATTATTTGGAGGTAACAACAAATGCTCTAATGATCATCCAACAGAGGTGTACGGTAAAACTTTAAATAAATGTGGTGGGGTGCCTTTGGCTATAATCACAATAGCTAGTTTACTTCTTGGTAAACCAGTGGAGGATTGGTCTATGGTATACAACTTGATTGGTTTTGGGAGTGAACATAACAAAGATGTCGAGAACACAAGAAAGATACTTTTGTTTAGCTATTATGACCTACCTTGTCACCTAAGGACATGTTTATTGTACCTGATCATATATCCTGAAGATCATTTTATTGAGAAAGATACTCTAATATTGAAGTGGGTTGCCGAGGGTTTCATTCATGAGGAACCAGATTTGGGATTATTTGAGATTGGTGAGATATATTTCAACCAGTTGATAAATAGAAACATGGTACAACCGGTTGAGAAGCCATATAATGGAATCATAATTGGTTGTCGTGTCCATGATGTGGTTCTTGATATGATATGTCTATTGTCGAAAGAAGAAAACTTTGTTACCTTATTGGACGGTAACAAGCAGTACACATCTTCACATGTCAATGCTCGTAGATTAGCTATTAGATGGAGATCTAATCCTGTGGCCAGCATGCTCATGCCCCAAGTGAGGTCCCTTAATGCCACGTGCAATGTTACTATGATGTCATCGCTTTCATGCTTCCAAGTTTTACGTGTCCTAGATCTAAAATGTGAAAGTGATTGGCCTCTCTCAACAAAAACAAAGCATCTTCATCTTGAACATCTTGGAAAACTGGTTCATTTGAGGTATCTTGGGCTAGGAGGGCAGGATATCTGTAAGCTCCCAAAGAAAATACATAATCTAAAGCTTTTGCAGACATTGGATTTGAGTGCTAGTAGCCTAAGAGAACTGCCAAAGAGTATCAGCATACTAAGTCAACTGAAGTGTCTGCATGCTAACGGTATCCAAACAAGAATACCAGATTGGATTGGGAATCTGACATCTCTGGAAGAGCTACGGGTTAATGGGAGCGAAGTTTCTTCAAATTCTTTAAATGAGCTCGGCAAGCTGACGGAGTTAAGAAAGCTTCGTGTTGATGGGCATTTATGGTTACGCAGTGAGAGCTTGGAAATTGCTTTGGTGCGGTCTCTAGTAAAACTGCAGAATATCCAAGTCATAGACATTGCTACTATTATGTCATGGCCTGATGTTGATGACACCTGGGAAGGCTACGTCCTCTCACGACAACTCCGTGTCCTACACATGTCGTATATCCAACCTGGGTTGGTAGGCAAAATTAGCCCCTCGCTTCTTCCAAACCTCTGCCATTTAACTGTACACGTCGACGCTCCAAATCTAGAGATCTTTGGAAGGTTCCCAAAGCTTATTACTCTCCAGTTGGACATGCCGGATGGTCGCCACCATGATGTGATGGGTGGTGTAGGTGCATTTCCCAAGTTGAGAGTTCTGAAGACGTATGCAACGCTTGGCTGGTTTCTAGAGGGAGATATGTCAAGCCTTGAATCCCTCCAATTTCGTGTCGATGTGTGGTCCTGCAAGGATGGCAAGGTTGATGACTCTAACCTTCGTAGCTTGATGAACCTGCCTTTGCTCAAGGAAGTCATACTCGGCATACAGAACAATGTCTCTTGTGAATACTACAACGAGATTGTGAAAGCAGTGAGGCGCACACTCAATGTCCTTCCCACCTGTCCCACATTTTATGTCAAAAGAATTGAAACGAACTCGTGGGTACGTAAGTGTATTTACATTGTTACCCGAAAATAGTGTATTCATATGGTTGGTCGCCACATTTAGTGCAGGTTTATACCCATCAATCAAAAGGCTAATGTGTGGATATCTCTTTTTTCAGCGTGTGGGATCCCGTTGTGGTACCAAAGTAAGTTGGTGAACTGAGATAGCCCTGTATCAAGGTAACCCTCTTCTCTGTATGTGCCATTTGCATCAAGGAGAACATATAGACTCATTTGCGTCAATGAGAACGTATATGAATAAATATCACCATCCGTTGTCCGGGAGCGGTGGAAGTCTTGTTCATCTAACAAATGTAGCACCTGATGGCAGTCTTTGATGTACCAAGAAATTGCTTGAGTCAACTAAGCTCGCCTGGAGATATTATTATCTTCTTTGCATAGAAGCACCTGCATTCAAGGGTTGTACCATAGTGGACACACGGTCCTGTGTATCGAGTATAAGAGTTTGACATTCGAGAAGTATGAAGCGAGAGACATGTATTTGATAGTGAAAGACAGGATTATATAACAAATCAATACGCTTGGGTATTTGATGGTGAGAGACGGTTGAACTAATGGTTTCGCCTCCTAACCAACTATCTTGAAAGTGTCATGTGGGCATTTCCAGTAACCTCTTAGACGACTTACACATGCACATACCTGCAAAAAATCTTACTAAATGAACATGATGAGTTGGTCAACAAATATGAACACATATTGTTAGTTGAACATTGCAAACCACGACCTTCATAGTGTCTAAATTACTAGGGAGTAAACAAGCTTTGAGTAGCAAAATCCGCAGTCATTTTATTCAGCTACCAAGTCAAATTTTATTTTCCATGTAGCCTTCAAGACATAGATGGCTTATAGTAAAGTTCTGATCATGTAAAATTCAAAATAAAATGACTATGGTATGTTCTTCTCTCATGCATAGCTACCCAAAGTATGTTCTTATCATGCATCTTGAGTTTATCTGTGTTGTCATGCGCTTAATTATCTGTGTTGTCATCTTGAGTTTTATAGTCCCTCTTCATGCAGACATGTCATACTTTTTATTGTGCAGTACAATTTGATAGTGGTGATCAACATGTGATGCTGATGGGAAAGATCTGGATAACATAGAGGACCCAAAAGAGTTTGCTAACAAAAATGGTCTGAGCATTCTGATGATAGATCAGATGAACAAGGAGAGTTCTAAAGAGGAGATGGAACGAGTGGCTGGTTTAGAAAAACTTCAGGTGGAAGATGGCACCGAGGTAATTTATGCATTTCAATTGCTTTAAATTCTTTGAATGTTTCTCTTAGTGATGTAGCTAGAAGAATTGGGGTGAAGTTAGGAAGTAATATTTTTGAGATAAATAAATTAATGAAATTTATTACAGACATGGAAGCTGCTAGAGATAAAATGTTCTTATAGCTAGCAAGGAGAAATCTGAGAATGTTCGCACCTTATGGGAAGCAAGAAATGTTGTTGTCTTTTAGAATATATTTCTTACTACCACTATGGTTTTTCAATTGTGATACTGGTGATCACCTGGACTGGCTTGTAGAAACGAGGCTTACACAACAAACAACGTCTGTGCGCGATCTTGTCGTCGCTGGTGGGAATTGGTGTTTTTCGCCAAAGAAGTCCAGGGGGATGTTGGTGCCTTGACTTGGTTAATCTTGCTCAGGACAGGGCTGGAGTGTGCTTTGAGTATCAGGTTGGCGTTGTAACTTCTGTTGCTTCGATAGCTAGCTTGTCTTGTTGAGCCTTTGGATATTGTGTTATCAATTTCTGATGCGCTAATGGTGGATTCTCAGGTTCTGGGTGTGCCGGTCAGCAATGGATATGGGAACTCGTCTCCTAAAGAAGATGAAGTGCTTCTGATAAGTTTGTCCTTGAATGCACATGAGTTTGTTTTCATGAATTCCGATTTGGTGGCTTTCTTCTGTCCTCCAACAAGGTCCACCACGTATGTCATTGGATATATATTTGGTCTAATTCGACTTTGACGTCAATTTCCCACAACGTTATCATCATCCTTCATACAGTCACAAAATCAGCTTCCTTTTTTTATAATTTATAATTACCCATGCTAGTTTATGATATGCCCCTTATCCTTGTTTGATTGTGGTGGTTGTGTATTGAACCATTGGTTTCATCAATATAATCAGGAAATCACCCTGTTCTTCAGAAGAAGAAACCTTGATCGTGTTTGTCCTAAATTATGCGTGCGAACCTTAGCATGAAAAAGTAACAGGATGTTGTGTTGTGCTCCAAACACTTGACATTTTGTATAGATAAAGAAATGGGGATTACAAATGGGAATTTGGGATGGAGGTTCCTTCTCCTATTTGCTAATGGGGGCTAATGGCCATGAAGGGTTGATTTAATTGTAGATGAAAACACAAGATAACAGATGTTCCGTATCCCCCAATCCCCTCCCATTATTTTTATTTTCTGCTACCAACATCTCCCATTAATGGCGGGTGGAGACGATTCCTGCCCCTGGACTCCGCTTACGTTAATGGTGGATCCTGCCGTTTTTTCCTCGTGGAGCAAGGAACATTTGCCACCCCGCTCTCCATCCCCGCCGCCCAATTCAGAAAGCATCAGAAAGAAAAAAAACCTAGCCTAGCCGGGTACAGACAGAATAGAGCACTTACAAATAAATCTAGACGCCATGTCTCGACCACCGCCTGAGATAGAACGATGACGCCCGGGGGACGGCGGCTGGCGGGAAGCCTTCCGCCGGCAGAACCATCCGCCTCTCCCACTCCCTCTCCCGCCGGCAGGGCACCATTTGGCGCCTGTGCTCTACTTCACTCTCAAGCCGAACTCCCCTGCTCTGCTCCGCCGCCCGCCGCCCAGTCATCTATGTTGGCACCAAGTCGCCGCACTGATCAGACGGCCAAGTTCTTCGACTGGGTTTCTTACAATTTGTTTCCACAGTGTTTTTGCTCATACTACTACATCTCTGTTTCCATTTTTTTTAGTTGAAAAAAAAAACTCTGTCTTTTTTACCCGTAAAAAAATACCTTTGTTTTTTTTCTTCTTTTATGTCGTCAGTTTGGGTGGACTTCGGATTGAGAACTCTCAAGTAATTTTAGTTCAATCCATTCATATAAGTCAAATGATCGGCTCATTTAGCGAGCTTCTGCTGGAAAAATATTATACACCAGGTATTTGCGTGCTTAATATGAGGTATTTACAAGGTTTGTACGTCTCCGTATTATATCATTAATATGTGGGCATCAGCAGTTGTATTGTGTTAAAAAAATAGGTGTTCATTATTTTGCCTTATTTCTTCAAGATATGGCTACAAACAGTCTCACTCAGAAAGACTGAGCCTGAGACATCCTCAAGTGACTGACGACAGAACGAGCTCTCCACAGACAAATTAACATGAAGTTGATTAAAATTTCGGGATGGCATAGTTCGTGCATCCCATTGACAGTCGGATCCATCTTTTGTAGTTACTGTTCATCTTGATACATATAGATGGCAGAACGCGCTACGTTTGACACATACACAAGTTACTGAATGGTGCGTCAGCCACAAGGACTGATGCGCGGTCCACATAAGCCGATGGAACGCCTTCACATGATCCAGATTACCTAGGAAACGAAGAATACAAACAATTTTTTTTTAATTAAACATATAACAACGAAAATCAAGTCAGTTCTGCTTCTGTACAACTCCTAAACACATCAACAAAGAAGATCTCTCCATACCACTTCATACCAAGGGTAGGGTAGGGTAGTATTTTTTCTTTTTAAACTAGTAAGCTTTCACGTGCAATGCACGTCCAAAATTTTAGTACACAAAACATAAACATGTGCACCGGTTTGGGGTACATTCCATGCACTATACAAACTTAAGTCACTATGGAATCTACTATTTCACAAACTTACCTAAAAGCATATCAAGATTCAATACATCACAACACATCTAGTAATCGAGTACCTTGATGAACACATAAGATCCCCCGCCCCCTGCTTGTCGAGCGACAAATATGTTATTAATTCTGGACACTTCTATGGGGTAACATGAAATCAACATCAAATGCATCTTACTACTTGTCTCATGCACATATACGAGCTTTCAAAATTCTGGGTTTTAATATCTTCAAAAAAGAGAGAAACTCCCCACTCCCGCGTCGCCTCTCTCTGGCGACACGGGGGAACCCCTCCGGCGCCGCCACCTTCCATCCTCCCTCCACCCCCACCTCACCGCTGCCTAAGGAGACTATCGGCGAAGCCCGGTCTGGCTCCAGGGAGGGTGGCGGCAGGGCATTACTCTGCGAGGTGCATGGGCGCGGCGGGCTTGGATGGGCACGCGGGCGCGGCTCCGGCAAGGGTTGGTGAGGCTCCGGCGGATGCACGTGGGCGGGTGTGTCTTGCGCTGCGTGAGCGCTGTGTGCAGCGCCCTTCAGGCGCGCAGGCGGGAGGAGGTTCGGCTCGGGGGGGCGCTGGGCAGGGAAGCTCGGTAGGCGGGCGTGAGGGGCTGCGGCTCAGGCGAGGCCGGGCAGGGAGGGTCGGCAGGTGTGCTCAGAAGGTTCGGGCAGCACGGATCTGCGGCCGGGCGGCCACATGCTCCGGCGTGGTGCAGGCCCTTCATGGTGCTGCGGCTCCGGCGGGGCGCGTGGTGGAGGGGCTCAGGCTGCCTGCTTGGCGCTCGGGCGGCGGCTTCTACCGCGAGGGTGATTGGTGGGCTTGTCGGCGCCGATGCGAGATGATGTGCAGCCAAGGTGGAGTGGGAGTTCGGGTGAAGACCCTTTCTCAGCCTTGTGCCGTGACCATCAATGGCGGCGGTTGTGGCCGTCGTGACCTTCCTGGAGGCATTGCCGATATGCTGGCGCACCCCTCTCGCACGAAACCGGCCATCTGGGCCACTTTAGGGGAAACCCTAGATCTTATGATCGGACGATGACGGCGCCTTGGTGTGTCGTTTTCCCTCTTGGGGGCTTCTTCTTGGAGCTCGGCATTGGCTAGTGGGACCGATGGTTGGTGTTGTCCAGGGTTCTGTGGCAACGATGATGGTGGGAGCGATGTTGGTGACGCGGCAATGGTTCCGGTAGTCAGCTCTTCTTCGGCGTGACCACGGTGTTGCCTCGGTTTGTTTGCTGCTGTGGAGTCGAAGCTACGACGGAGGGACCCTCTGGTATACGATGACTGGCTGCTGGTAGCCTGTTCGGTGATCTCCCGTGGCGCCAGCCGTGTATGGATTTGTCCTAAAGAGTTCTCCGTCAATGCCGGAGTTGCGTTGTCTGGCCGCGGGTGGCTGAGTTTTTGGCATAGATCTTCATGCAGCTTCACGCGTCCGCTATAGTGTGGGCTGAGTCGACGATCGCCTACGGAGAAGTCGGAGTCAGTTGCTCATAGTGCAGGGATGGCGATGACGCCTGTAGGGGAGGAGTGATGACGATGACGCCTGCGTGTGATCTCGTCGAGGCCCTCTTTGGAGTGGTGTGCGTGGTTTTTTTATGCGTGTCACTCAATGGTTGTGATGGTTTTCGTCCGGTTCTCCATAATTAATTGGGCAATCTGATTTTCGCTCAGTTTTCCCTAATTAACTGAGCAACTCTTTTCTTCTTAATGAATGCAGGATAACTGCCATTTCTCAACACATATCTTCAAAAAAGACGACAACAATTGTTTCCACACTTACAGTTTAACCTACAAAGGTTGAAATTCTAGACCCCCTAGATGGATTGAAGAGTGAAAAGTGACCCAGGGGAGCACACCAGCGTCCAGGAGCATCCAAGAGCGAAGAGTGGCCAGAAGAGTGCGCTTACGGCTAGGGAGACCAAAGCGTGTCTTTCTTGATTTAAAAATTCCAAGAAATTTGATTGCAAACAATATTAGATTCAAGATCATATGTATCTTTGGCAATCTGTCAAACAATGAAAAATAAGATGACATGTTACATCTTTAGCCACAAAACTTTGAAGAATCAATCATCTTACATCAAAATGCATACAAATAAGTTAAACCATAAGCATTTTTTTGTGTCTATTCTCACATATTAATCAATCTTACCCTCAACGAAACCATGCCTCATTAGTGTTCAAACTTTGATCCTTTTTTCACTATCGTATTTGACGAACTCACAGTTCTCAGAGAAATTTCATGTAAAATACATATCGTTTGAAAGCAATTCATGTTACAGTAGTTATCAACAGTTATGCCACGACGAGTAACTTGCATGTAATAATGTACCAATCCGGAAGTGCCAAATAAGAGAATGCAGGTTACTAATGCTACAAAACTTGCTTCTTTAAATGGACCCTTCCTAACAGAAATATGATGAAAGAATAATTGAAGATGCCAATTGAGTGATCCAAGATATATTTTAGTGAACAGACAAACTACTTTATTACCTACAATAACATGCACATCACTGTAACTTATACGATACTTAAGACACTAATTAATTCATTATGAACCAACCATGCTTGGAAAAAATACACATTCTATGCAATAAACTTACAACCAGCTGATTATCCAGCTTTCCAATGTGCATTTATAGTGCAAGGCCTAATGAAAAATTATTTCTGAATTCTCTGAAGCATAACTTAGTTAACGCAAGTGCCTTGTGATTTTGTTCACTTTCATATTCGTACTAAAAACTTTGTCAATAACTTGTAAGTGTTATCCCCCTTGGTTCCTCAATCCACCTTGATAGAATTCATGTCTGGTAAACATTTTGTACACCAGCAGGTAGGTGTAAACCAACTTAAGCATGTGGGATCAACAAACAATGGCAGAATATGGAAAGATGAACTTGCATATACCGAGAATGTTGTATGAATTGCTAAGGATGTAATTGTTGTAGAAAAAGGTCTACTGCGAGCTGCTTCTATCCACCGATTCTTGGACAAAACTAACTCCATAGGACACAAATCAAGCACGAGATGTTATATTAGAACAATCACTGCAACAACACAATCGGCATTGCTCTCGCCATCAGTCAGTCCCGATGCAATCACATACCACCACCATATGCCGAGGGTATGGTATGAATATGGTTCCTATTTGGTCGATGATATTATCCTGCTTTAGTGTTTTTCAGAAATCACTAAGAGCCCCTGCAATCTCCCTCGACCAACATATTCTAACTAAACCAAAATTCTATCATCATTGAATCTACTCGAGAGAGAAACATGCCTTTTCTTCTATGTTGTTATCTTGATAGAGACATGGAACCAATGCAATGTTATATGGTGTGCATGAAATAGACACAATTAATTAAGACGTAGAGGAAGAACATATAATGATGATGCTAACCTTGCCAAAATCATTTGAGAATTAAAAACTGATGCGAAAACTTGAAACAGAAGATCAAGAAAACAGTCAATGTCTAGTAAAAATTGATGCTGGCAGACATATATTTTTGTAGTTAGGTACATAAGGAAATGTTGGTAATCTTTATTTCATCACTTAGCCGGTTTCAAGTAATAACTTAGTGCAATACTTGAACCATAAGGCAGGCAGTGGTCAAGGACGGACATCTCCTTCAAGCCGCCTGATGGTTAGAAATATAAAAAAATCAAAGATTCAAGTGTCCTTAAAGAAATTAAATAGGCCTTTGTGCTAAGAAAACTTCAATTCGTACCACTGAGAAGGCGTGAAGATCCTCTGCTCCTGCAAGCATGTCCTCTTGTGCCACCGCTTCCTCGACTGAGAACCAATCCTAGCAATTGGTACCGGTTCATGGCACCAACTGGGACCGATGCCACCCTTTAGTCCCGGTTGATGCCACCAACCGGGACCAAAGGACCTGTGCTGCCCGCGCCGCGGCCAAAGTTTAGTCCCACCTTGCTAGTTGAGTGGTTTATAAGCGCTGCTGCGCGAACCCTCTCGAGCTCCTCTCAAGTGCGGGCTTAAGGGCCTAATCTGTCACTGTGTGCTTGTGGGCCTACTGCGGGCCTGAATCCTGGCCCATTGTTGGGTTTCTAGTCGTATTCAGGCCGTGGTGGCACTTTAGGTGGCACTTTTTTATTTTTTTGTTTTCTTTTTGCTTTGTTTATTTCATTTTCTTTCTACTTACAGCAAAATACTTACTAGTTTTTCAGTGATTCTTTTTGCTTCTAGGTAACAAAAACTATAACTTTCTGTTTCTGCCATTTGTTTTCTAATTTGAATAGTTTAAATTTGAATTTTTGGAAATTTGTGTGAATCACTAGTTTTTGAATAACTTTACTATAAAAATAGATTTTTGAGTGATTATTTTTCCTGCTATTTAATATTACTGTGTTTCATCATTATATTCAACAACATATTTTGTTATTAACAAAAAATTTCTTTATGAAAATTCCTTTTGCTATTAAAGTTTCTAACAAAAATTTATTTAAGAAAATTCTTTTTTCTTTTAATGTTTTGAACAGAAAATACTTTGATAATTTTAGTTGCATAATTTTTATATAATTTTAGTTTCAATAATACTAGAGGTTTTATAAAATTTTATTTTGTTTTACTTATTTATTAAAGTTTATTTTGTTTCTACTTATTTATTTTCTTTTCTTTTTTGCTTTCTTTATTTATTTTATGAAAATTCTTTTCCTTTTGCTTTATTTATTTTATTTTGTTTCTACTTCTGGTAGCTATTTTTATTTATTTTATTATAGTTTATTTATTTTACTTTATTAAAGTTTATTTCGTTTCTACTTATTTATTAAAAATTTTCTGTTTCTACTTATTTATTTTCTTTTCTTTTTTTCCTTTTTTATTTATTTTATGAAAATTCTTTTTGCTTTCAATGTTTTACACACAAAAGCCCTCTCCCCTGGCTGGTTCATTGGTCCCGATTCGTGGCTTGACCCGGTACTAAAGACCATCCTTTGGTCCCGGCTCAGGCCACCAACCGGGACCAATGGTGGTGGGCCAGGAGCGAGGCCCATTGGTCCCGGTTCTTCCCACCAATCGGGACCAAAGGGGCCAAACGAACCGGGGCCAATGCCCCCACGAGGCCCGACAGGCCCCCTGGCCTCACGAACCGGGACGAATGGGCCCATGGGTCTCGGTTCGTGATTGAACTGGGACTAATAGGCTTACTTGGCCCGAATGAAAGCCCTGTTTTCTACTAGTGCAAGTTGCCTTTTGTAAAAAGATTAACACCGTTACGTTTGAGGCAATGTATTTGCATGATGGCACAGAGCAAATCTGATGAAGCATATTCATTTTGCTAGAGTCTTGCCTTAATATTAGATTATCCAGTCCAGAATCAAGGCCAGTTTCTCCTAAACATATTGTATCAGATATATAAACTGTTCAGATTCAGATATGGTAGCCAAACTACGGAGAGAATTTAGTTCAAATCCCCCCTTTCCTAGCATAATAATTAGATAAAACAGAGAGAATAAATATATGTTAGATTGGGGACAGAAGATATGTCAATTATCTTTTAGGTGATTTTATTTGTCATTATGTAGAGCATATTTTGGGTTCTCAACTGAAGAAAATAATAGAACTAATGCCTGCTCCAAGTTACCAAAGTGCAAAAATAAAGAGAAATAAACATAAAAAGGATGCATACAAGTATACTTTCATAACAGAAGTGAGTCATGAGCCAATGATCCTAGTGCAGAGTTGCAATGTATTTGCAATGCCGCTGGTCGTGCCATCTCTCTTACCTGCAGCGATAACGAATTTGTAGGACCAGTACACAGATATCTTCAGAAAAAATATCAAGTGCGGGTGGAATGTTGATTCGCTGTGATTTTGGTGGCTGCAATGTGGGCGTTCCCCTGACACGGTCGAGGCAGCACAATGTCTGTCGTTAACTGAGGGATACACATGTGCGGTTTGACGAAGGATGAGAAAGGCTTCGTGTGTGTATGTTCTGCAAAATCAACCCCCATGGACAAATGTAAGAAGACTTATGCTCAGGAAAGGATATTACCATGTACGTCGTACTCGCAGTGCCATCACCACCACTCGCTGGCTGTCTTCTCAAATCATTGGCAGCAATCGCATGGTGGCCAATTAGTGAAAACAGTGGCGCCAGTGAGGGAGGAGTCTGTGCGCAGGCGGGTGGATCACGGAAGTTGGCCTTCGGCTCATTGGTCGGGGCAGCGGCCGCGCAGGGCTCTTGGCAGTTTGGCTCTGGGCATGACGGTGGTGCAACCCGGTGAAGTGGTGACCGTTGGTGGTGAAGCAGCCTCAGTGGGTGGTGGGTGGCTTCCGGCAGTTGGGCGCCATATTAGCCCTCGGGGGCCTCCGTGGAGCAGTTCACGCGGTGATGGGGGTCAGACGTGTGAGAGCTCAGCGTACTGGTGGGACGGTTTGTGTTTGTTTAGTGCGGGCATGCCGTTGCTAAACACCTCTTTTAGACCAAACGTGTTTAACTGACTAATCTGAATTGTACAGGTGTGATTGGATGGATATGATTAAGTTCTGAATCTCCGCACTTCGTGCTTTTATAGGGATAGTAGATACTGTTGAAATGTGAGATGGGCCTAGAGCCCATATGACAATTTCAGATTTGATCTCTAAGGGCCCATGTAGGTGGCATGACAAGGTGGTGGGAAGTTTAGTCCCACCATGCTAGTGGAAGAGAAGTTGGAGTGGTTTATAAGGGTGGCTCTTCTACATGCTATTGGAGCTTGAGAAGAGAAGAGGCCCTCTGCGCTCCTCCTCCCGCCCGCCTCGCCCACGCCACACCAGCCACCACACACAAGGCCCAGGCCAAGGCCAGCCTTGCCAGCTGTCATGAGGAATGAGCCGAGCCGAGCTCACACCTATGAGATTGGGGTGATCTCTAGTAAACTCATGAATAGGCCAGGAGTGTGACTTATATGCTCCACCCGAGGGGTCAGCCTTCGGCAGCCCAGTACTAGTAAGACATGTGGTGAAACTTCTTTACGCCAAACTGACAATTCAAGGCATAGTCCATTGTTCAGTTGTGAAGAAATGTAGCTACTTGCTCTAGGTGAAGCTCAACCTTAACAGGTCTTCACTGAAACACTAGTATAGTATATCAAAACAGCGTTTGGAACAAAGGACAAAGTGTGCCCCTGAGATCTGGTGGGGGATTGTTGAAATGTGAGATGGGCCTAGAGCCCATATGACAATTTCAGATTTGATCTCTAAGGGCCCATGTAGGTGGCATGACAAGGTGGTGGGAAGTTTAGTCCCACCATGCTAGTGGAAGATAAGTTGGAGTGGTTTATAAGGGTGGCTCTTCTACACGACGCGCCGCGGGTTGCGGGAATGAGCCGAGCCGAGCTCACACCTATGCGCTTATTTTTGCCAGTCACTAACGGAGAGGTTCTGACAGCAGGGCCACGATCTGAGACGTCGGATCGTGGGCTGTCACGGACTCGGACGTGGGTCAAGCCCACGTCTCTCCACGCGGCTGCGCCTATATAAGTGTGCGGTGTCTCCTAACCCTAGCGGCCACGAACAGATCACATCTGCTCACGCGCACGCCCACCGTCGTTCCTCTGCTGCTGCTGCCACCGGCGACTCCACCCCGTTCACCGCGTACACGGTTGACGGGAGAGCAGGTCTCCGAAACTCCGTCTCTCTGGTTCCTGTACGGGAGAGAGGCGAATAGGTTTTTGGGAAGCGACTACTCGACTGCTCGCCTCCGATCCACTACTTCCTCTACGCCCGCTCCGTCTCCGTCATCACCATGTCAAGCGACGCCGAACGTGCCGCCGCCGAGAAGACCGAGGCTGACAAGAAGGCCGCCGAGGACGCCGCTGCTGCCACCAAAGCCGCGGCCTCTGCATGCCTACTGGAGGGTATAACTCGTTTATCCCGCTCCTGATTACTTTCATATTAGCAGTACTAGCAGTATGCGTAGATTTGTCTATTGTTCGCTTAGTACGTGCATGTTTAGATCAAAGTCAGTGCATCATCAACTTAGTCCATGCCATGCTAGTGATTTACTCGTGGATTAATTTAATCGAGAAATTGCCTATTTACTCAACAATCCAAAAACCTATTATGTGTAGGAATTTTTCGGCAAGTGGCTTTGCCGCTGCACTGAAACCGGATAAGTTTACCGGTACGCATTTTAAGCGTTGGCAGATAAAGACCACTTTATGGCTCACGGCTATGAACGTGTTCTGGGTCACCGGTGTGTCTACGGGAACGATTGCTCCTGAATAGGAGAAGGCGTTCAGGGAGGCAACCACTGTGTTTCTCGGAGCTGTTCTTACCGTGATCGGAGATAAACTGGTCGACGCATATTTACATGTGCATGTCGCCAAGGACTTGTGGGAGGCGCTCGAATCTAAGTTCGGGGCCGCCGATGCAGGGAGCGAGATGTATATTATAGAGCAGTTCCATGATTACAAGATGGTTGAGAACCGTCCTGTACTGGAGCAGGCTCATGAGATAATATGCATTGTTAAGGAGCTTGAGCTTCGAAGGCGCGAGTTTACGGGCAAGTTTGTCGCGGGCTGCATAATCGCTAAGCTCCCCAATTCCTGGAGGAACTTTGCCACCACTCTGAAACATCAGAGGCGTGCATTCTTTGTGCGGATGTCATTGGCCATCTGAGTGTTGAGCAGAATTCGAGGGCAAAGAACTCGCACGGAAAAGGGATCGAAGGGACTTCTGTCGCCAACATGGTGAACCAGAGGAACTTCAACTCCCACAAGTTCAAGGGAAAGAACGGTGTCCAACAGAATACCGACTTCAAGAAGAAGGGTAAGAAGACCTTCAAGAAGAACAAGAAGGATGAGGGCTGCTTTACTTGTGGTTCGACTGAACATTGGGCCAACAAGTGCCCAAACAAGTTTAAGAAGTCAGGACAGGACTCCAAGTCTGTCAACATGATTGTGGACAACAATGAGAATGGTGCATCTGGGTACGGTAATTTATTTACTGTTTTTTCAGTATTTCAGCCTACCGATTGGTGGGTGGATACAGGTGCAGGTGTTCATGTGTGTGCTGACATTTCATTGTTCTCTTCTTACCAGGTCACAGGCCATGGGTCCGTATTGATGGGGAATGGCGCGAGTGCTTCTGTTCATGGTGTTGGCACGGTCGATCTGAAGTTTACTTCGGGAAGGATCGTGCAGCTGAAGAACGTGCAGCATGTCCCTGCCATCAAGAAGAACCTCGTTAGTGGCTCCCTTCTATGTAGAGAAGGGTTTAAGTTGGTATTCGAGTCTAATAAATTAGTTGTTACTAAGTATGGACTATTTGTTGGAAAAGGTTATGAGAGCGGAGGGATGTTCCGCCTTTCCCTCGCAGATTTTTGTAATAAAGTCGTGAACCATATTCATTCGAGTATTAATGAATCTGAGGTTTGACATTCACGTCTTTGTCACATAAGTTTCGGTGTTATGACGCGGCTAGCTAAGTTGGAGTTAATCCCGAGTTTCACTTTAGCCAAAGGTTCTAAGTGCCTGTCATGTGTGCAAGCTAAGCAACCTCGCTTGACCTCACTGGCTGCGGAGGAGAGACACTTGGCACCATTAGATCTCATACATTCGATCTTTGTGAGATGAACGTGTATTGACTAAAGGTGGAAAGAAATACTTCATGACATTGATAGATGATTCCACTAGATATTGCTATGTGTATCTGTTAAATACTAAAGATGAGGCTCTACACTACTTTAAAATCTATAAGGCGAAGTTGAGAATCAACTTGAAAAGAAAATTAAACGATTCCGCTCAGATCGTGGTGGAGAGTACTTCTCGAGTGAGTTTGATTCTTTCATGCGGAACACGGCATTATTCATGAGAGGACGCCTCCTATTCACCCCAGTCAAACGGGTTGCCGAGCGGAAAACCGTACTCTAACCGATCCGTTAACGCCATGTTAGATACGTCGGGTTTATCCAAGGCATGGTGGGGAGGCTATATTGACGGCATGTCATGTCCTAAATAAAGTTCCGATGAAGGATAATGAGATCACTCCATATGAGAGATGGGCAAAGAGAAGGACAACACTCTCGTACTTGCGTACTTGGGGCTGTTTGGCGAAAGTCAACGTGCCGATCCCCAAAAAGCGTAAGCTTGGACCCAAGATTGTGGACTGCGTTAATTTGGGCTACGCTAAGAACAGCGTTGGCTATAGATTTCTAGTAGTGAAATCTGAGTTACCTGACCAGAAGGTTGGTACAATCATAGAGTCTAAGGATGCTACATTCTTTGAGGATATTTTTCCTATGAGAGATATGCAAAGCACTTCTAGACAGGAATCTGAGGAGACTCCTGAGCCTGCCATTCCTATGGAATATTATGAACGAACACATGATGAAAATCCTGAGGAGGATGACGAGGAAACCCTTGGTAGGGGCAAGAGACAAAGGACTGCAAAGACCTTTGGTGATGATTTCTTCGTGTACCTCGTGGATGATACTCCCACTTCTATTTGAAGCGTATGCCTCCGTGGCTGACTCATGGAAAGATGCGGTCCGTAGCGAGATGGATTCCATCATGGCTAACGGGACATGGGAGATCACTGAGCGTCCCTATGGTTGCAAACCATTGGGATGTAAGTGGGTGTTCAAGAAAAAGCTTAGGCCCGATGGTACGATTGAAAAGTACAAGGCTAGGCTTGTGGCCAAGGGCTATGACCAGAAAGAAGAGGAAGATTTCTTCGATACTTATTCACCTGTGGCTAGACTGACCACCATTCGAGTAGTTACTCTCGTTGGCAGCCTCACATGGTCTTTTCGTCCATCAAATGGATGTTAAGACGACTTTTCTGAATGGAGAGCTAAATGAGGAAATCTACATGCAACAGCCAGATGGCTTTGTGATAGATGGTCAGGAAAGAAAGGTGTGTAGGTTGCTGAAATCTTTATATGGCCTGAAGCAAGCACCTAAGCAATGGCATAATAAGTTTAATACAACTCGACATCTGTTGGCCGTTGTTAATGAAGGCGACAAATGTGTATACTATCGCCATGGTGGGGGCGAAGGAGTTATATCGCTACCGTATGTTGATGACATATCGATATTGGAACCAACCTCAAAGTCATTGAGGAGGTTAAGTCGTTTCGTCTCGTAACTTTGAGATGAAGGATCTTGGTGTGGCTGATGTTATCTTGAACATCAAGCTACCGAGAGATAATGAGGTGGGATCACATACGCAATCCCATTATGTTGAGAAGGTGTTGAGTCGTTTTGGATATTCGGACTGCACACCATCTCAAACACCATATGATCCTAGCGTGTTGATTCGAAAGTCCAAAGGCATGGCTAAAGATCAATTGAGATATTCTCAAATCATTGGTTCATCGATGTACCTAGCAAAGCTTAACGAGGCTCGACATCGTGTTTGCTGTGAGAATCGAGCCGGTTTGTTTCAAACCGGGTGATGTACATTGGCATGCTGTTGAAAGAGTTATGCGCTATCCGAAAGGTACTATGAATTATGGACTTCACTATACGGAGACCCGTCGGTACTTGAAGGGTATAGTGATGCTAATTGGATCTCGATCTTGATGAGATGAAGGCCCTGGCGGGTATATGTTTACTCTTGGAGGTGGCGCTGTTTCTCGGAAGTCTTGCAAGCAAACGATCTTAACGAGATCGACAATGGAAGCAGAATTAACAGCATTAGACACTTCGGTGTTGAAGGGGATGGCTTGAGATCTTTTGATGGACTTGCCTTTGGTTGATAAACCGGTTTCGCTATCCTTATGAACTGTGATAATCGATCGTCATCACCAAGGTGAAGAGTTCAAAGGACAACATGAAGTCCAACAAACACATAAGAATGAGATTAAAGGCTGTCGAGAAAATTAAGAAACTCGGAGTGATAGCGTTGGACTATGTCCATACGGCTAAGAATCTGGCGAGATCCCTTTCTTAAAGGGCTATCACGTGTAGTGATAGATAATGCATCGAGGAGATGGGTATGAGACCCACATGAGTTACCATGGTGGTAACCCAACCTACGTGATCGGAGATCCGTGAAGTAGGACCTGGGAAAACAAGCGGTGGTGAACCGAGGAGAGTAACTTTACTAACCCACTCCGTTGGAGATGCAATACTCTCGGAAGCTGTATGGAAGGATGACTCTTGTCTTAATGTGTTCCAAGGCTTATATGTATAAGCAAGATGCTATCCTACAGAGCGATCTTTGGAGGAACACACCTATGTGAGCCCGATTGCTAGTCACAGTCTATGAGATTGGGGTGATCTCTAGTAAACTCATGAATAGGCCAGAGTGTGACTTATATGCTCCACCGAGGGGTCAGCCTTCGCAGCCCAAGACTAGTAAGACATGTGGTGAACCTTCTTACGCCTAAACCGACAATTCAAGGCATAGTCCATTGTTGGTTGTGAAGAAATGTAGCTACTTGCTCTAGGTGAAGCTCAACCTTAATGTGTCTTCTTTGAAACACTAGTATATCAAAACAGCGTTTGGAACAAAGGACAAAGTGGGCCCCGAGATCTGGTGGGGATTGTTGAAATGTGAGATGGGCCTAGAGCCCATATGACAATTTCAGATTTGATCTCTAAGGGCCCATGTAGGTGGCATGACAAGGTGGTGGGAAGTTTAGTCCCACCATGCTAGTGGAAGAGAAGTTGGAGTGGTTTATAGGGGTGGCTCTTCTACATGCTATTGGAGCTTGAGAAGAGAAGAGGCCCTCGCGCGCTCCTCCTCTGCCGCCCGCCTCGCCACGCCACGCCTCGCCTCGCCTCGCCTCGTCACGACGCGACGCGACGCGACGCAGGTTGTGGGAATGAGCCGAGCCGAGCTTACACCTATGCGCTTATTTTTGCCAGTCACTAACGGAGAGGTTCTGACAGCAGGGCCATGATCTGAGACGTCGGATCGTGGGCTGTCACGGACTCGGACGTGGGTCAAGCCCACGTCTCTCCACGCGGCTGCGCCTATATAAGTGTGCGGTGTCTCCTAACCCTAGCAGCCACGAACAGATCGCATCTGCTCACGCGCACGCCCACCGTCGTTCCTTTGCTGCTGCTGCCGCCGGCGACTCCATCCCGTTCATCGCGTACACGGTTGACGGGAGAGCAGGTCTCCGAAACTCCGTCTCTCTGGTTCCTGTACGGGAGAGAGGCGAATAGGTTTTTGGGAAGCGACTACGCGACTGCTCGCCTCCGATCCACTACTTCCTCTACGCCCGCTCCGTCTCCGTCATCACCATGTCAAGCGACGCCGAACGTGCCGCCGCCGAGAAGACCGTGGCCGACAAGAAGGCCGCCGAGGACGCCGCTGCTGCCACCAAAGCCGCGGCCTCTACATGGCCTACTGGAGGGTATAACTCGTTTATCCGGCTCCTGATTACTTTCATATTAGCAGTACTAGCAGTATGCGTAGATTTGTCTACTGTTCGCTTAGTACATGCATGTTTAGATCAAAGTCAGTGCATCATCAACTTAGTCCATGCCATGCTAGTGATTTACTCGTGGATTAATTTAATCGAGAAATTGCCTATTTACTCAACAGATACGTCGCCCACGCCGAGCGCGCTTTATGTACATGCAACTCGTACACGGTCCGGTGTACGTGGCATACCCAAAGGGGCGCTGATCAAGGTGAAGTTGAACTCTAATTTTGATCCAACAAAAGGGAAGCAAAGTATGTCTTATGTACCTCCTATATCTCATGCTCCCTTGGGGAATCTACAACTGCCCTAGTCACCGCCCCAGCAAGACTGGGTGAACTAAATTCGGTTGGATCTTTCGGATCAGATGGGAAAGAGGGCGCTGGTATGATAGTACGCGATGGAGCTGGTGAAGTCATTTTTTCTGCTTGTAGGCACCTACATGTGTGCCGAGATGCACTGGCGGCAGAGCTATGTGCGTGTATGGAAGGGTTTTTTTTTGCTTTACAGCGGTGCAAGTCCCCTTTTGCCATTGAGATGGACTCCCTTCAGGCGATTGCGATGGAAATAAAGTACTTGAGAAGTCTTAGGGAAACTAGCCTTATCCATGTAATTCATAGCCAAAATAAGGCTAGTGACTGTTTAGTAAATTTCGCAAGAGTAGCAGGTAGAACAGTTACTTGGATTGGCTCGGGCCCTTCGAGGGTCCTTGAAGTGGTGTCGGAGAATTGTAAGAACTTGGTGACTGAGTAATACGAAGCATTTAATCCCGCAAAAAAGGGGGCGCCCCACCCCAGTCTGCCGGCCCATTGGCTGTGCTGCCCAAGCACGCCTCGCTGGTGCGAACTAAAACGTCAAAAAAGAGATGTGCCTGGGAATGGAATCCTAGACCTCACATTAAAGGGAGTTCAAAGCCAATTGTTTTTTTTGAATTTTTTTTGAAAATACAAACATTTTTAAAAATTCATCGAATATTCATAAACTTTCATATTGTTTTTTTTTCATCTTTTAAAAAACAGATATATTTTTTCCTGTTTTACTATGGTTTTTTTTCTGTTTTTTCCTTTTTATTTCTATTCTTTCAAATGCTTAAACTTTTTAGAACTAAAAAAATTTGAACACTTTTAGAAATTATTGAATCCTTTTCAATTTCTCAAACTTTTTTTTAATGTCTTTCTGTGATTTTTTTTAAAATCTACTAAAAATTTCAAATCCAGGAAATTTGTTTCTAAGAGGATGAACTTTTTACAAATCTACCAATGTTGGGCCGGCCCAACAGGTGCTTGATTGAAGTGATGTCGTTGCCTAGTTGGACCAAGGCCTAACCGTCTTTTCTCTATTTTTTTCTTCTCTTTATTCGTCAATTCATTTTTCTCCTTTGTGAACTTTATTATTCTTTTTGAAACCTGTACAATAGTTTTATATTATTTGGACTACCATAAAATGATCCTATTTTCAACTATTTTTTATAACTCTAAAAAATGTTCCGGAATTTCAAATAAATATTCATGTTATGAAATTTTTGTTCACAAATTTAAGAAATATTTGCGTTCAAAAAGTTGATAAATGTTTAAAAAGTACATGGTTTGCAATTTGTGTTCAAATTTTCATGAATTACTAGGAATTTGTTAACAAATTTGGGAAAAGTGTTTGAGTTTTTACAATTTTCATACACAATTTTAAATGCCAAAGTTGTTGACAAATTCAACAAATGTTAGGACATAAGGTGTTCATGTTGATTGATAATGATAGAAACTGCAAATGACATAAGGATTCAAATTCGGAAAAACTAGATGCTCACGCATGCACCTCCCTGGCCTAGTCTGACACACTCATCTCAGGTGGTGTGATTTGGACAATGGATAAATGACCCTACTTCTTGCAGCAGCCTGACACCGACATATGAGGGTTGACCGACTTTCGGCACTATTTACACGTTGCCACACGCCCGGCTATTTTTAGGTCTTTTTCACCGAGAAAACTTCAGAAAATACAAAACCTGTCAAAATTTCAAACAACTTGGTATGATGCCTTGAATTGGTCATAGAAGCTGGTGAAAAAAATTGGGCCATTTGACATATGTGTAAACATTGCGTGCTTTCAACCGGATTGTTCTGGCCATTCAAAACAACCTCCATTAAAATGGTCTATTTTTGGACATCCCTAGGTAGGCATCCATGCCTGGTTTTTACGTAGGCATCCATGCCTGGTTTGAATGACTTTCGAACCCATATGCAAGTTGTGACACGTCTGGCCATTTATCGGTCTTTTTTAACCGACAAAGCTCTAGAAAATGTAAAATGTATTAAAAACCCAAACCGTTTGGCATGGTGCCTTGAATTGGTCATACAGGGCTATCAAAAAAAATAAGGGCCATTTAAGGGATGCCGAGAAACGAGGTGCTCTCAAATGGACCCTTCTCGCCTACCCGAACACTCTCAGTTGAACATGGTACTTTTCAGAAATCTCAGGACCGACCTCGGCTTTTGCAAGCAGGGGGGCATGCTCATGTTAGCATCCATGCCTGGTTTGAACGACTTCCGACACCATACGCACGTTGCGACAAGTCTGGCCATTTATTGGTCTTTTCTCACCGAAAAAACTCCAGAAATGCAAAACTTGTCAAAAACTCAAACAACTACCAGGAATGGAAAAAATGAGGAAATTTCAAGTATGTCGTAAAACAATGTGCTCTCGGGCGAAGCCTTCTGGCCTAGCTGAGCACCCTTCGTTCAACATGGTCTATTTTGGACATCTTTGAAATGATGCCAACTTTTGCGTGGAGGTGGGAATGCCCATGGTAGAATTTCATGCTTGGTTTGAACGAATTCTGACACTGTTTGCACATTGCGACACCCCCAACCATTTTTCATCAAGAAAACTTCAAAAAATGCAAAACTTGTCAAAAACCTAAACAACTTGGCATGGTGCAATGAATTGGTCGTACAAGTCCATGAAAAAAATTGGGACCATTTAAGGGATGTTGAGAAACAAGGTGCTCCTAGATGGACTCTTCTCGCCTACCAGAACACTCACCGTTCAACGTGGTATTTTTTGGAAATCTCATTACTGTCCCCAACTTCTTCAAGCAAGTGGGCATGCCCATATTAGGCATCCATGCCTTGTTTGAATGACTTCCGACACCATATACATCGACACCATATACAATGACCCAACTTTTGCAAGCAGATGGGCATGCCCATGGTAGACATCCATGTCAGATTTGAATGACTTCTGACACCTTATGCAAGTCGTGACACGTCCGGACATTTATCCAAATTCTATTTTGACCAAGAAAACTCCAGAAAATGCAAAAATTGTCGAAAATAATTAGTCATACAAGGCCATGAAAAAAAAACTAGGCAATTTGAAGGATATCGGGAAACAACTTGCAGAGCCTTTTGGTGTGCCAATTCATAATTTCAGCATCCTCGTCGTTCGAATCCGGCGTGTCAATTCATCAACATCGTTGTTTCCAAAGCCATCATTCCACGACGAATCCATTGGTGACCTAGAAGTAGTGACCGAAAGAATAAAAAACCGGTTCGGACATTTCACCCAACAGGTAGAGAGCGAGGTGTAAATATGGCAGAGTTTGATGTACTGTCACTACTAGGGAAAAGCCTACAGGAAGATCAGTAGTAGTAGCGCGGGGTTGGTGGCCAACACTACTGTTACTTGGCAGTAGTGCGACCCAAAAAACCGTGCTGCAGGTAGGGTTTAGCAGTAGAGCGGTCTCTGTCAACCCACACTATTGCTAAATGGTCCCCATCGTACACCTCGGGGCTAGGAATAGTAGCAGCGTTGGATAACAGCCCCGCGCTACAACTAACCTAGTAGAAGTAGCGCGGGCTAATAAACATGCGTTGCTACTACTGTATATGCAAGGGGCTAGCAGGTGGGCCCAATTTATCAGTAGCGCAGACCAGTTGAGCAGCGCTGCAGCTATCTGGCTTAGCGGTAGCACGGGTGGCGTGACCTTGCTACTAGTAAGCTCATTTTATCGTCTCTCCTAGTCATCCATTTCCTCACTGTCTCACTCCACTCTTCCGCTCGAGCTCCCCATTACTGTCACTCGCACTACCGTCGCCGACCTACGCTCTCGCCGTCTTCCTCCGAGCTCGGCGCCCCTGCTCTTCCTCCCGAGCTCCACATTGAAGGTATTCTTCTCCCGGCCTCGTCCCTCCTCATCCGCTCTTCCTCCCGATCCCGCCCGAGCCCCGATGTCCCTTCTCTTCCTCCCAAGCCCCGGTGGCGAACCCTAGGTTTATTGGGACGAACCCGAGGTTGATTGGGATGAACCCTAGGTCGATTGTGAACTAAAAGAAATCCCCAATTCCAATGCACCAAATGGCCGAATTAGAGGAACTTTTGTTTGAGATGTTTTGTAGGGCACATCCTCACGGTCATTTCGAGTGGTCATTCACCCATTTTGGCCAAGCTGTTTGGTCACAGCAATAAAAATAAGAATTTGTCCTTATATTTCAAAAACAGAGAACGTTTGGTTTTCAGCTACTTCTGTTGATGCTTTTTGGTGATGATAAAATAATTATAATAAAATACAAATACTTGGGAGATCCTAGTTCCCAAATAAGCTTAGTTTGATCATTTCCATTAGAAGTTCACTTGCAATGAAATTTGTAAGTGGGCTAATCAGTATGATGCAGATGTTGGTACTTTAGACTATTTCATTGTTAATACTTTGTACTAATGCACATGATCTTGAGGTTATAGATCATTTCAATGTTGATACTTTGTAATATTTGGACATGCGTATGTGTATGGATACATTGATCTTGAGCTGCTGTGTATGTGGTGCCAAAGATAGCCACATATGTCTCTTTCTATGGCAGGGAAACCCCACTTGGCCTATGTTTTGCCGGAATGTTGATCTATTTTTGTTTTGGCAAATTCCAGACGCTCGATATGTCATGTTTTTAGCAAAGGTCATGCAGTTTTTTTTCGTGAATTTTGGCATGACCTTTGCTAGAAAGTTGGACATATTGAGTGCCCGTGATTTGCCGACACGGGAATTAGACAACATTCCGGCAAAATGACATTTGTGTCATTACTCGATAAATGTAACGGGTTGACTTTCAGTCTGTTGGGCCTCCTTGTGTGCTTTCAGAGAGGAAGAATCCCGACTGTTGTCGTGGGGGTCGATTCCTCCTCTTCTCCTCGTCATAGACCTTGGTAATGCACGACGGTTGATATATTAGAGAGGAAGAATCCCGACTGTTGTCGTGGAGTCGCTTCTCCTTCTTTCGCATGTACTAGACATTTTTGTGTAATGCACTCGGGAAAAAAGGGAGGAGCGACCATCACTGATTGTCGCAATATCAGAGAGGTAGTGCCCACATATACACCACTTGAGATGAGAGTTTTCAAGGAAGCATCAACAAACCAAAAGTCAACCCATGCTGAATAATGATCTGTGTGTTGAGTTCCTGGTAATTGCAGTCAATTTATAATCTTTGAATTATGAACACAGGAAATGTCTGAAGATGATAGGATCCCCGAGTGCGATTACTGCACCGACGACAGGGGTATGTGTGACATGGCTCACCTGGACAACGATAGGTGCTTCACTCTCACGCTGAATAAGACCTTTGAACATTTTACGGTATGTAACGACGGCTATTACTTTTTAGTAATTAAGCCTGACTTGTGCTTTTTTGCTTTAACGTGTAATTTCTGTTTTCTACAATTAGGCTAGTGCATCCCCTGCTATGCAAGACCGTATGTCTTAAAGAAGTTCTGTCTCGATGATAGGTAGAGTTTGGAGACGTAGAAAGCTCACCTAAAGACGAAACATGGTTTCGTTTTTGCGGTTAAGCTGTACAATGCAGTAAATCACACACATTTTGGTGTTCAAATTGGAGAGGACCATGCAAGGCAAATGAATTTCAGGAGGATATGAAAATAACCTTCGATATTGGTCCTGAGGAAGATCCTAAAGATAATTTCGACATTTGGGTGAATTGGAAAATTTATACTGTTTATTTAAAAACAGTCGATATTCATCCTACTAAACTTGTTTATTTATAACTGATAGCTTATTTTTTTCACTCCAAGAAATACATGGAAGGATGTAGACAAGACCTACCACAGTTATGGCTTAGAACTAACTTGGGAGGAGAAAAATTCTCTTGTCTCATTCGCTAATTTAAGATCAATTATGAAATTAGCCAAAATTATAGTGGATATGTGCCACTAGTCCACGAGCTGAGTGATGGTAACATTCTGCAAATAGCATGGTAAGATTTTACTATTATGTCACTAGTCCATCTTTTGCATACATTCTTCTTAAGAAAACTACATTGCTAACTATGTTACTATTATGTTCTTCTACAGAGGCCCCAAAAGAATGTTGTGCCTTAGTTGATGTATGCCAAAGGTGAGATAAGTATGATTAGTTTACGGCCAAGTCCGCAGGTGGCTTTCCAAAATGCATACCCAATTTCTCTAAAAGATGAAAGACTCAAAATCGAAGGATGGAGAAAAGTAATGGATGCGCACAGGTAACCAATTGGAGACAACATGAATGTGCGCAGGCCATAAATTGAAGACAGGTGGATCTCTATTCTCCATTTTGGAGATGGAGGTGTTTACCTATTTTATTCTGGTTTATCTAAGAGAGAGGAGTAGGTCCTAGCTAGAACTTATCATGTGCTAGAATGATGATGAGTTATTTACATAGGATGATAACAATTAGCTAGTGTTGGTCAATTGTCATGTGCTATGATGAGGAGGCCGTAATACTTGTCATGTGCTAGAATGATCATGAGTTATTATATGACTACTGATGATGAGTTGCTATATGACTATGATGATGATGAGTTGTTATATCATTATGATAATGATGAGTTGTTATATCATTCAGATGACGAAAACACTGATAGATTAAAGTAGATGGATCCAAGCAACCAAGTTGAATTAGTAGGACGATATGATGTTGGGACGACACACATGTGTTGAATGAAAGCAATGCCTATCAAGTCCAATATGCATTGAGGGCATATATAGAGATTCTTGCATTCTTGAAAGTCAAATCATTTAAAGTGTTTGCAACTAAGGTGGTCAAGGCTCCTTGCAAACACTTCGAATGATTTGAGACCCGAGATGCAAAAACCTCCCCGAATGCAAATTGGAATTGATTTGGCCGCCCCAGTTTCGCCCGTTCGTTGGCGCAAAAGCAAAAGATGAAAAGGCAAGGCGTGCTGGCGAGTCAAAACATTAAAACCCCATCCAAACGACTCGTGCTGTCTCGGTCAACTCCAAAATATTGGCTTGGCGGACGGCTGCTCCAATCCAAACGGCCTCTTTATCTCTATCTCTTCTCTCATCCTCTCAAAGTGAAGCCCCATCTCTGCATTTGACAACGCCCATTGATTTCATCAACATCAATAGATTAGAGCAACTACAACGCGCCGACCCAAACGGACGACGATTTTGTCCGCTTTTTGTCCGTTTGGGTCGGCATGTCCGCCCCTTTTGCGTTTGGGTCAGTGGTGTGCCCAACGCGCCGACGCATTTCTCGTCCTCAGGGCTTGTGTGCCTCCTATTTTATATATATTTTTTATTTCATCAAACTCATTTTACCGAAAAAGGGTTTCCCCCCGCTTTGTATACAAAGCAACCAACCGAATCATACAGGGATAGGTGCTGGGGCGGAAGCAGCACAGACACGCCCAAAAGAAACAACAGAGAAAGAGCAAAAGAAATAAATGCCGACAACGGCGGATCAACAAAAAAGAAGAAGCCTCCCGATCGCTAGGCCCACCGGTCTCATCCACTAGGCTCCAAGACTCCGAAGCGCCGGCACCAATCAACACCTCCAAGAAGGATCGCGACGATGACGACGCTGCTGCCAAGGGTTTCCCCCGGTACACGACGAGGCGATAGGAAGAGTAGCCCCGACGCCCCCCGAAGGCAGGCGGCACCCACAGCGCCATCGCACGGAGTCGGCCGCGCCGCGGGGTTTCCCGATCCCAACCCGCACCTCGGGCGCTCCGGATCCCGCCACCAAACCAACCACCACCCTACGCCAACTCGGTCATGAGGCCTCCACGCCGTCTCACCACGACACCACGAAGTGAGAACAGCACGACGAAGAATCAGAGCCGGGACTAGGGCATCAGCACCATCGGCACGCGGAAGGGCCCCACCTCCACCGCCAGCGACAGTAGCCGTCCGGACGCAATAGCAGGAGCACACCAGGCCCGTAGGCCCACAGGCCCGGCCGAGCCCTCGTGGGCCCGTAAAGCTCCCGCCTTCGCGCTGCTGCCGGCACGCCATCGGCGCCGACGCCCCAAGTCCGAGCCGCTCCTCCTCCTCACCGCGCCGCAGACAACGAGACCATGCGGGGGGCCTCAGGCCCAGATGGGGCCCGACGTGCGGATCTGGGCGGGCGCGTCGGCGGCCACCGGCACCACCACGCCGCCCGCCACCAAGGAGTGGCGCCGTCCACCACGCCGCCGCCGCCGCCACCGCAGGTCGCGGACCGCAGCCAAGCCGGGCTGCACCGCCGCCGCCCCTGCCCCGGAAGGAGCACGGGCTGGGATCGGAAGGCGCCGCCGCCGGCACCACCCGGCCAGCGCAGGGGCGCCACGACGGCGGCGGGGGAGATGGGAGGGCGGGACCAGCGGGCGAGGAAGGCGGCCCCGCCACCTCCCGGGAGGCGGCGCGAGGCGGCCAAGACGGAGGGGGGTAGGGCGGAAGGAAGGGGCGGAGGCGGGGGCGAGGCCGACGGCGGCGGCGGCGAGAGGGGCGGCGGCGGCGGGAGGGGAGCGGGGGAACCCTAGCGCCTCTTTCACACCCGCACGCACTTTGCGGCCTTCACACCTTCAAGTCCTCAAACTCATTTTTGATACATGCATTCACCAATTCTTTGCTACGAGAGTAAAGACCAAATAAAACAAAAATCATAATTAGACATTTTAGAAGATCTCCAACTTCCGTAATTACTCCCACTAATTGGACTAATATCTTATCTATGTCCTCGTTGTTGATCTGCGAATTCTTAGATTTACAACATCTTTCTTCTTCGATTCTAAAGAAGTAGAGGTTGCTTCCCCTTTGGTCTCTTCTTTAGTCTCATCTCTAGCTTCAATTCTAGCTACAAGTTCACGGACATCTACCAAATTCCTTTCGATTAAAAGATCAATGTACTCTTCTTCCCCAAACCAAAACTTGCGTCCCTCCTACACACAAATTTTAAGCAAGTATTAGCTACCGAAATTGTGCAGGAGCCCAAAACAAAACCGAACCAACTAAAGCACATACCCCATCATTTTTTGCATTTGATGAACACCCATTGGGGATGTTCCGGCGTCGAAGAGACTCGGCGCACGACCTGCCGCAGGCAGTCATCGCACTTTATGAGCGGCAACGGTGAGCCGGCAAGCCTCTGGGCCAGCACCGAGCCAGGGCGACGGCCGGCCGTGGCTTTGCTGGAGAAATATCGACGGTGTATATCCGAGCGGCTAGAGGCGGCCTCAACAACTGCATGCGGTGCGGAGGCACTGCCGAGGCTGTGTGGTCCGATACCTGGCCAATCCATGGCAAGGCGCACTCGCCGGCGGCCAGGATCGACAAATCCGGCTGGCAGGATGTGCCAAATCCCGCTGTCACAGATCTACCACTTCGCGACCCCACACCGCTCAAAAGACGGTGGATGTACTGGGAGGAGGAGGAGGGGAGGGGGCTGGCGAACAAGGTGGCCGGGGATAGGATTTGTGCACAGGGTAGATGGCGTGCGGGGGGGAGGGGATAAAAAAGGACGGGCTGTGTCGCCGACTAGCGGGCCAGCCGCGTGTCCGCTTCGTGTCCGCGCCGGCGCAAATGAGGCCCAAATTTGGGCCAGAATGGGTCGGCAGGCGGACAAAAAGTGACACATGTTCGTTTGGGTCGACGCGTTGGGCTGACTTTTCTATCCGCGCGGATCCAAACAGACGCGCGCGAACAAAATGGGTCGGCGGAAGTACTTCACAGACGATGTTCGGCAGGAGGACACTCGCCCGACGGCTAATCAAACCGTATGCTACGGTGTAGACTTGCCCACGGATGGTTGGATATAGCGTGTCGTCCGGGTTTCGGCCGGAACTGTCGTCCGTGTAGCAATGCTCATGGGTCGGCGCGTTGGAGTTGCTCTTAATCCCTTTTTTCCCCACACCACACTCCGCACGGAGATTGAGGTTACGCCTACGCCACTAGTATAAAAACCCCAGCTCCCCCCTTGGGTGCGAGGCAGAGCAGAGCAGAGCAGGATCTAGACAAGAGAGAAGATCTTTTAGTGCTGTACTTTGTGAGGAGAGAGAATGATGGAGGTGGCGGTGGAGAGCCCGCAGCCGGCGTGGGACCACTTTAAGGAGGAGGTGGAGATCATGGAGGAGGACGGTGGCGCTGCTGCCGCGGCGGCGGCCGCCGCCGCTGCTGCTGCAGGGGAGCTGTTGACCAGGGAGATAAAGAAGAGGCTGCTGGGCCATGCCCATGAGAATGGGAATGGCCATGGCCATGCCAATGGAGGAGGACCAGAGGCTGCTCCTGAAGAGGAGCAGCAGCCGCACAAGAGTATCTTCTTCCATGCAGCCAAAGGTAACACCTCTGTTTCTTACCCATCTGCTCCTGCTTAATTAATTAATTTCTTACGGGAGGAAGAATATCAGAAGAAGATAAGAATGGGATTTAATTGGATGGTCCAAAATCCTCGCTTGCATTATTTTTTCCTGCAGGAGAGAACTCCTGTTGCAGTGATTTCAGGCTCCACCTGCTTCTTGTTCTTCTTTAATTTGCAAAATTCGTGTGTTGGACCCTTATCCAAAAAGTAATCCATATATGTTGTGCAAAACTAACTTTGTCATCTTGCAAGAGCTCTAGCTGGATGGTGAGAAATGTGAGAAAATTAATCCATATATTTGTACTCCTGCTGTCCCTGCTCCCTCAGTTTTACCTTGTGGTTGTTGCATTCAGTATCCTGGAGATGTTATTCAGAAACAAGACAAAAAAGGACACGCGAAACGCATGCTAAAAAGGACAAAATCTCAGTGAAAGTGATAGGTGCCGACATCCCTCATCTAAATCTAATCTATGCCGCACTCAGAATCATTGGAAACCTCTTGCTGACCACTCAATTCAATGATGATATGTGGCCTTCCATGGCAGATGTCGACGGCGGCTCAGAAGCTCCCCGGATCCGCAAAGTCTTTCTTAAGTTATAATTGAGTTATGAAAAACAACTAGAAAGCTTTGCTTTTCTTTCATGAAAAACAACTAGAAAGCTTTATTCTCTCTTAAAATTAGCATTCCATTGCTTTACTTAAGGGTTGTTAGCTTCTGGTCGTTTGATAATGTAGTAAAAGCTTGCTTTCTGTTGCTTTACTGAAGGACTATGGAAGTGCCGGCACTGCGATTGGATGTACCGCTTGGCTAGTCCGTGCGGAAATAGTACCGCCGCAGGGGAGCTGTTGACCAGGGAGATCAAGAAGAGGCTGCTGGTCCATGACCATGAGAATGGGAATGGTCATGGCCATGTCAATGGAGAAGAAGCAGAGGAGCTCGAGGCTTCTGAGGAGGCTCCTGAAGAACCCAAGGCTGCTGAGCAGCAGCCGCACAAGAGTATATTGTTCGATGCAGCCAAAGGTAACACCTCCGTTTCATAACCATTTTCTATTCTCTTTCCTTGCACTAGTTTGGATAATCCTGCTTAATTAATTAATTTCTCATGGGAAGAAGAAGATAAGAAGAATGCAATTTAATTGTATGTTAACCACCTCCAATTCCTCTTGCTTAATTAGCTGTTAATGTGTCACCCTTTCTTGATGGATGTGGAGGCTACATTATTTTCCTGCAGGAGACAACTCCTGTTGCAGTGATGTCAGGCTCCACTTGCTTCTTGTTCCTTAATTTGTCCATTTCTGGAAAGCAATAGTTCTCCAGCAAGTAATCCTTATGTGCTGTGCAAAACTAACTTTGTCATCTTGTAAGAGCACATTAACACAGCTAAATTTTAATTACTGCTATTGTCTCTGCTCCTTTGGTTTTATTTACCTGGATGCAAATTATTGCATTCAGTATCCTAGAGATGTTATTCAGAAACCAGACAAAAAAGGACACGCGAAACACATGCTGAAAAGGACAAATCTCAGTGAAAGTGATATATAGCCAACATCCCTCTCATCTGATCTAGGCCTCACTCGGAATCATTGGAACCTTTTGCTGACCACTCAATTCAATGATATGTAACCTTCCATGGCAGATGTTGACAGCGACTTGGAAGCTTCTCAGATCCGCAAAGATATTCTAATAAGTTATCATTGAGATCACACACTACTCTATCTTAAAATTAGCTTTCTATTGCTTCGCTGAAGCGTTAGCTTTGTGGTTGTTCGATAATAATATAGTAAAGCTAGTTTTCTATTGCTGTACTAAAAGGTTAGCTTTCTATTGCTTCACTGAAGGGTTGTGGAAGTGCCGGCACTGCGATTGGACGTACCGCCTGAGTAGTCCGTGTGGAAATGGTACCCTAGATCATCGAGGCTTATTAAAACCAGAGCATTTGGCAGTTGAATTACATTCGGAGAACCAAGCTGCTGCAGGTGTGTTATGTTCTTGTGTCGAATTTATCTGCAATTGATGCTTTGTTTCATCAGCTAAGCAATTTATTACTACATTCCAGATCCAGTGACGATGCCACTTCAGTCCAAGATGCAGAACTCCATCGACACAAGCACTAAAATTGAATCTCGCACATATGCTCATCATAGTCATGGCACAGTTGTAAAACCAGAACACTCGATAACCGAATCATCATCGGAAGATCATAGCACGACAACTACGACAACTACAACCACATTGGCAACTGCTACCACATCCTCTACAACCACATCAGCAGCAGCGACAACCTACTCATCGTCTTCTACAGGTACATTGCACGCAACATTGTTTTCCAATGGACCTGCAGACCATTTCTTTTTCCAAAATAAGCTGCAATGGCTATACATTTGCATAG
This sequence comes from Aegilops speltoides, assembly GCA_021437245.1. Lineage (NCBI taxonomy): Eukaryota > Viridiplantae > Streptophyta > Magnoliopsida > Poales > Poaceae > Aegilops > Aegilops speltoides. The sequence continues at coordinate 10,936,519 of CM038147.1, forward strand.
AAACGCAAAATATGCCAAAGAGGGTTAGGAGAGTTCCATCAAACATAACAACCTACGTCAGGCTTACGCAGCCTGAACCAATAAAATAAAACCAAACTGTGCATACAATGTTATGAGATACAAGAGAGAAAAAAGAGCTAGCTACAAAGCTACTAACTTACTTCTTTTTTCATGAAAGAACAATCAGGCATTGGATAAGGAAGCTTTACTTGTCCATATTAATTGCATCATCACAGTTTATTTAGGATCACTAGGTCAATGTAGTGGACTAGAGTAACAGACAATAGAAACATGGCATGCAGGAATCTTTCACGTAGAAGTAATGGAAGAGATGACAGGTGAGATGCCTCCCCCAAATCGTGCCGATGGAGTTATCATGGATGCAACTCACCACCTACTTGGACATGAAGGTAGGCCTGATAAAGTGAGCAGTATGCATGGACTACTGTGATTCAGAGGGACAACCTGATAACAGTAATTATATTTGTACAGATGTTCATGGAACTACGAAGACAACCTTCGAGAATGGATCATTAACCACCCATGTAAGTCACACAACAGAACTCAAGGTCGATTGCCTGAATGTGACCACTATGGCGAGGGGCAATATACCAACCTCGCCGATTCCTCAGGCAGCAGATCAACCTTATGTAGCAGTGTCAGTCCCTGAAGATGTGAATCCGGCTGCTCCTAGCCCCCAACAGAGTGATGAATGGGATATACCAAAAGCCATAGTGTATGGTGGCTTAGTGGAGTCAGTCACCAGCCTCTCCGTTGTTTCAGCAGCAGCATCAAGTGGAGCAAAAACATGTTAGTTACTTACTTACTTTCCACTTATTTACATGATGAATTCTTTGCAAAAAAAAAAAACTCATGATGAATGCACTATTTTGACACTGATATTTACATTGTTCCACCTAATTAAATTCTGTTTTTCACTTTTCTGCAGTGGACATATTCATCTTGGGCATAGCCAACCTTATGGGAGGGCTTCCTCTCATTTTCCACAATGTAACAAACTTCTCTCCTCACTGAATGTCACACTGTTCTTACTGATCACTGCAGAAAACTCGGCCCCAAAACTCGGAAAACTAACATATCTTTCCTTTCCGGTCAATGAAAGATTGCCGATCTAAGAGACATTCGAGATGTGACCGAGGACAACGAGCGGGTCGGCCACTACTGGTTGCAGCTCGGCAGGCGGTCAAAAGCCCGACTCCACATGATCCTGGCCCTTCTCTCATACATCGTGTTCGGGCTACTTCCACCAATCCTCTACGGGCTGTCGTTCCGTGAGAGCAATGACAGGGAGAATAAGATGACGGCAGTCGCCGGTGCTTCACTCACCTGCATTGCTCTGCTAGCACTTGGAAAGGCGCATGTCAAGGGAGCACCCAGGACATACTTCAAGACCCTAATTTACTACCTGACGGTCGCTGTGAGCTCATCGGGGCTGTCGTACGTCGCCGGCGTGCTGATCACGCGGCTCTTAGTGTACTTTGGAATTATTGAGCAAGGTGGGTCGGCTGCTCCATCTTCTCCGGGGCTGTCGTTCCCTCATTCAGTGGGTGCACAAAGATCTGCCTGGGCCTCATTCTGAATTCTGAACTCTGAAGTTCATGGGAAACAGTGTTGAAAAAGAGAAGACATGTATGAGTGGCATTGGTGTTTGATCCTGACATATTGATAGCAGCACTGAACTGGCAACCAAGCACCTGAGAATGACCAATTGAAATGAACACAGGCCACTGAGATGACCACACCACACCGAGCAAAGCAAACACCCATGAAATTATATACCCCCTCCATTCCCTTATACAAGGCCACTATGAAAAATACATTTTGCATCTATATAAGGCCACTAACAGGTATCGAGGCAAAAATTAATGATGTTTTCTCGTACTAACAACTTGTTTAATACTTGCATGCTGTTAAACGTTCACATTGTACTATCTTTATCTCCTTATCCCTTCTTCTCCAAGATGTAATCCTAACGATGTATGCGCTACAGGGAGGTGCGCCCCTGCCTATAAACACGTACGGCGCCCCCTCGTACCGAGGGTAAGACGCTTTCCGCCTTCGCACATGGTAATCAGAGCAACTCCCTTCCAATTCATCTAGCTTCCAATCTCCATTAGTGCCTAGCCATGTCTTCCTCCGGTTCCTCCCAGATCGGCCTCGACAACCAGGTCACGGAGAAGCTCACCCATACGAACTACATACTGTGGCGCGTCCAGATCACGCCGCAGCTAAGGGGAGCTGGCGTCTTCGGCCATGCCGACGGCAGCACGCCGGAGCCAGACCGTTTCCTTCCTAGAAAGGACAAGGACGACAACGACTCCACCGAGCCCAACCCTCTCCACCCGATCTGGGTCCAGGAGGATCAACAGGTGCTCGGGTACCTGCCCAACAATCTCTCCAAAGAGGTGTTGGTGCAGCCAGGTGACCGCGATCACCACGACGCACATGCTCTGGACAATCCTGGCGGCCATGTTCTCCTTGCAGTCGCTTAGCCGCATCAACAACATCCGCACAGCTCTGCTTCATGCGCAAAAGGGAACCCAGCCGATCGCCACCTTCTTCGCCTACATGCGTGACCTCGCTGATGAGCTCGTCGCGGCCGGCAAACCCCTGCAAGACGACGAGATCGTCTCCTACATCATCCACGCGCTAGACATGGAGTACCAGCTCCTAGTGCCGGCCGTGGACGCCTGCACCACCCCGGTCACGTTGGATGAGCAACTTTGATCAACACGTCGGGCTCTACCAGGGTTCGGGCGGCTTCAAGTCATCTGCGAACGCAGCCTCTCGTGGCCGCGGCGGGCGTCGTGGCGGTGGACCTCCACGTGGTAAGGCAAGATCTGGTGGTGGCGGGAGCTCCTCCAGCAGCAACAATCCTCGTGTCGGGCGGCCCTCCTCCAACAACCCCAAGGGACGCCACGGCCGCGGCGGCAGTAGCGGCTCTAACCTAGCGCGCCCTGATGAACCGCGCTGTCAGATCTGCGGCAAGCGCGGGCACAACGCCAAGGACTGCTGGTATCACTATAACGATGATGATGACTCCTCCCAGGATGAGGACAAGGTGGCTGCAGCTGCTGATAGTTCCTATGGCATCGACACAAACTGTTACGTCGATAACGGCGCCACCGAGCACATCACCGGCGAGCTAGAGAAGGTCACCATGCGGGAAAACTACCACGGCAAGGACCAGATCCACACTGCCAGTGGAGCAGGTATGAGGATCCGCCACATTGGTCATATGATTATTAAAAAAAACCATCGCAAATTTCACCTTAGAAAATTTTTGCATGTTCCTCATGCCAGTATGAATCTTCTTCCCGTTCATAGAATTGGCATTGATAATCATGTCTTCCTCGAGTTTCATCCTTTTTTCTTTTTGATAAAGGATCAGGCAACGAAGAAAGTTCTCTATCGAGGTAGATGCGTTCGAGGGCTCTACCCGTTGATCTCGGAGCTTAGAAGATTAAATAAAAGAGCCTATGGTGTTGCCAAACTTTCTTCAACACGATGACACGATCGATTAGGCCATGCTTCTTTTTCTTTAGTTGAAAGATTGCTTAGGAAAAATAAATCCCCGTTTGTTGGTGAGCGCAATATCGAAACAGTTTGTGATTCATGTCAACGTGCTAAGAGTCATCAGTTACTGTATCCAGTATCCACTAGTGTTTCTACCAAACCATTGCAATTAATTTTTTCCGATGTTTGGGATCCTGCCCCCACCTCTGCTAGTAGACACACATACTTTGTGATTTTTATCGATGACTATAGCAAGTACTCCTGGATCTATCTTCTTAAGAAACGATTCGATGTTTTTCGAGTTTTTCGAAACTTCCAAGCTCTTGTTGAGCGCAAGTTCGACAGCAAGATCATTGTTGTCCAATCCGACTGGGGGGGATACGAAAAATTAAACTCTTTCTTTCGAAACATGGCATTACTCACCATGTGTCATGCCCTCATGCTCACCAACAAAAATGGTTCCGCACAATGTAAACACAGACACATTGTCGAAGTTGGACTAGCTCTTGTAGCCGGCGCCTCCATGCCCCTCAAGTTCTGGGATGAGGCTTTTCTTGCGGCTGTCCACATTATCAACATGCCTCCTGGTCGTGTCATCAATAATGAAACTCCAGTAGAGAGACTTCTCCACACCAAACCTGATTACAAATCGCTTCGTGTGTTCGGCTGTGCATGTTAGCCGAATCTTCGTCCATACAATAATCGTAAACTCATGTTCCGCTCAAAGCAATGTGCTTTTCTTGGGTATAGTGCTCTTCATAAAGGTGTCAAGTGTCTTGACATCTCCACTGGCCGTGTCCATATTTCTCGTGATGTCATTTTTGTTGAGACAAAATTTCCCTTTGCTGATCTTCATCCCAATGCCAGCGCTAGACTCCGACAAGAAATACTTCTATTGCCATCTCATCTAACCGGTTCTGATCAAGGGGGAGAAAATAATTGTGATGATCCAGTGACGACTAATCCTCTTAACCATGCACATGAGATTTCTGATGTTACGGGTGAAAGTAGCGGTGAAAACGGAGAAGAAAATGATGAAGAAATCAGTCCCCAAGTGCCATATTTCATGTGTCACGGCGTGGGGGACAAATCCGCCTCGGGATCGGCCTCAAGATCGCTGCAGGAGCAATAGTGTGGGCAATGTGCGTCAGGATCTGCGCAGGCTGACGCGTCAGAGCTGACAGCAGATCCGCGTGCCCATGCAACCGCGTGCGCCTCCGCGCACGCCGCACGCCAGTCCCCAGGTGGAGGCAGTCCCGCGTCCGCCCCGCACCAATCATCGCCCGCCGCCTGGGAGCCCCTAGGTGGCCCGAGCGACGCGCGCTTCCCTGACGAATCCCGCTGCTACAAACGGCGCGCCCAGTAGCGGCTGTCAGGTGTTGGATCCGGTGCAGATTCACAAGGGCCCCCGCAATCATGCGCCCATGATGAGCCAGCTGGGTGGCCGGGATCTTCTGTGGCTCCTACAACATCTGCGTCACGGGCCACAACCACAGAGGATCCGGGGCTAGCAAGAGCAGAATATGCCCTGGGATCTGTTGTGCCCAGAACTCCTGCTTATGGCTCGGGATCTTCTACTCCAGCTGATCCTGCTGCACCATCACAACGAAGAACACGGCTACAACAAGGTGTGATACAACCTGTTGATTATAAGCACATAACCCAATATGGCCTACAGGTTAACCCAGGTGAACCAAGTACTATTTAAGAGGCACTTGGTAATGAAAAATGGAAAAAGGAAATGAAGGAAGAATACTTGGCATTATAGAAAAATAACACGTGGCATCTAGTTCCTCCACAACAAGGTAAAAACCTTATGGATTGCAAATGGGTTTTCAGAATCAAGAGAAAATCTGATAGTACCATTGATCGGTACAAGGCAAGACTCATTGCCAAGGGCTTCAAGCAACGGTATGGAATAGACTATGAGGACACCTTTAGTCCTGTTGTTAAAGCTGCAACAATCCGTCTTGTTTTGTCTATTGTTGTTTCTAGGGAATGGAGTCTCAGACAGCTAGATGTACAGAATGTGTTTCTTCATGGCGTTCTAGAAGAGGAGATATACATGAAACAACCTCCTGGATTTGAAAATGCAGATACACCTTTCTATGTATGCAAACTTGACAAAGCACTTTTGTAACGCCCTCGATGCGGCTATATCTCCCATGTGTCGAAGCACGACTTAGAGGCATAACCGCATTGGAAGCAATGTCGCAAGTGAGGTAATCTTCACACAACCCATGTAATACATAAGGGAAAAGATACATAGTTGGCTTACAGTCGCCACTTCACACAATACATAAATAAACATCCATCATCCAGATTACACTCAAGGTCCGACTACGGAACCAAAATAAAAGAAGACTACCCCAAATGCTACACAGATCCCCGATCGTCCCGACCTGGGCACCTCTACTGATCATCTGGAAACGAAACATAGTAACGACCAAGGGCCTCATCAAATTCCCACTTGAGCTCGGTTGCGCCATCTGCGCCAGAATCCTCGGCACCTGCATCTGTTTTGGTAGAATCTGTGAGCCACGGGGACTCAGCAATCTCACACCCGCGAGATCAAGACTATTTGAGCTCATAGGTAGGAAAAGGCAATATGGTGGAGCTGCGGCAAGCACTAAGCATATATGGTGGCTAACATACGCAAGTGAGAGCGAGAAGAGAAACAACGCATCGGTCGAGAAGCTAGAAGCGATCAAGAAGTGATCCTGAAACTACTTACGTCAAGCATAACTCAAACCGTGTTCACTTCCCGGACTCCGCCGAGAAGATACCATCACGGCTACGCACACGGTTGATGCATTTTAATGAAGTCAAGTGTCAAGTTATCTACAACCGGACATTAACAAATTCCCATCTGCCTCATAACCGCGGGCACGGCTTTCGAAAGATCATATACCCTGCATGGGTGTCCCAACTTAGCCCATCATAAGCTCTCACGGTCAACGAAGGAATAAACCTTCTCCCGGGAAGACCCGATCAGTCTCGGAATCCCGGTTCGCAAAACATTTCGACAATGGTAAAACAAGACCAGCAAAGCCGCCCGATTGTGCCGACAAATCCCGATAGGAGCTGCACATATCTCGTTCTCAGGGCACATCCGGATGAGCAATCCGTACAACTAAAACCAGACCTCAAGTTTCCTTGAGGGGGCGTTGCAAAGGGCTCTAGTTTGGACCAACACTCGGAGGAGCACTGGCCCGAGGGGGGGGGGGTAAATAAAGATGACCCTTGGGCTCGCGAAAACCCAAGGGAAAGGGCTTAGCTGGCAAATGGTAGAACCAAAGTTGGGCCTTGCTGGAGGAGTTTTATTCAAAGCGAACTATTAAGGGGGTCCCATAAATCACCCAACCGTGTAAGGAACGCAAAATCAAGGAACATAACACCGGTAAACGGAACTAAGGCGGCAAGAGTGGAACAAGTCACCAGGCATAAGGCCGAGCCTTCCACCCTTTACCAAGTATATAAGGTGCATTAATATAAACATGAGATATTGTGATATCCCAAAATAACCACGTTCCGACCTGGAACAAACTTCATCTTCACCTGCAACTAACAATGCTATAAGAGGGGCTGAGCAAAAGCGGTGACATAGCCAATCAATGGTTGCTAGGACAGGATGGTTAGAGGTTTATCATGGCAATAGGTAGGCATGGTAAACAAAGGCAGGTAGGGCTAACATAGCGAAAGAGCGAATACTAGCAAGCAAAGATAGTAATGATTTCGAAGGTATGATCATCTTGCCTGCAAGGTTCTCAGAGTAGTCGAAGGCTGGATCCTCGTAAGCGTTCTCAACAGGTTCCTCGTGCACGTACTCGTCTCCCGGCTCTACCCAAAGCAAGAACACAAGCAAAGGAACCACAATAAATCACGGTGCAATGCACAAGCAACAAGATGCAATGCATGCCATGATATGCGAGATGTGATATGCAATGCATATGCGTGCTTCGGGAGGAAATTGATGAACAAAGCATCAACTTGGCAAACCAAGTATGCCGCTGGAAATATGAGATGATTTCGGTTGAAATCGATATAAAGATCACCGGGAACGGATGCACGGTTTGCAAATGGCAAGCAAAACAATAAGGGCACAAATATGCGATTAACAGCACGAAGCTACTTAGCATGCCACAAGAAACTATGCTACAGCACCCCAACATACAAACAAAGCATATGGCAGTGATCTAAAGGAGATGCTTAACAAAAGAGGAACACCGAGCTTCGGCTAAAACACATCACAACAGGTCCAAACAAGCATGGTGAAAGTGCAAAAAATATCAAGCTGGACATGGCATAAACAACATCAGGAAGCAATGTTCAGAGCAAGTTATCTACAAGCTACAGGAACTTATAATAGCAAAACAAGGCATGGCATGATTCTACTCAAAGCATAGATCAAAAGACCCTTACTGACCATAAGCCAAAAAGGATCAGAAGAAATGATGGCATGCATGTAAACATAGCAAGTTTCGTTAACAGATTCAGCAAACTGGGCATTGCATTGACAGATTTACGAAGGCACCTTCGTGAGCTCGATGCACTCACTACACAACACCTCATGATAAACTAAGCATACATCCATCAAGAAGACATGGCATAGAAGCTATACATGGCAAGAACAACATCATAGCATACACGGCTCAACTACAACAACCTCGTAGAAATTGAATATCATGCAAACAATCTGCCAGGAAACATTTTGTAGCAAAAGTAGAGCACGAAAATGACATGCTAGGCTACTCCATAATTTCAAACTAAGGGAATGAATGGATAGAGCATAACCATATGTTCAAAACACCCTTAATGAAGTATCTCTAAAAATGCATGGATCTCTCTGTAGCAACATGTTTACATGGCATCACAATAACAGCAGAACAGGGACTTAAAACAGCAATATCATGAAGCCTAGTTTGCATGCTTGTGCTAGTCACCACATAGATCACAAAAATACATGGCATACACCCCTGTAAAGATGTCATGGCATAGATCAAAACATATGTAGGGCTCAAGTTCATAAGGTGCACACATTAATCATGGCAAAAATGACAAAAGTGCAAGTTCTGTTAAGAAACAGAAACTAACATCACATAGCCCTCTTCCAACAGCATTTCGGGCATCAAGATGACCTCAAATGCAAATGATGCAATGGAATGAAGTGATGTACTTTTCGGGGCGAACAATTTGACATATTACAAGCACGAAACGGAGCTACGGGTGCGAAGATGTGATGTGATGAACATGCAATGATTTAACAGCAGAAAATGACTTGGTGGAAAACGAGGGGGAAAAAGTCAACCGCTGGGCTCTGGATCTGGATCTGGCGCGCGCGATCCGAGGTTGGCCGGAGCTCCCGCCGGAGATGGAGCTCGGGCCGGAGGAGGCCGGAGGCGCTCGCCGGAGCGGTCGGGGAGGACGAGGGCGGCGGATCCGCCTGGGGTCTGGACCGCCGGAGGGCGGCGGAGGAGACGGGCGCGGCGGGACTCGCCGCGCGGGACGGGCGGCGGCAGCAGTGGAAAACGAGGGGAAAAGTCAACCGCTGGGCTCGATCTCGATCTGGCGCGCGATCCGAGGTTGGCGGAGCTCCGCGGAGATGGAGCTCGGGCCGGAGGAGGACGGAGGCGCTTCGCGGAGTCGGGGGGGAGGACGAGGGCGGCGGATCCGCGCTGGGTCTGGACCCGCCGAGGGCGGCGGAGACGGGCGCGGGCGGGGACTTCGCCGGCTGGGACGGGCGGGCCGGCGCCGAGGCGGTGGCGGAGGAGGTCGCCAGCGCGGGAGGCGCGGCCTCAGCGGCGGGCGCATTTAAGGTTTTCGGGGCATCCGGGCCTGGCGGGCGGGCGCGGTCGGCGGCGATGTGGGGGCGGGCGCCACGTGGCGCGCTTCGACCGCCGCGGGCGGCGGCGGATTCGTCCGGCGCGGACCGGACGTGTCCGGCGCGCGGATGGAGCGGGGAGCTAGGGCTTGGGGATCCGGAAATGGAGGAGGGGTGCACGTATTTATAGGTAGAGGGAGCTAGGAGACTCCAAATAAGGTGCGGTTTTCGCCCACACGATCGTGATCCGACGACGGAGAGCATGGAAGTGACTTAGATGGGTTTTGGGCCACTTTGGAAGGGGTGTAGGGCTGCAACTTAAAAGAGGCCTTTGCGGGAGTGCGGTTAACCGTTGAAGTACCAAACGAGCTCCAAATGACCCGAAACTTGACAGGTGGTCTACCGGTGCTATACCAGGGCCACTTGGCAAGGCTCGGTCCATTCCGAGAACGTTCAACACCCGCACACGAAAAGATACAAGAGGGGTGCGCCGGTGCACGTGGGAGTGTCGGATTGCCAAACGGACAACGGGGAAAATGCTCGGATGCATGAGACGAACACGTATGCAAATGAGATGCACATGATGACATGATATGAGATGCATGACATGAACAAAATGCAAAATTAAAAACAAAACCCAACCACGGAGGGAATATCATAGCACATAGCCGAAAATGGCAAGAGTTGGAGTTACAAAGATGGAAAGTTACATCCGGGGTGTTACAACACTCCACCACTACAAGAGGATCTCGTCCCGAGATCTAGGACTAAAAGAACTCCGGATATTCGGAACGGAGGTGATCCTCGCGCTCCCAGGTGGCTTCTCGGTCGGAATGGTGTGACCACTTCACTTTCAGGAATTTGATTGACTTGTTGCGAGTCTTGCGCTCGGTTTCTTCAAGAATAACAACGGGGTGCTCATGATAAGAGAGATCTTCTTGGAGGTCAATTTCTTCAAAGTTGATAGTGCGCTCAGGAGTCTTGAAGCACTTGCGGAGCTGTGACACGTGAAACACATCGTGCACGTTTGCAAAGTTGGATGGAAGCTCAAGTTGATAAGCGAGATCGCCTCTTTTGCCAATGATCTTGAAAGGACCCACGTATCTAGGGGCAAGGTTCTCTTTGATACTGAAGCGACGAGTGCCTTTCATTGGAGAGACGCGGAGGTAGACATGGTCTCCGATATCAAAAGCCAAATCATGGTGCTTGCTATCATAGTAACTCTTCTGGCGCGATTGCGCGGCTTTGAGATTCTCATGAATGATTTTGCACATTTCTTCGGCTTCTGTGATCAAGTCGTTGCCAAGAAGTTGGCGTTCACCTATCTCAGACCAATTGAGAGGAGTACGGCACTTTCTGCCATAGAGAATTTCGAATGGGGCCTTGCCCGAACTCGCTTGGAAGCTGTTGTTATAGGAGAACTCGGCATATGGAAGACAATCTTCCCACTTCATGCCAAAGGAGATGACACAAGCCCTGAGCATATCTTCAAGGATTTGATTGACTCGCTCGACTTGGCCACTTGTTTGAGGATGGAAAGCTGTGCTGAAACAAATGTTGGTGCCCATGGCCGTCTGAAAGGAGTCCCAGAACTTGGAAGTGAAGATGCTTCCACGGTCTGAGGAGATCAATTGCGGAATGTCGTGCGAGGAGACAATTCTGGAGGTGTATAACTCTGCCAGCTGAGCTGCTGTGATAGATTCTTTGATAGGAAGAAAATGAGCCACTTTAGTAAGTTTGTCAATGACAACGAAGATAGCATCATTTCCACGCTTGGACTTAGGAAAACCAGTCACGAAGTCCATCTCGATGTGATCAAACTTCCATTCCGGAATAGCAAGAGGTTGGAGGAGACCAGCTGGTCTTTGGTGTTCTGCTTTCACCCTTCTGCAGACATCACATTCATTCACGAATTGAGCAATTTCTCGCTTCATTCGAGTCCACCAATATGACTGCTTGAGGTCATGGTACATCTTCGTACTTCCAGGATGAATGGATAGGAGGGAATTGTGTGCCTCATTCATGATGACTTTTCTCAGATCGCCTTTAGGAACCACAATTCGATCCTCGAAGAAAAGAGTATCTTTGTCATCCAAGCGATAGCACTTGTATTTGGAAATGCCCTTGTCAATACCACGTTTCACCTTCTTCACCATGGTATCCAGGAGTTGTGCCTCACGAATTTGATCTTCCAAAGTAGGAGAGACTATGAGGTTGGCGAGAAAGCCTTGAGGAACAACTTGAAGATTCAGCTTGCGGAAAGCTTCACAAAGATCCGGTTGAAATGGCTTGAGAATTAGACTGTTGCAATAAGTCTTTCTGCTCAGAGCATCTGCAATCACATTCGCCTTGCCAGGAGTATATTCAATACTTGGATTGTACTCTTGAATCATTTCGACCCATCGAGTTTGCCTGAGGTTGAGGTTTGGTTGAGTGAAGATATACTTGAGGCTCTTGTGATCGGTGAAAATGTCCACTTGCCTTCCCAATAAGAGATGTCTCCATGTTATCAATGCATGGACAACTGCCGCCAACTCAAGATCGTGAGTGGGGTAGTTCTTTTCGTCGGGCTTCAACTGGCGAGAGGTATAGGCCACAACTTTCTTCTCTTGCATTAACACAGCACCGAGACCTTGAAGAGAAGCATCGCAGAACACTTCGAATGGTTTGGATTCATCAGGAGGAGTCAAGACAGGAGCTGTGACTAGCTTCTCTTTGATGGTGTTGAAAGCGACGTCACACACAGGCGTCCAGACATACTTGACATGCTTCTGGAGGAGATTGGAAAGAGGCTTTGCAATCTTAGAGAAGTTCTCAATGAATCTTCGGCAATAGCTTGCAAGACCAAGAAAGCTGCAGAGCTGCTTGACATTCTGAGGAGGTTCCCAATTCAGAACAGCAGAAACCTTCGCCGGATTAACAACAATTCCCTTGGCAGAGATGATGTGACCAAGGTAAAGAACTTCATCAAGCCAGAACTCACATTTGGAAAACTTCGCATAAAATTGATGCTGTCTGAGCTTGTCGAGCACCAATCGCAAATGTTTGGCATGATCCTTCTTATTCTTGGAGAAGACCAAAATATCATCGAGATACACCAAGACGAATTGGGTTGAAGATAAAGTTCATCATGCGAGAGAATGTTGGAGGAGCATTGACAAGGCCGAAAGACATGACAGTATATTCATAAGAACCATAGCTTGTTCTGAATGCTATCTTGGAGATATCTTGTTCACGAATGCGAATCTGATGATAACCCATACGAAGGTCAAGCTTGGAGAAGACTTTAGCACCTTTGAGTTGCTCGAAAAGCTCATTGATGTTGGGAAGTGGATACTTGTTCTTGATTGTCTTCTTATTCAATGGACAGTAATCGACGTAAAGTCGGTCCGTGCCATCCTTCTTCTGGACAAAAAGAACTCCACAACCCCATGGAGATGAACTCGGTCTGATCAAACCCAGACGCTCTTGTTCATCGAGCTGCTTCTTCAATTCCTTCAGCTCCTTGGGTCCAAGCTTGTAAGGACGCTTGCAAACAGGTTCAGTTCCAGGCTCAAGATCAATAACGAATTCGACTGGCCGATGAGGAGGCATACCCAGAAGCTCTTCTGGAAAGACATCTTGGTACTCACAAACGACTGGAATTTGAGAAATAGCATCCAATTCACCCTTCTCATTGAGAGAAAACAACCGAATGGTTTCATCACGAGCGGCATAGATGATAACATCCTCAGAAGGGTGTGTAAATTGAATTTGTCTGGCAGCACAATCAAGTTGAGCCTTGTGCTTAGAAAGCCAGTCCATCCCAAGAATTAGATCAATATCAGAGTCACCAAGAACCACTGGAGAAGACAGAAATTTATAGTCGCCCATCTTGATACCGACATTTGGAACGAAAGCTCGAGAAGTCATTTGTCGAGCTGGGGAAACAATCGACAAAGGACTCGGCAATACTTGAGTAACCAAATCATGAATAGCCACAAAAGGTCTTGAAATGAAAGAATGTGATGCACCAGTATCAAATAAGACTTTTGCAGGAATATCATTAACAGGAAGATTACCCATTATCACATCAGAAGAATCCTCTGCCTGAGCTGCATTCATCATGTTCACCTTAGCAGACTTGGGATTATGCTTGACCACTGCATTGCTTGAAGATCTCACAGGAGGAGGAGGAGGAAGGCGCCTTTGATTGAAGCATTTGTTCGCATAGTGACCTTTCTGCTGGCACTTGTTGCAAGTCACTTCTGAGAGCGGACGGTGATAAGGAGCATTTGACCTTGGAGCTTGAGGCTGAGACTTGTTCTGATAGGCTGGGTTGGGTGGGTGGGAAGATCCACGAGCACCTGAGTTCTTCTGTTGGTAAGGCTGACGAAACGGAGGAGGAGGCAGATAGAACTTCTGCTGCTTAGCTGCCACTTGAGAGGAAGAAGAAGACTGAACTGCATCCCTGATTCTCTTCTTAGATGCCTCACACTTGAGCTGAGCACCTTCTTGCTTGAGTGCCATATTGTAGAATTGATCAAACTGAGTAGGCTCAACAAGAACGAGAGCTAACTGCAGATCCTCTCTAAGGCCACCTCTTAATTGATAGATCATACTCTTTTCATCAGGAACGTCTTGTTTAGCGAAGCGAAGCAAGTTTCAAACTGCTTGTTGTATTCAGACACCGACATGTTGCCTTGCTTGAGATTGCGGAACTCCTCACGCTTGCTCTCCACAACACTGGTAGGAATATGGTGAGCTTTAAAGTCCCGACAGAAATCAGTCCAAGTAATCACTCGACCACCTCTGGAATCCTTGTATTGCTGGAACCAATCAGCTGCCTGATCCTTGAGCTGAAAAGAAGCGAACTTGACATAGTCCTCAGGCCTGACATTGCTGCATTCAAAATGCTTGTTGATATCCACGAGCCAATCGTCGGCGTCTGTGGCCTCGGCACAGTAGCTGAAAGACTTTGGCTGATTTGCAAGGAATTGGTTGAGGGTAGGAAACTGAGGCTGATGATTGAACTGCCCTTGACCTTGATTCCCTTGGCTGCCTTGGCTTTGGTTGCGCTCTTGCATGAGCTGAATCATCATCTAGGCATGGGCGTTAGAGGCTGCCATCAAAGCTTGCCATGCCTCCGGAGGCGGAGGTGGAGGTGGAGGGTTCGCCTGACTGTCATCATTGCGTTCCGGATTCTGACGCGTTGGCGGAGCCATCCTGAGAGGGTGACATCCGTTAGCCTCTTGATAGACAGATAGACAAGTTGAATCAACAGATAGAAATTGCAACATATAGTCTTCACAATAAACATTCGAACAAGTTGAATCATAGGCACCACAGGGGCGACAAGATTCTTCAACAACAACGCCTTCAGAAAGGGAGCAACGCTCAAGCATCGATATCACCGGATCCAACTACCAAGGCCAGAATTTAGGTTTTCACCCTGGACCGTCGATTCGAGCAATGTCTTCACAAGGGTAACGACGTAAAAGACATCACCATTGGTAGGTATAACAAACTCGGACAGAACTTTCACCAAGGAACAAGAGACCGGCTGGGTGCTTGAGTAGCATCACCATGGATATCACCCATGTGTTGTCGCAAACTAATGTGAGCCAGTGAGACTGAATTCTACATATTTTGTGTGTCACTCCCCGTACTATATCAACAATAGGTGTGTTTTATTTTGCCTTCTTTCTTTAGGATAGGGTTTGAACAATCGAATCTTCAGTGTACAACAAGCTTTGACGTGAGAGCATCTCTAACCGGTCGCCATAATTTAGAGTAGCAAACAAGCGAGTATCCTATAGAGGAGTATTTTGCTCATATAAAAGAATGTCGTTTGTCACCGATTCCTTAAACTTAACTCCTTAAATATTTTTGGCCAAATCTTTCTAGTTTTAGTTTACATACTACAGTTCAACTACATATTTGCACACATCTTAAGGTTGGATTGGGGTCAAATAATCTCTCGTAATCTTGTAATGGCACTCTGTTGTATCTCGATTGATTGTATACAGACGAACTGTGATCCTCTTCTCTGCTGCTGAAAATCCTCATTATAGATCATGCCAATGGCCATTTCGAAGTCATCATTGTCTTCTTTCACCTCCTCCAACAAAGAGTCCTCGAAGATCATCTCTCTTAACCTCTTCATCTTGACTAGAAATGACTCGGTTCAATTCAATTGAAACAAGAAAAACAAGTTGAAAAAAGAACAAAAAAAACATACCTGGGCAAACCATTGAACGAATGAACGACGTCGGAGGTGTCATGACCGACCGGCAATGTTGAGAAGCTACTAATGGTCGGGCGGGCTTCGAGATGGCCTACAGTGAACGTTGCATGGAAATGAAAAAATTCCTACGAACGCCCAAGATCTAATCTAGGAAATGCATATCAACGAAAGGGGAGTGTGTCTATATACTCTTGTAGACTGGAAGCGGAAGCTTATATAAAGCCGTTGATGTAGTCGTACTCTTCGCGATCCAATCATGATCCGATCCGATCCGTCTAGTGCCGAACGGATGGCACCTCCGAGTTTAACACACGTACGGCTCGGCGGCGTCCTCTACTTCTTTATCCTGCAAACGAGGGGGGGAGGTAGGTGAGATCTGAACCAACAAGATGGCCTGGTGGTGGCAGCAGCAGCGGAACAGCAGGGCTTGGCCAAGCGTCTGCGCGAGGTGGAGGTGTAGCAGGAGGGAGACGGGCAAGGGCTGAAGGGTGCAACTCCTCATGCGCCTCCTCACAATATATAGGGGTGGAGGGGGCTGGTGGCTTTCCCTCCAAGCCCCTAGGGTCGTTGCTCATGTGGAAGGAAGGAAATCCCTCATTTCCTTCCCCACTGATCGCTATCCCCTTATTAGGGATCCTGATCGTAGTGCTTCAGGATAAGATATTATTCATTTTAAGCGGGGATCTTGGTGCGTCTTGACCATGGGTGTGGGGCTTGCCCCACTACGCACGTCCATGTGGGCCCCCTATGCAGGTGGGCCCCACTTTGAAATGTTCTAGAACCTTCCCGATACAATACTGAAAAATCCCAAACATTTTCCGGAACCTTGAATATGACCTCCCATAAATAAATCTTTACCTCTGAACCACTCGCAGCTCCTCGTGATGCCGCGGAACCCATCAGGGACTCGAAACAACATTCATACTTCACCATATCAATATCTAATCACTACGCTAGCGCTATCGAATGTTAAGCGTGCGACCCTAGGGTTCAGGAACATGCATAGATGACCGAGACTCCTCTTCGATCAATAATCCATAGCAGGACATGGATGCTCATATTGATTGCCATGTATTCAACGAAGATCTTTATCGGATGAGCCACGATTTCAAGGATTCAGTTAATCCCGTATGCAATTCCCTTTGTTCGGCGATATGTTACTTGACCGAGATTCGATCATCGGTACCTCTATACCTAGTTCAATCTCGTCACCGGCAAGTCTCTTTACTCATTACGTAATAAAAGATCCCGTTACTAAACTCATTAATCACATGCTTGCAAGCTTCTTGTGAAGTTGTATTACCGAGAGGGCCCAAAGATATCTCTCTGTGACAGGAGCGACAAATCTCAGTCTCGATCCGTACAACCCAACAGATACATTCGAAGATATCTGTAGAGCACCTTTACGATCACCCAGTTACGAAGTGACGTTTGATAGCACATAAGGTATTCCTCCAGTATCCTAGAGTGGCATGATCCCATGGTCTAAGGAACATATACTTGACATTACGAAAGCGGTAGCAAATAACTAAGTGATACGATCTGATGGTATGCTTAGGGTTGGGTCTGTCCATCACATCATTCTCCTAATGATGTGATCCTATTGTCAAATGACAACTCATGTGTATGGTTAGGAAACCTTAACCATCTTTGCTCAACGAGCTAGCCTAGTAGAGGCTTACTAGAGACATAGTGTTGTTTATCTATTCACACATGTAGTTAAGTTTCTAATAGACATGTATGAAGAACGGGAAATATAAACTAACCATTTTATTATTTTCTCTAGGGAATATTTCCAACAAGGATGATGATTATTTGGATCGTTCTTCCAGTGGCTGGATCAATGCGGCGGTGGCAATGATGAAGCTCAATCTGATGACGGTAGAGCCCAATGAACGTCCCGGAGTGGGGGCATGAGGGAAGCAAGGAGGTGAAGGTAGAGGGGGTCGGCGGACGTGTGCTGGGTAGTCGACGGAAACAACGGCGGCGACGACGAGGCATGGGGTGGGGATGGTGCGGCACAAGGGAGAGACCGAAGCTTTTACTCTATTGGTTGGCAGCCGGGTATATTTAGGAGTCAAAGCGGCCAAGGAGGATAACTTATCCTACTCTAAAGGTGATATGTGCTCGGTTAGGTGCCGTTTAGAGGACGAAATCCCAATTTGTCCTCCGCTAACCCCTTCTAGGGGATAGGTTAGAGATGCTTTGAGATACTATCCCCAAGGTTACTGACGATAAAATGTGCTATGTTTTACAAGGACAAATCCAGTAACTGAACTTGAAGTTGGTACTATAATTTATTATGGATCATTTTGCGCGTCGCATTGACAACCAGATTCCTTTCCTTGATTGGGCGGTGGAGGCACCGTGTTGTTGTTCCCTCTATGGAGGCGTTGCCTGGGGAGTTGTGGATTCAGGTGTGGGTTGTTGAAGGTGGGGGCTTCGGCGGGTCCATGTGGGTGCACTGCTGGTGTGTTGTCTCGCTGCCATGTTGTCTGCTGCTCTCAGTGGCTTCACTGCTACATTCAGGCGTTACGGTCTCGGGTCGGTGTGTTGTCTTCGCCTAGCCAACCAGTCAATCTACACAACCATTTTATTACGAACCAGCTTGATCAACTGTGAACAACACACCATGCTGGAGCTAGAAAAGCAGGCAAACCAGTGCCTGCTTCACAATCACCCAACAATCCAATCTTATCCAATCCAATCAAGCATAACCAGATTAGGTATAGATGTATCATGCAGAAAAAAGCACACCATTTATATCCTCCATGGGCTATCTCAAAACAACCTCACCACACCGCAGATGGATCTTGTAGCAAACACACTTCACAGCCAAACAGAGATTGAAAATGGCAAACAAACACTCCAGAGAGTCATGATGAGATCACAACTTGATTGTAACAGAGATAGACTGATCCATGGTCCATGTAAGCCGATCGAACTCCCTTTCGATGCTCCAGATTACCTAGGAAACAATGGATGGAAACAGAAAGCATCAATATATGAGATTTAATGACACTGGCTATAGGTTGCCTAATCTATCTATGCACATAACGTAACCCATGCCGAATGAATCGTATACCTTAGAGCAGAGACCCTCGGGAGGGTCTTCTTGTAGTAACCCGAATGGCATGTCTCAAAGAGTGGCGGCTCATGGTTGGCCTTGGAGCCATCTCACTCAAGCCTGTCCCACCGGTCCTTCTCACAGGCCACCACCGGCTTCGGACCTACGTGTTAGACAGCCGGTAGCCGTCTCAGGGCCCAGCAATAACTGAGACTAACCATCTCTAATGTCGTTGCGGTTAGTCTGACCTCACACATCTGCTTTAGCTTGTGGAGATGGTAACACTTGATGTGCTTCAACTTCACAAATGTGACACCAGATGCTATATTTTTTTAATGGCCATGTTGCCATTCAATGGAAAAATATGTTGGACATTACCGCGGTATGCAATTTGTATGGTCTCCAAGTTTGGCAAGTTGAAGGACATGGGGAGGACGAACACCAACCGAGGATAGTTGGGCAAGTATATGTGTTGTAGGTCTTGAAAGTAAAGAAGTCAATATGAATTGCATCTACCACAGATGCAATATATAGGCCATCGGGAGACCAGATGCAAAAAATATCGTTATGGAATCAAAGCTCCAATCTCTAGACCTAGGGAAGAGAATGTGCAGCTTGGGGTCCACTATGATCACATCTAAGGATTCAGTTACTCGAAGCTTGTGAAGGTTCTGTAGCTTTTTCCATTCAAAACTTATAGTTCTCCATGAGATACCATTAGATTTATCTCTGCTAGCGTGACAAAATATGTGAAACATCTGTCAAGCACCAGTAGATTTAGGAAACATGGCCCTCCACCTTGGTCCTCCCCTGTGTTTGTGCAATAGTCAAGCCAAAGGTATCTTAGGTTGTGGCAACATCGGAAAGAAGGGGAGGTAAAATCAAAGCTACACTTGTAGAGTTAACACGCGGAGGTTGCTGGCTAGCTGAAACATATCATTTGGTAGTTGTAGCTGACCATTTCCCTCAAATGTGAGGAAATAGGATGATGTATTCACACGAATAGTTGAGACATCTATTGCTCCTGGTTGGTTAGTGCAGACTGGAAGCCATCTTCCATACCGTTCTCTATGTCCATCCAAAATATGTGCCAATCTTTTTGTTTTGTCGGACGGATAGCACAACATTCATATCACTCCATGCAATGCACTGCCGACCACAAAGCCTCTATCACCCTGAAAGGATGCCGTCACATATCCAGTAGTTGCAAGCATGATTATCACAACCATAGTCAAAACTGATAGATTTTCCATGTAGCTGCTCTGTGAGGAACAATGAGTACAAGAAGCAATCCAAAACTATTGCTAGGTTGACGTCATCCATGATGGCGTAACCAACCACGTTGGCAGCTTCTCCGTGCAATGAACGATACAGTAGTTCACTCACATCTTTCTCGAACCAGGAATTCAAAATAATTGTTCTAAAACAAGAAGGGTTGGACTTAACTTCTCTTTTGTCTCTAAGAAATGAAAGCCTCCGTAACCGCTCCGTAACAGTTTTCCGGGAGCATAGGGTCCAAATTCACGATTAGGAATACCACACCCTGCCATCAATGTCTTCTTCTCCCCCATAATGAAAAATCTTCATAAATCTATTATTTCCTAGAGAAGCATTGAACACACCTGCGATGCTAGGTATCTCTACTCTGGAGCTGACATCTATCCCTCTAAAATCATCATCCTCATCTTGCTTCTCAAACATGGGCATTAAATGGCAAAGGTGTTACTCCTCCACAATTGCCCTCTGCACTTCTCTTCTATTTTTCCACTGAAAACAATCTACATGGGTAATTTTGCCAAACTGCTCTCTCGTGTCAGGATCACTTCTTCCATATTTCAGGAGTTCGGCTATGGCTCTTAGAACAGCAGATGCTCCTACACTGCAGCCGTCCCAACCACCAAATAAAAATGATTTAGCTCTGTAATCTGTTTCTAATGTGAGGAGATCAAGCAGCACACCGGGGGAGTCATCAAAATCAGCGTGTTGTGAATGAACATTTGTTAGACATGACTTCTGCGGTACATATCTTTCCTACTTATAAATGTTGGAGTTGGTGGTGAGTTCATGTGTGGAACCAACAACCTTCATCAATAAAGAATACACCCTTATTCACATGTGGGACCAACAACCTTCATCAATAAAAAATACACCCTTACCCACTTGTGGGACCAAAAACCTTCCAAGATACATAAATAAAAAAAATGTGATTTTACTTACATGTGAGACCTAAAACAAATAAACAAGTAGTATACTATACTACTTTCATGTGAGACCAACACTTGCAGAATGAAAAAATAAAAATTGTAAAAATGTGACTCCAACTCAAACTTATGCTCTTAATCAGTCGTAGTAACACACGGGCATTGTGCTAGTAGCGTTAACATTTTCAGTAGGAACTCCCTCTGTCCCAAAATATGTGTCGTTGATTTAGTACAACTTTGTACAGGAGTGCATCTTTTACATGAATGAATTGGGACGATGAATGATGCAATGTTGAATGTAAGGTCAGTTGAGTAACCTGTAGATGCTCAAAAGAATTATTCTTTATTTAGATAATATAATACTAGATAAATATTCCATCAAAGGGGTAACTAAATATTTTTCCACGATCAATGCAGGTGTTATGTACCAAAAACAAACCAAATTGCGATGCTTGTCCAATGAGAAGTGAATGTAGGCATTAAGCAAGTCATTCACAAATTATATTTGATCCTTGCACAAAACTGCCTTATTTTGATTGAGATTTGTGAGACGCATATTAGTTTCACGCAAACTACAACTTAGTGCTAATTAGTAGGTTCTATTAGTTTTGATAAACATCATTTTTCTTTCTCTTGTGCACCTAAAACTTATCTTGGATTCTTGGTCTTAACTTGGAACTCCTTTTGTAAAATTCTTGTTCTTCTGAATTTTCTTCTATTTTCCCGATTCCTTTTGATGAAGTGAGTGGTAGCATGCCCACTCTAAATTCTAGTATATGATTTGTGGCTTCAGGAAAGTACACAGGAAAAGGGTTAACAAATCTAACCCAATTATCGAGGAGCCAGCAAGTCCAGCACAGGAAGAACATCCAAACACTTTGGAAAATGATATTGAAGATTATGATCCATATATTTCTGAAATACCAACTGAATTTAACCAATATCTGGATCATAATCTTCAATATCATTTTTCCAAAATTTCTGAATGTTGTTTCTGTGCTGGACTGGCTACCTCCTCGATAATTGGCTCTGAGTTGTTAGCGCTAAAATCCATTCACTGTGTACTTTCATCAAGCTTTTCTCATGAGGTGCAGAAAGTGCAAGCCATGCACTTCACTAAAAGGAATCGAGAAAACAAACAAGTTCAAAAGGACAAGAAAATGTACAAATCAATAATAATTAATAATTAATAAGTACACAAAAGTAAGAGCGCCCATTTAAGAGCGGGAATCCAAGATAAGTTTTGGCTACACAAATGAAATTCAAAATGATATGTGCATCGAAACTAACAGAGCCATCGGATTATCAGCAGATTATATTTTGAGTGGAAATAATATGTCTCACAAATTACAACCAAAGCAGCTGTGTGCAAGGACCAAATATAAGTTCTGAATGCCTTGCGAAGGCACTTGCGAAATGCCTGCATTCATTTCTCATTGGATAGGCATTGTAATTTGGTTTCTTTTGGTACAAAAGACATGGATTGATTGAGGAATAGTTATTTATCCTTTCTAGGGAATATTTTACTTGTTTGCAAAGAGAACAAATTCATCTATAGATCCTATGAATATTGTTAAATCTGCTATATACTTTAGTTATTATTTGTACATGATGATTTATAGAGATTGTAATTTACACAAAAAGAATAACATATCATTTGCTAGTAAAAAAACAAGCTCACAAATTTAAAATTATGTTACTATACTCACAGTTTTTATTGATTAAGTTTAATATCAGCAAAAATATGAAACTGCCAGCTTAATATTGGTAGGGAAGTACTTAAGGACAGTGTATTAATCATGTTGTCTTAATAGCTTTACACATGTTACAATCACACAAGGAAATTAATAAGCATCTACCATATCCAGACTGGAGGACGATGGAGTTAAAACCAAGATTCTTGGAACTACATATGATGAAGAAAAGAAGTTTGCGAGGAATATCAGCTCCGTACAGTATCTCTAGCGCTAAAGTTAGAATATATAGTGCAAGATCATGACAGATTTAACACGTCACTAAAAAATATGTAGAAAGGTGTGAGAGATGATATAATAGAGAAAGCAACAAATAGTGTAATAAAGCGAATTAGTGCCTTATGTCTACAGTACTATAAATGATAACTATGTTATGCAGACCCCTGTGCTTTATAGTTGATACATGCCATTAATCATCAGTATGCTTATACCAAAGTACTCCCTCCGTCCCAAAATTCTTGTCTTATATTTGTCTAGATACGGATGTATCTAATACTAAAACGTGACTTGATACATCCGTATTTAGACAAATCAAAGACAAGAATTTTGGGACGGAGGGAGTATTTAACTAGTAGCTAAATCCATTGTCGCGAAGTATGAAAACTCCCAATTTAGGCATAGCCTTAATATAACAGAATAAAATTGAAATAAGACCGTAACAAATCTAATATAATTCTGATAACCAAAATGATCAAATGTCGTGACTTCACCATTATACTCATGGCTGAGCACATATGTATAGCCAAAGGTCAATAAATGTACCAGAAACATTACCACCCTCATTCCTGTTCCGTGCAGTTCATACATGTGATGGGCTGAAAAACAGTACATATTTCAGACAACCCAACTGGTCCGAAAAGGAGCAGGGAATAAGATCTTACCTCAGACTCTAACCACTCTCTACTTCATAGAGGAAGAATTAGTATGTCTTGCTGAGCCGAAGCAAACAACTGAAAGAAACAACTTTTTCATGGTTTGAGTGCAAGAATCAGCTTACGTTTACGTCTCGCAATAATAAGACCATGCCAAAGAGTCCCCTCGTACCATCTTTCAGGACTGCAGTCACTTGCCATTATGTGCGACTGCCATGACAAAAAATGATAATAAAAGAGATTAAACGAGAAACTAAGAAAGGACGAGTAAATCGCAAGATCCTCACAGCCTCATGAGTTCAATCCCGTGGTGGTGGGTTAGACAGAATTATCAGTATACAATTCGAATGTCTGGAAACAGAACTGCATTCCCAAACTATCGTCCGGCTTATTAAGTCACTGGCCAGATTAGACACATAGGAGTAGCTAGTGCAAAACAAACAGACATGCCGTAACAGATTAGTAAGCAGAAGAAAAGAAGCAACTAAAACAAACATAGGATAAGTAAAGGAGGAACATATATGGATATTAGCTGGAGATCTTGTTTTATGTCTGATGCACACTGAACAAAGAAAAAACAGCAACGAAAAACGTAACCATCCGATGTAGAATCTTTGACTTGATGGCGACAACTGTGCAAACTAGGAACGGCAGCAGCGTACAAAGCATATATATATACATGCATTAATCTAATTTACAGCAGCAGCAACACATCTGTTACCGCGGAGGTTGGGGAGGAATAAATTGGTAGGGAGGAGCAACAACACACCTTGCTTCTTGGGGACGCGTGGGCAGAGGAGGAGCACAGCAGGAGATTTTCAGTTTCTTCGGGAGACGGCCACAGCACCGCGGCGGAGACAGCAGCACGGAGAGTACGTAGGGGAGGCGACGGAGATGGTGCAGATCAGACGACACATCCTCCCTCTGTGCATGCATGGCCTCTCCAGGCGGAGGAGCCGAGGAGGCAACGACAACGACGATGGGAGCGACCCGTCCTTCCAAATCTGACGGGCCCTGCTCGAGCAGAGCACGACCGGAAAGCAGCAGCGCAACCGGCGCGGCAGGCAGGGAGGAGGAGGGGCAGGTGTGTGATGGAAGGGGAGGAGGGTAGAGGCGGCAGCGTAGAAGAGGGGCTAGGGTTTGGGGAAAGGGGGAAGCGAGGATAGTATTTCTAGCCTGCCCGCTACCGCTATTCCCGAGGCATCACGCGAGCCCTAAACCCTAAACCCTAAGCCCGATGGAGTTGCAACAGTTTTTTTATTTTTGTCAGCCGTCCACTTTTTTTCATGTCGTGGCTGTTTCAGGAAAGGATGACGGGTGGGGTCGTGAGGCTATGGGGCCATCGAGCAGAGGGAGGGTTTCCCTAGAGCCTACGTGAATGATTAGCTAAAGGTGGAGCGTCGACGAGAGCCAGGACCAATCCTCTCTCGGAAACCTACTGCACTCAGGCCAATCCACTCCATCCTCCAACCCATCTTCCTCCCTCTCAGTGCCGTCTCGCCTCCCCTACTCTCGCGCTGCCGCCTTTTCTCCCTGACACTCGAGGTGCGGCAGCAAGGGCGCCACTACGGCCTCGATCAAGCCAGATCGGGTGCGTGTAGCACTACAAGGATACCCCTTATCAAGCAATACAAATTGTACAATGTTTTGATTATACATTGTAAAATTAATAATGGATACGCATATAAAGGGTGCACCATTTGCGTTGCAGATTGATATACATACTCCCTCCGTGCGGAATTACTTGTTAAAAAAACCGATAAGAATGGATGTATCTAGAACTAACATATGTCTAGATGCATCCATTTCTCTGACAAGTATTTCCGGACCGAGGGAGTATATGGAAGAAGGATAAACATAGGAAAGGAGAGAGAGAGACGCGTGAGAAACAGAGCCTCCGATTCACCTGGTCTCTCCCAACCGTCTCGTCTCCCTCCTACGCCCCACCTCGCCGCCGGCCCTTCCCCTCCCAACCTCCCACCTCGCAACCCCGATGGCTACCGGATCCACCGCTCCCCCGACCTACCAATCCCTCTTGCGTTCAATCTCTCTCTTCACGCGGCTCCTTGTTGCGCCACCTGCGGTGGCTCATTCAGGCAATGTTCGGCTCGCACCACACCGCCCTCCCATCCGCTTAGATCCCGTGCTCGCGGACACAAAAGCCCACCCGCGACCCTCCCCCCCATGGCTAGGGTTTCAAGTAAGCGTCGGCTCTGGCACCGGTGGCCATGTCCAGTGGCGTCAGCTGGCCCCACAACTTTCGTGAAAAACAGCAGCAAAACACTGCACCATTAATGTTCATTGTGATGAAAATAATCAACAAAATTACCACTGACCCCACAGATCCCCGAGGCTGGCTTCGCCGCTGGCCATGTCGTCCTTGCTTCTCCTCTCTCTCTCTCTCTCTCTCCCCGCTTCCTCTAACCTCGGCTCTTCTCTTCTGCTGTAGGCGTGTAGGGAGGAACATCCTTGCTACTGCTCAGGACGAAGCAACCATGTAGCTTTCTCCTCCTCCTCTGGCTTCAAGTAAGTTGGTCCACTCCCGTTAATCAATAATTTACCTCTAAAGTTGGATTTTGGTAGAAATCTATCCATCATATGCACATTAGGATTTCCCCATGCGCACCAGGGGCTAAGACAGAGCATATTAGCTAGCGTGAGAACATTAAGATTTCCCTAGTAGCTAGTGTTGCATGCGCACCATGGGCCAGGTCAGTGTTTCTCATTGCTCAGTAAAGAGGAACGACCACCCAGAAAATATAGATATTGAGCTAGATATGCAAGTATCCATGCGGCCTGGTGTCAGTGCCTCAGTGGCTTCTTTGAATAACTGCCTCTTTTTTTTCCTTTGTGTGTGTTTTGAGTCTCTTTCTGTGTTTACATAGCCATTGGAATTTATGTGCCATGATTTTCCTTTTGCGAGTTGATCTTTGTGCTATCACAGCATTCATATTAGGAGATCAAGTATCTGTTTGATACGTTGGTAAAGCTACCGAGTGAGGAAGTCTTGCAGGAGTTTGGACGGTCAAATATCAGTAGTACTTCAAAATCTAGGGCTTGCTATACTTTTTAGCCGGTTATATGTCTATGATATAATCATATAAATCGAGGGATTTCCTTCTTCATTCAGCCCCCCCCCACACACACACACACAAAAAAAAATCTTTTTTCTTGAGTATGTCCATTCTAATAAGAATATATATAAGATGCTCTCTATCATCTCTCAAACAAACTTGTATCTGTATGTACAACTCGGAGAAGAAATAAAAATTGTCGTCAAAGTAGCAACTATGGAAGGTAACATATGCAGTTGGGGTTGTTTTCTTTAAACATGATTTGGCTAACTTTTTTTGCCTTGCTCGAATTCTAATTTGCAAATACATTTTTTGTTTCTGAATTACAGAGATAAAAAGATGCATGGAGAAGGATGTTAACGGAGTGACAAAGGTTGCAAAACTCACAAGAATCAAAATGACAACACTAGAATAAAGAGGTGAATTAACTTGAATAAGTTTATTGTACTCCTATTCAAGCTACCACAGACCGACAGCGTGTAGAGGTGAGCATGGCCATCGCTGGATCTGCACTTGTGCAGTAGGCTGGCTGCTGCTGGATGTGAGTGGAGCAACGGCTCACGCGGAGCAGGCTAGCGACACCTCTGACCTCCTATCTTTCTCTCTGTAGCTCCATGTACCATCGAGCCTGTGTGGAGTATTTGCAGCTGGCCTCTCCTGGGAAAGATTCAGTGCACGCTCGCCTTTGCTAGTCTTGAACAGATAAGCACACTGCTTCCTGCTGATTGCGTTGGTTCTTCCTTTCAAGCGTAAAGGGTGACGTAGCACAATAAAAGTAAGTGTTTTCCCTCAGTTATGAAACCAAGGTATTAATTCAGTAGAAGGATACACAAGACTACGTAAGCAGTACCTGCATGCAAACAACAAATCCTCGCAACCTTGTCAAGCCCTCTTGGGTAAAGTAATAAGGTAAAATAGATAGATTGACAGATGCAAATAAAGTAAAGATAAATAAAACAGAGCAAGGAATTTTGGGGGTTTTGATAATAAAGATCTGAAATAAAAGAAGCAAATAAATTGGAAACGCAAATAGCAAAATAGATCTGAAAGTATATGATGAGAAATAGACCCAGGGGCGTATGCTTCACTAGTGGCTTCTCTCGAGAAAATAGCATACGATGGGAAGACAAATTACGATTGGGCAATTGATAGAAGAGCAAATAATTTCACAAGTCACCGAGGTTTGAGCTGATAGTTTGGACGGCTAAGCCGTTGTGGGTTTGAGCCGATGGTTTGGACGGCAGCGCAGTGATGTCAAACCCCTTGTAGGATTTTGCGCAAGTCACCGAGGAGAATTGCACCCGGCACGGTGGATGTTACAGATCGATCAAGAGGGTGTGAGGTCTGTGGCGACGGTTATGATGGGAAAAAAATTCTTGCTCTAATTACCAACTATAACAACCCGTCGGAGAGTAGGTGAGAGGAAGGAGTGGATGAGGAAGATAGATTAGGAGGGGAGATTGATCTCAATTTCATTGATCATGCCCTAGCATGGTGTCAACACATGCTAAGTATAAGTAGCCACACGCTCTCGTCGGTTACACTGGCCATACACACACTTAAATTATATGGCTTATGATCCAACAATTCGTGTGCACGATAGTGCACTGTTTGTTATGAGCGCCTGCGTCTGTACGTTCTAATTTTTTTTATCTGAACCTAGCCAACCCCTAAAAAAAGTTATCTTAACCTGAACCTAAAGGCGTTAGGGAGAGGTGTGCAGATGGTTCCGAGCCGTCCAATACGGATCTGACGGACATGGAGGCGATTGGTCGACGCGCACAGCTCCATTACGGGAGCAGAGTCAGTCACCCGAACGGCGGCCTGGGGTATCTCTCCGGAGCAGAGGAGGCGCAGAGAAAAATGGCGGAGAGGCGGCGAGCCAATGTTTCCGGCGGCGGCCTGTGGCGCGGAGGTCGTCCGGAGCCGTAGCCGGCGCCGGCGCCAGCGGCATCCTGCCCCTCAGCTCGAGTGGAGGCACCCATCGCGGCTTGATCTGTAAGTGCTCGATCTGGATCTGTAGCTAGCTAGCTAGCTAGGGTTCTCGATGCTTGTTCCTTGCTAGGGCTAGTCTGATGGAGCAGCGCAGAGCGGCATACTTCAGCCAACTAATTCTTAGCGCGATGTACTACTCATAGGTCGTAGCACTCCTTGCTCAGGAGGAAGATTGAGAGTGGCTGGAGCAGAGGAGTCTTCTTCATTTTGCTTTTTCTTACATGCATCCACTTGCTCTGCAAATTCTTACTAGTTCAGACTTCAGACCACGGACACAGTATGCGTAAAAGGAGAGACAAAACTCTGCAAAATCTAGAACCATATAGCATTGTCAAGAGCATGCAAATAGACAATCCTCTAACTGAATGAAGGGCCATGGTAAAAGTTCCGTGAAAACAGGTTTCCTGATGGTCCAAACTAAAGCAAGTACAACAGCCATCAGATTTCTAACATCTCCAGTAATGTTCAGAAACTGAACCACACAAATAGTTGAAAGAAAAGAAAGCAACCTGAATGTTCAGTGTGCACTCAGTTACACCCCACAAATATTCAGAAGCAGGGTGCAAAAGGAATAAGTGCTCTGCTTCTAACAGGGGAGACATAACTAATAAGTAGGTCTACTTACAGAAGCTAAACAGTTAACACAACTATCTACATCCCCATTATCATCTCAGAGCAGCTCCTGATTAGCCTTATAACCAAAACTTTCAGTAGCACATTGTCAGACCTCTCCGTGCTAGACCCAAAAAATCACTTGTCTACCAGCTACCGTATCGCTTAGCACTTGAATAGATTTATTCACCTCAAGAATATTACCTCCTAACTTCACCTCAGTTCTACTAATTAGTTATGCTAATAAGAGTGCATTGGAAGAGTATAAGTCAATCTTTTTTGCGAGAAAAATAAGACAGTTATTAGCTTGTGTAAATTACCTCTATCCATCTGCAGATCGTCTCAAACTGTCATCCCTTCCCCATTTTTAAAAACTTTCAATGTTGGTGATCAGACCATATTCTTGTTGTGCACTAGCAAAGGCGTCGTGGTTCACCAGCAATGTCGTATTATCAGTAGTAGCCGGCGCCACATGGATTTTTGCAGCCACCGCACTTCCCGTCTCGAAAGAGATAGTATATATAACATACCCCAAGAATTAACCAAAGTGGAAACTAAGAAAATGAGATGCACATACAGCACTTAATTACCTTATATTTTTGTGCATTATCAAAAGCTTCATGATTCGCCAGCAGCATTGTGTTATCAGTACTAGCTGGTGCCATAGGGATTTCCGCAGCAAGCTCACTTCCCATTTTAGAAATATCAACCGGTACTGCACGGTAAAGAATAAAAAATGTGATATGACTATGTGAAGAGAGAGTTTATATGTAGATCAACGCACCCCGAGAAATAACCAAAGTAGGATAATATGCACATACAAGCTTGCTTACATGACTCTTCAGTGAAAATGGCACCAGGAGGCGGTGTCACTAATAACATCCTATCAGTCAGTAGGCGGTGTCGCGGAGCTCTCAAAATTCTCTGCATTTTCTTAGTATAATAAAATTCTCTGCAAGTTCACTTTCTGCATTTCACACAAACCTCTTGTGCCTTCTAATGATTAGCTGTTGCCGTAGGGCTAACTCTCGCAGCAGCCTCACTTCCTAGTAATTTAAATGGTTATCAGCCATTTCTTTGGTGACAAACAAGAGCTTGAACACCTTGGTCTCTTGGGTGCTTCTTTCCAGTCCTATTTTTGGTCGCTTAATCCATCATGGAGAGCGATCTCCTTATGAAATGGCAAGGACTGGATCGTCATGCCGCTGAGATCCTTACATAGCAGCTGCAGTGACTGAATGCGGGACAGAGCCCCCATTGTATTTCCAGCTCAGTCATGGCTTCTACCATGATGCGTGCCGTTGCATGCTTCTGAGCACACATATGCATTGGCCCATGTACCTTTTTCCCCATTTATTTGCTTTTACTTTTTTCTTCTGGGTTTTCATGCTGGTTCCTTTTTGTTTTTGTTTTTTCTTCTATTTTTTATTTCCCCCTTTCTCCTTTTTCATTTCCTGGTTTTGTTTTTATCATTTTCTTGGGGAAACATGTGAATTTTTCTACAAAGTGCATGAACATAAATCAGTCGCGCCTGAACCCTTTTTGGAAAACACTAAACTTTCCTGTCAACTTGTATTTTTTTTATTGTAAATATGAACCTTTTTAAAATATGTGAACATTTTTTTAAAGTACATCAATTTTTTTTTCTGAACACATGAACACTTATCTTAACATAAGAATATTTTCGGGCGTATCACCATATTGTCGCAATATATACATATATATTTATTTTTCTTTTGAAATAAAATACATGGGAATAAAAAAAATATGAAGCTTATTGGGCTTGCCCTTGTAGCAGACTTATGCTTTATAGGGCCTAATCTACGGCATGAACATGGGATAGGGGCTCCCCAGAAAATCCCTATTCTATGCTCTCATTGGGCCAGTTTGCCCCTATAACCTGCACCTCAGAATTCTTGCGTCCGACCTATTTAGCTTCTTTCTTTTTTCCCATTTTCCCCTGTTGTTCTCTCCATTTTGTCCATACCTTTTCCTTTTTTCGCTTTCCTTTTTGAATTATTTATTTTGTGTTAATTTTGTGCTTGTTGTTCTTGAATTTTTTTTACTTTGTTTTTTTAAGGGAGATGGGGAGGGCATATATTTAAAAAGAACTGTATGAGCATTAATGTAGTCATGCATGTTCATTTTATTCTATATATTTTTGTAAACATGAACGTTTTGAAATATGAGACTAGTATGTAAAGAAAATATGAACCTGTTCATTGAGGGATAGAACAATTTTATTTTTTGTTCCTCCCTATTTATTAACTTTAAATGGGTTTAATATATGTTTTCCTTAAAATAGTTAAGTAAAAATAAATTTCAGAATAAAAACCTTTCAAATCATCTTGCGCCGGCATATATAGGAGCACTCTAAGAGCATTGATAGACAGAGCTAAATCCATGTAGATGTTATTTTGGTAGGTATGGTGTGAAAATATGACTGAGTACTAGTACATCCAAACGGTAACACTACCCTTTTCGAGTCAATGCAAAGTCGACCCACACCTCGCATGATACTGTCAGTCACCGTCCTCTGCTTTGTAAACCGGACGATGAGCTTAACAATGCGCAAAGCAGGCACCGGGTACGACAGAGTGTGCTTTCCGATGCTTTGCTATAAAATACTTGAACACCTACAGAACCATGCAAGCAGTGGAGCCAGCTTTGTCTTGTTAATGTATCGAGATTGAGGACGGTTGTAGTGCTTTAGTTAATATATATATAGGTTAATTAACCATGACACAGTATTCTAAGCCGCATCTGAGTCTATTTCCCAAGGTCCCATCTCAGTCTTTGCTTTCTTAAAATATGTGTTTAAATTTTGTCGTACTTGTTGTATTTTGGAGTGCATTATGTTTTCATTTTTTGACCATATAAACGTACCGCGTTACAATTAGTTACTTTCGACCATCCATTTCAATACTAAAAATGTTGGAAGATTGATCAAATTCTACACTTCCAGAAACACCGAGAGCGACATAATCGCTCACGTTGCATTTCTCACTTCTTGGTCCACCTACTCGTCAAGATATCCTCTGCTGTCACTATTGTCTGCCGACACGAGGAGTGGTGCTTGCATCTGACGATTATGCATCACTCTTAAGTTTGCATGCCGTCCGTAAGCCCTTCGGGGTCGCCTGTTGTTGTTCAGTTTTCTGGTCACCCCCTCTTTTTCATTGTCCCAATATTATTTCGCCTGGTTTTTTCCTTTTGAAGATTGCGGTGAAAATGTTGTTTTTCTAAGTGTAGCATGTAAGACTTATGTGAGTTAATTAGTCCATCCAGTGTCTGCTTCGAGTGAATGCAAAGTTGAAGTTAACTAATGCACCGCCAGCTGCTTGGATTGACGGGAAATAAGATTAACAATTAATTCAAGCACCAGGTGGCTGGGCACCACATTGTGTTTTGTGATGCTTAAAAACCTATGGACGCGCGCGGCAGCAGTGGAGAAGAAATACAGAGGCATCTTGTGAAGGTACATGAAGATTATGATGCTCGTAGTGCTTTCGTACTACTATGAGCCCCCGACAAGCACAGTACTATAAGCCGGCCGCATCCGATGCTATTTTTCTGCACTCCCAATGTGGCATCTCAGCCTTTGTTATTTGGCAAGCTGATCCAGCTAGAACATTTCATTTCTAGAGTGACAGGAGAGGAAAAAGTATTATGTAGCAAAGAGTACAAGAGATTTAACTGCCATCACTCATCATAGGGTAATTCATGTTGCACCTAATTCCAAAATATTCAAAAGTATAACCATTTATGGGAAACAGAGCCTTGATCCTATGGGCTTGCTATCAAGGATCCACAATCAATACTGGAAGCAGATTCTGTGTTGACACTTACTTGAGTCACGCAATGGAGGACAGGAAAAAAGATGGAGATGAAGACGAGGGGACCGGAAAGACTAGGATAAGAGAAATCATAGAGGTGTTGGCCTTATTGGACTCCTCCCCTCTCCACTCCCACATCAGCCCCGCAAGGCGATGGTACTCCAACAACCATCAAATTTCAAACATCTGTTGCAAACTTCAGAAATAGAACCACACAAACATTTAGAAATACCAGATGTTCAGTGTGCAATCAGTCACACTACACAAACATTTAGAAACAGGGCACAAAAAGAATAAGTGGTCCACTGTTTCGAAAGCACTACAAAATAAAGATTTGGGTCTACTTCTACTAGGGGAAACAACTAATTAGGTCTACTTACAGAAGCTAAGCACTTAACACAACTATATATTTACATCCCCATTATCATCTCAGAGCAGCTCCTGAATAGACCTATAACCAAAACTTTCTGTAGCACACTGTCCGAATTCTCCGTGCTAGAAAAAAAAGGGGCAGCCCAGTGCCTGTAGCTCCCGCTTGCGCAGGGTCCGGGGAAGGGTCCCACTTGGGTCTATTGTAAAACACTGATCTACCAGCTTCGGTATCACCTATTACTCGAATAGTTTATTCAGCTCAAGAATATTAATTCCTAACTACAACTCAGTTCCCCAGGACTCTGTCCCTCTGCCTCTCACATGCCCTAATCTGATGCAGGCTGGAAGAGGGATCACGAGCTAGCAGTGAGAAGAGGGGGCTGCAGGTTCCTGATTGATTGATGCTGCGAGAGTTCAAGGAGGAGGTGCAGATCGTACCTCTCCTCGAGCAACAGGTACGATCTCCACCTAATGCTGAGGAGGAGGAGGCCGAGGAATCTCCTCAAGTGCACAACAATGTCTTCTCCGATCCAGGTCCTTCTACCAGAGGTGAGCCCGAGATCATCAGGAGCTCATCTCACTTGACTTGCTAATCACTGTTTATAGCTAGGAAGGACGTACTATTATTAATTGCTTAGAAGTTTCCCCTACAAACTATGTGTCCCTTTCTAACCTGCAACGCGATTTGGGCAACCATTTCCATGAAAAATGAGGACACATCTTCTAATCTCTCGCCTTCTTGTATGAGTCTTTACTTGATGTAAAGATGGTCAATGCTGTCTCTCGACCACGGCTGATGTCGTTCATTATTATTATTTTACTGTAACATGCATTGTTTGTTGATTAATTATACCTTTGTTTGTGTGTATTTAGATGTTTCGATCCGAGGCAGAGAGATTAGGTCCCCAATCAGTGCTTCACTGGGCGCCATGAGACCCCTTGTTGGGAAGCTGGATATGCTGCTGCACGCTCCTCTTTTACAAGGATGCTCCAACTCCAAGAGGGTCAAGAGGGCCATGGAGGTGATGCGCTTCCTGAAAGATGACGTTGAAAAGATGGACTCCTACCTTGATCAGCTGTCAGAGGTGGACGACCCTCCAATGGCGGCCAATTGCTGGATGAATGAGGCGCGCAACCTGTCTTACGACATGGAGGATTATATTGACAGCTTAATATTTGCGCAGCCTGAGCATCCCTCGCATGTTCCCAACAACATCAAGTCAACCAGATCCGGCCTCAAATTC
Source organism: Aegilops speltoides (assembly GCA_021437245.1). NCBI lineage: Eukaryota > Viridiplantae > Streptophyta > Magnoliopsida > Poales > Poaceae > Aegilops > Aegilops speltoides. The sequence continues at coordinate 10,971,130 of CM038147.1, forward strand.
AGATTCTTCCTCAAATTCTTCAGTCATGCCAAGACTACCAAGACTCAGGTTGTTAGTATTACGGAAACGCTATCAGAATTCAGGATGTATGTCCAGGAGGCGATTGAACGGCACCAGAGATACAGTCTCCATTCTTGCATCACACTGAAGCGGTGGTTTGTGCCCGTTGGCCCTACGGTTCCAGTTTCAGTGCAGTATGATGAAGAAGCGGCACACATCGTAGTCGATGGTTGGATGAGTGAGTTTATCAACTCACTGGGGGCTGACGTTGGGGAGGATCAAGAGCAGCAGCAGCAGCAGCAGCAGCTCAAGGTGGTAGCTGTTCTTGGACCTTCATGTCTCGGTAAAACTACACTTGCCAAAGTGTTGTACAGCAGAATTGGGAAGCAATACCATTGTCGAGCTTTCATTCGGGTGTCCAAGAAACCCGATATGAAGAGGATTTTCCGTGACATTCTCTCGCAAATCCAGTGTCCGGACCCCCCACAGGATTTTATGGAGACTGACCTCATTGCTAATATCAAGAAATATCTACAAAACAAAAGGTACTACTGTTTTTCTTCATACAAATGTCGCCATAAAACCCTAATTAATATGCCCCCTCAATTTTGGCATGCTGCAGGTATCTGATTATTATTGACGATTTGTGGGAAACATCAGTATGGGATATTATTAATCATGCTTTTCCCGAGGGTAATCGAGGCAGCACAATAGTAACAACTACACAGATCGAAGACGTTGCAGTAGCATGTAGCTGTTATCAGTCAGGGCATGTCTTTGAAATGAAACCTCTGGATGATGAACACTCAAGAAAGCTATTTTTTAACAGACTCTTTGGCTCTGAAAGTGATTGTCCTGATGACTTGAAGCAAGTTTGTGATGAAATTGCTGAAATATGTGATGGTTTGCCGCTTGCCACAATCAGCATAGCTAGTCTTCTACTAAGCCAGCCTGTCATGTCAAATGATTTCTTCACATACATCCATCAGTCGTTAATCTCTTGTTTCTCTGCAGTGCCTACTTCTGAAAGAACTAGACAAGCACTGAATCTGAGCTACAATAATCTTCCTCGTTATTTGAAGACATGCCTGCTCTACCTTAATATGTATCCAGAGGGCTACACATTCTTAAAGTGTGATTTGGTTAAGCAATGGGTGGCTGAAGGTCTGATCTATACAACAGAAGGGCAAGACATTGAGAAAGTTGCAGAAAGCTATTTCTATCAGCTTATTGGTAGAAGCTTCATCCAGCCGATATGTGCCAACTACTACAATGAGGTGTTGTCCTGTCAAGTGCATGACATGGTACATGATCTTATTGCTCATAAGTCTGCAGAAGAGAATTTCATCGTGGCAATAGACTACAGGTGTCAAAAGAATGTGTCACTTTCTCATAAAGCCCGTCGACTCTCGCTCATATTTGGTGATGCGAGATATGCCAAGACACCAGCAAACATCCGAAAGTCGCTAGTTCGGTCAGTTAGATTTTCTGGGTTACTTGAGTCTATGCCTTGTCTTGCAGAGTTCAAGCTTGTTCGTGTCCTAAACCTTCAACTAAGTGGTCAAGGCTGCAGTGATAATGATATAGCAGACCTCACTGGGATTTCAGAAATGTTTCAGCTGAGATATTTGAAGGTTGCATGCGATGTCTGCATCAAACTGCCGAACCATGTACTACAGTGCCTGGCTACATTGGATATTACGGATGCAAGTTTTGCTCATGTTCCATGGGATGTGAATTTTCCACGCTTGCTGCACTTGCACCTGAGTCTTCCTGTCGAGAGAGATCTGCTGGATTGCATAGACAGAACAATGTCCCCCAGTCTAATGAGCCTTGGCAAGCTAAACTACCTGCAGGAGCTTCATCTTACCTTTTCGCCACTGTCTACTTTCCAGCATGTGGCGAAAAACATGGAAGCTCTGGGTTCTTTAATCGGAGGTCATCGCAGCCTGAAAACTATAGCAGTGGAAGCTCAGGCCTCATCGGTTAAAAATACCGCGGCTTCAAAAACAGGCATTTCATGGGATTGCGTGGAACCTCCCCCCCTTCTCCAGAGATTTGAATTCCCGTCGCACAGCAGCTGCATATTCTCACAGGTACCTTCGTGGGTTGGAAAACTTGGCAGCCTATGCATTTTGAAGATTGCTGTGAAGGGACTGCCACCACATTGTGCTGATATTCTCAGAGGATTGCCGGCTCTCACTGCCCTGTCGCTGCATGTGGAGACGCCGCCTGAGGACAAGATCATCTTTGACAAGGCCGGTTTCTCGGTTCTCAAGCACTTCAAGCTTACGTTCATGCGGGGCATAGCTTGTGTAAAATTTGAGGCGGATGCAATGCCTAGTCTCTGGAAGCTCAAGCTAGTTTTCGATGCAATCCCCCCAATGGACCAACAGTGGAAAACATATGCACATAGTACGGCATTAATCAACATCGATTATATGCCAGGCCTTAGAGAGATCTCCACAAAATTTGGGGGTGCAGCTGCTGATCTGGAGTATGTCTCCATGATTGGCATAGTTAGCAATCATCCGAGCAACCCTATAATTGGAGTGCAATTAGCGGATTCTGGTTCCTATGGCAACGAGAGCACCAAGACAGAAATGACAACCGAATAAGGTGGTTCAATCTTCTTGTAGCTAGGAGTACTAGCACAGGTCGGTTTCAGGTGCTATAAGTAAAGAGCAGATAATCTGGTGGCGCGGAAATTGCTGTCCTGGCTTTCGCTTGCATTGAGTTTGTGAATCATGCATGTTGGGGGAATGTCTTGAATCCACTTAGGCTATTGCCTGTTGTAACTTGATACACATCATCATCTGCATGTTGTTGTTCGTGTGTGAACTGTTAAGTTGTTGACAAACTGTCAGCTGATAATATATGTTCCTTATGTGTTTTTTCCAAAGAAATTTGGTCCTTACGAACATCATTCGATTATACAAGTCTAGTTAGTAGCAGACACATGGTTCGCCAGAAGATAATGCAGGGGTACTAGCCAATTGAAAAAAAAAATAGCATGCTATGACAAATTGCTGTCCTGGCTTTCGCTTGCATTGAGTTTGTGAAGCATGTTGGGGAAATGTCTTGAGTCCTCTTAGGCATATTGCCTGTTGTAACTTGATACACATTATCATCTGCATGTTTTTGTTCATGTGAGCTGTTACGTTCTTGATACACATTTAGCTGATAATATATGTTTCTTATCTGTTTTTTCCCAAAGAAATTTGGATCTTACGAACATCTTTATACAAGTCTAGTTAGTAGCAGACATGGTTCGCCAGAAGATAATGCAGGGGTACTAGCCAATTGGAAAAAAAAATTAGCGTGGCCCTTAAAATACGCAATTAACATGCTATATCACACTGTAGCGTACTATTAGCAAGAAATTCTACACTAATTGATTTGGCAAGAATAGCTTAGAACGTTATAGTGTGCTACTAGCGGCGCTGTAGCACGGTTTAAGATTGTGGAAACGAAACCACACTTAGAAGTTGGCCTGGCCAAAGCAAAGGGAAAAGAAAAGAAAAGAAAAGAAGATGGCCATGATAGATTGATGAATGGGGAAGGAAAACCTGAACTATCCAAGCAAGATAGCGAGAGAGAAAGTCGCCAAGCAAGCTTGTTCTGACCAGGCTAATTTGTCATTCTGACCACTACTCCATGAGAGAAGGTGGGTGCAATCTCACCCTCTTTCTTTGATCCAGTGTTCCATTCTATTCCCTTCCGGAAGTAAGGTGTGGGTCCGCTTACTAATACATAGAGGGTACTGAACGATCGCTGGAACGGGGATATGGGAGAGACCAACCACTAGAGATCAACAAGGCGGCCGGCATATGCGCTGCAGACGCCGACAGTAAGGAAAAGTAGACCATGGAAGGTCGTCCCCACTTGGGTCCCACGAAGGCCACCGCCACCGCGTTGCCGTGTCACACAACCGGTGACTTGCCCAGTTCGCGTGGGCGGAGACCAGCCTCACCGTCTTCCAGCGTTCCAAAGCGAGGCCGGAAGCCACTCTTCCCCTCACCTCCGGGGCTCACGGCTGTCCGATGAGTCGGGCTGCCGGACATAGCGAAGACATGGCTGGGGAATGGGGCTCAGCCGCGGTCGGCGATAGGCTAGGGTAGCCTAGGCTAGCCTAGTCCGCTATAGTCTATCCGAAATGTACTACGGTTTATATGAAAAACATCAGGTTTGCACGAGTTTGTCAGGTTTGTTCAAATCCGCTCTCAAATGTATGCAGCTACGGTTAGATGCCCGGCTCCCGCATCAGTGGCAGCGTCCCCCCGGTCCGCGGATGGTGGTATCCAGTTTGCGGGTCAATGTTAGAGATCTCATACTCCCCTTAGCATTTTGTGCCTGCCCATTGGTTATGCACACTAATAGTTTTGTAACATGTTGATATATAGCTGGACCTCAGTTGACGTACGTATGGAGTAGAAAGTTGACGTATATTGTTTTAGTGCCTGATGTATGTGATCCTGTTAGAAGAAGCATTCCTCCACATGTACGCGTCACGTGGTCTGCTCACAACTTGGAAATTTGTGTACTAGAAAAACTGAAGGCTTGATAAGATTAACAACTTGAGGAAAATATGGAAGACTTGGCTTGCTAATTTAGTTGAAGACTTAGTGATGAAGTCACATACGAAACATCCATGCAGAAATTGCGTCGGCGCGCAATGATGTCACTGAAGCCTGAACACGCACAATAATCCTGCATGTATCCTCCTATAAGTAAACGCATATATCCATTATTCACTTGCACTGCATTTCCAACTAACAATGTGTATGCGTAGTGAGCTGATACCAAAGTATTATGTTTGAGATGCTTTGGACTTCAGATGAACTTTAATAATAGATCCGAATCATTTTTGCACAAGAAATATTTTGGATGTATGTATCGTGACGCTAGCGACGTGTCAAGAAAATTTGAAAGAAGCTACAGATGTAGATCATCTGATCATTTTCGTAGTAGATCGATGTTTACATGGCCCGAACCCTAAGAAATCTGCTAAGTTGACATTCACGATTTTCGGTGCGATGACCTGACTGAGATCTGAGGACACAAAATAATGTACCCCATAAGCCTGCAGGAGAGAGAGAAATACGTAGGGAGTTGTGACTGGCTCGTATATACATCAGGACTCGAGGCAAATTTGACTTGATACTTGTTAAAGAGACCCCAATAATTAATTAAGTCACGTACAGCAATAATGCAGCAAAATAATCCGGCCCAATGGCTCGAGTCACACTTGACTTGATACAGTCATTATCTCCATCTCCTCCTATAAGTATACACATTCAGTTGCATAACATTGCATCCATCTCCAAATTCCCAGTCACTGAAACTAGCCCTTCCTCCATCACTAGCTACTCTTCCTTAGCCATTCAAAATGGAGGCCACCATCGTCCCTACAATGGTGATCGCCGCCCTCTTCCTCTCCCTCTTCCTTTTCCTCAGAGCCACCTCCTGGTGTGGCCACAAACACTACAACCTCCCGCCAGGTCCGAAACCTTGGCCCATCATTGGCAACTTCGACCTCATCGGCGCGCTGCCGCACCGCTCCATCCACGAGCTCTCCAAAAAGTACGGCCCGCTCATGCACCTCCGCTTCGGCTCGTTCCCCGTCATCGTCGGCTCCTCGGTCGACATGGCCAGGTTCTTCCTCAAGACCCAGGACATCCTCTACGTCGACCGCCCCAAGACAGCCTCCGGCAAGCACACAACCTACAACTACCGTGACATGACGTGGTCCCCTTATGGAGCCTACTGGCGCCAGGCGCGCCGCATCTGCTTCACCCAACTCTTCAGCGCACGCCGCCTCGCATCGATGGAGCACATCCGTGCTGACGAGGTGGGCGCGCTGGTGCGGGGCATATATGCGGCGTCTCGGCCCATGCGTGTTGTGCATCTCGGTAGGGACCACATGTCGACGCTGAGCTTGAACGTGATCACGCGGATGGTGATGGGGAAGCGGTTGTTCGCCGACGGCGCGTCCGAGGGGCCGATGCCGTCGATGGAGGTGTTCCGGCGGATGTTGGATGAGCTCTTCCTGCTCAATGGCGTGCTCAACATCGGCGACTGGATACCGTGGCTGGACTGGATGGACCTCCAGGGTTACGTGCGGCGGATGAAAAAGGTGGGGAAGGTGTTCGACACATTCATGGAGCACATACTCGATGAGCACATCCTAGGCAAGCAGCGGCGCCGTGAAGGCGAGGCGGCGAGGGACATGGTGGACGTGCTCATGGACATCGCCGATGACCCCACCCTCGAGGTCCAGTACGGCCGTATCGGTGTGAAGGCCTTCACGCAGGACCTCATCGCGGGGGGCACCGAGAGCACCACCGTCACCGTGGAATGGGCCATGTCAGAGCTCATGAGGAGGCCCGCCGCCTTTGATGCGGCCACCGAGGAGCTCGACCGCGTTGTTGGTCGTGGCCGCTGGGTGACTGAGAAGGACATGCCAAACCTGCCCTACATTGAGGCAATCGTGAAAGAATCCATGCGCATGCACCCCATCGTGCCGCTCCTCATCCCGCGCATGGCCCGAGAGGACGCCACTATTGATGGCTACGACGTCCCCAAGGGTGCGCGTGTGCTCATCAACGTGTGGGCCATCGGGCGGGACCCGGAGTTGTGGGACGCGCCGGAGGAGTTCATGCCGGAGAGGTTCATGGGGAGCAAGATGGGTGTGATAGGGCAGGATCTTGAGCTGCTGCCGTTTGGGACCGGTAGACGGATGTGCCCCGGCTACAACCTCGGCCTGAAGGTGGTGCAGTTGAGCTTGGCGAACCTGCTGCACGGCTTCACCTGGAGGCTGCCGGAGGGGGTGAGGAAAGAGGATCTGAGCATGGAGGAGGTGTTTGGGCTGTCCACCGGCCGCAAATACCCGCTGCAGGCTGTCGCCGAGCCAAAGCTCCCTGATCATCTCTATGTTTGAGTTCTAACACACCATGCACGTGCTATGCTTTATGATAATAGTAGTATGTACTCTGTCCATTTGTCACGAAATATGAGGCCACTTGCGCTTGGAAAAATTATGAGCTGTTGTGTGAGGCACTTCCCTTGCATGGCTAGCCAGGAAAAGAAGTAAAGAACTTGATCTTTGGATAGATCTTGATTTGCCAAATAAGCCGCTTGAAGGGGGAGTCAATCCTCCCCATGAACTGGATCTGGGACGAGACTTGCCTGCTCCCCGCGTGTGTGCCCATCCGTGCTCCCGCATACGTGGCATGATTTGATTGGTACAAAATAAGGCCCGGCCCCACCCCTTTAAAATCAGGGGTAGAGATGATTAGATTAGAAAGAAAAAAGGAAAAAGGACAACCGTAGGATGAAGTGGGAGCACGGATGGGAGCATGGGGAGGAAGCAGGCAAGCCGGATCCCTGGATCTGGATGTGATGGGCAGAGCTAGCCGCGTATTGTTTATCGACTGTCAAATTCCTTTCCATCCTATCATGTTCAACCGAGTGCATGATGGCAGAAGACTTTGTGCCAGAGATCGATGTACTCACGAAGAACCTCGGCACCCGGTTGGGCTTGATCACTGAGGGAGTCCTGGACTAGGGGGTGTCCGGATAGCCGGACTATCGATATCCGCCGGACTCCAAGACTACGAAGATAGAAGATTGAAGACTCCGGCTCGTGTCCGGATGGTACTTTCCTTGGCGTGGAAGGCAAGCTTGGCGATACGGATATGTAGATCTCCTACCATTGTAACCGACTCTGTGTAACCCTAGCCTCCTCCGGTGTCTACATAAACCGGAGGGCTTTAGTCCGTAGGACAACATACATCTCAACAATCATACCATAGGCTAGCTTCTAGGGTTTAGCCTCCTTGATCTCGTGGTAGATCTACTCTTGTACTACCCATATCATCAATATTAATCAAGCAGGACGTAGGGTTTTACCTCCATCGAGAGGGCCCGAACCTGGGTAAAAACATTGTGTCCCTCGTCTCTTGTTACCATCCGCCTAGACGCACAGTTCGGGACCCCCTACCCGAGATCTGCCGGTTTTGACACCGACATTGGTGCTTTCATTGAGAGTTCCTCTGTGTCGTCACCGATAGGCTTGATGGCATCTTCAATCAACAACGCTGTCCAGGGTGAGACTTTTCTCCCCGGACAGATCTTCGTATTCGGCGGCTTCGCCCTGCGGGCCAATTCACTTGGCCATCTGGAGCAGATCGAAAGCTACGCCCCTGGCCGTCAGGTCAGATTTGGAAGCTTAAACTTCACGGCTGATGTCCGCGGAGACTTGATCTTCGACGGACTCGAGCCACAGCCGAGCACGCCTTTGTGGACGATGGGCATGATCTAGCTCGCCGCTGAACAGTGCCTTGGTGGTCGCGACACGGATCAGCTTCGCCATTAGCCCGAGCCGATCGCCAGATCAAGGGCGGTGGATAGACGCTACAGGGGCTTCAACATCCACGGCGATGGAGCGAACACCTATCTTGTCCCCGCGAAACTCGTGATTCGAGACGCCGGACTCCTTGTCGGACTCAACCTCCCGCGCCCCTACCAATCGATCAGGATTGGGCGCCGGTTATGGAATTCACCACCGCGGACATATTCCAACACTCGCCTTTCGGCGATATCCTGAATTCATTGAAGCATCTCTCGTTATCGGGAGAGTCCTGGCCGGACTATGGCCAGGATGGTTGGAGTACGGACGACGAAGAAATTCAGAGCCCACCCACCACCCACTTTGTAGCCACTGTCGAGGATTTACCGACATGCTAGACTTCGACTCCGACGACATCGACGCTATGGACGGCGATGCGGAGGCGAACAGAGCCAGCACCTACGGTAATCGAAGGCCACCTCGTCATATGACGTATACATGGTGGATACCCCAAAAGAAGGGGATGGCGAAGAAGCAGTGGAGGCAGATTCTTCAAAGAAGCAGCCCAAACGCCGGCGTCAGCGGTGCCGCTCTAAATCCCGCCACAGTAAGAATGGAGATTCCGGCACAGGAGACAATAACACTCCAGAGAGCGCCGAAGACAATCCCCTCCAGCAAGACTCAGCGCAGAAGGATGCAGAAGCAAGCCCCCACGAGAGGGCGGCAGACGAAGGGGTTGAGGACGATAACTATATGCCTCCCTCCGAAGACGAAGCAAGCCTCAACGATGATGAATTCGTTGTACCTGAGGATCCCGTCAAACAAGAGCGCTTCAAGCGCAGGCTTATCGCCACAGCAAACAGCCTAAAGAAAAAGCAGCAACAGCTTCAAGCTGATCAGGACCTGCTGGCCGATCGATGGACCGAGGTCCTCGCGGCCGAAGAGTATAAACTCGAACGTCCCTCCAAAAGTTACCCAAGATGCAAGCTGCTCCCCCGATTAGAGGAGGAAGCATACATGCCTCCATCACCAGCGCACGATATGGCTGACCGACCACCCCGTGGTCGTGACAGAGAGGCATCCAGGCCCCCAACCAAGACCGTACCCCGGCATCGCTCCAAAAGTACGAAGCCAAGAGGGAACGCGCCGGACTTGCGAGACATATTGGAGGACAAAGCAAGGCAGTCCAGATCCATCTATGGATCACGTGGGCGCCCTACGACCCACGACGAACACCGTCGTGCCGGATACAATAACCCCGGCCGGGCCGAACACAGCAGACAGCGCTCTCTCGAGCTGCGTCGCGATATCGCTCAATACAGGGGCGCCGCACACGCGTTATGCTTCACTGATGAAGTAATGGATCATCAGATCCCCGAAGGGTTTAAACTCGTAAACATCGAATCTTACGATGGCACAACAGACCCCGCGGTGTGGATCGAAGACTACCTTCTCCACATCCATATGGCCCGCGGCGACGATCTCCACGCCATCAAGTACCTACCACCCAAGCTTAAAGGACCAGCTCAGCATTGGCTTTACAGCTTGCCCGCAGAGTCAATTGGGTGTTGGGAAGACCTGGAGGCCGCATTCCTTGATAAATTCCAAGGCACATATGTGTGACCACCAGACGCCGATGACCTAAGCCAACTCATTCAGCAGCCAGACGAATCGGCCAGACAATTCCGGACACGGTTCTTGACGAAGAAAAATCAAATCGTCGATTGTCCGGATGCAGAGGCCCTTGCAGCCTTCAAACATAACATCCGGGACGAATGGCTAGCCCGGCACCTGGGGAAGGAAAAGCCGAAATCCATGGCAGCCCTCACATCGTTAATGACCCGCTTTTGTGCGGGAGAGGATAGCTGGCTAGCCCGCAGCAACAATCTCCGCAAAAATTCTGGCAGTCCGGATACTAAGGACAACAACGGCAGGTCACGTCGAATCAAAAACAAGCGCCGCATTAACGGCGATGATAAGGAGGATACGGCAGTCAATGCCGGATTCCGAGGCTCTAAACCCGGTCAGCGGAAGAAGCCATCTAAAAGAACCACTCCGGGTCCGTCCAATCTGGACCGAATACTCGACCGCTTATGCCAGATACATGGCACCTCTGAAAAGCCAGCTAATCACACCAATAGATATTGTTGGGTGTTCAAGCAGGCTGGCAAGTTAATTGCCGAAAATAATGACAAGGGGCTAAATAGCGACGACGAGGAAGAGACCCGGCCGCGAACAATAGAGGACAGAAGGGTTTCCCCCCTGAAAGAACATGCGGTGCCCCCATGTTTGGTTTTGGTAATTGATGACAATCTCTATGGACTAATGGTTGCCTTGAGTTATATTTGAAGGGTTTGTCCATAGGCTTTTCTTGGAGTCCATTTGTTGGTTTCAAGGAGAGTTTGTGATGACCACGGTGCTATTAAGGAATTATCCAAAGATTGGTCATGTCAGTGTTGAGCTTATTGCAAGCATGTCTTGAAGAAAAAAGATTGTGTGATCATTCATGTCTACCTTCAAGACATCATTCAATGAAGAGAGTTGAAAGATTCAACACACAAAGCGCACAAGATGTACCGAGGATCAAGTGATCCCATGGCATGGTAAGCATTGTCCATTACGCTTTGTGTGCTAACCCATGGTCTTCGTGAGAGTTCCTTGTGGGGTTAGGTTGCGGTGTGCAAGTTCAAGTGATGCATCACGAAGAGATCAAGTCCTTGAAGCTTGCCGTCCATTGTGGTGACAATGGACTTGTGAAGATGAGCGGAAGAGTGTCTCACCCATAGTGGAGTATGGGGGAGCAATCAACTAGTCTTCATCGAGCCATCGCAATCAAGAAAGGTGGTCCATCTTGAGGAGGAGTAGATCGTCATCATCTAGGTCAAGTGGACTTTGTGCAAGGCAAAGGTTTGCCCTTGATAGGTTCTCCATTTTACCGGTCTCATGGTAGTTGTGGGAGACCGGGTTATAGGATCGATTGCCGTACTATCAAGGGGGGCTCTCGATGAGTTGCTTGATCGTATCGTTCGTAGAGAGCTCAAACCATTGCATCCTTGCATCATCTTTATTGGTTCTTGTTTGGTTCTTCTCCTTGTGAGATCTGGAGCTCTTGGTCATTTTCATGACAAACTCGAGTTCATCGAAAACGGAGTTTACATGCATCTTCTATGATGTTTTCGATGTTGGAGGCTCTGCCGGTTCTTCTCTGTTGGAGGTTTCTCTCCTCTTTTGTTAGGCATACCTCTCCTCTGTTTTGATGCTACTCGTCTTCCTCTATCCAACAAGCTTGAGTTTGCTCAATTCGGAGCTCATTTGCAGAAGTTATGGCAGTTCTGGTTTTAGTGTTTCCATCTGTTGTCTTCTTTGCAAAATGAAGGACTCCTAGTGTTGCTGATTTGGGGCATGCGGTAGTACTGCTCTCCGGAGCGGTAGTACCGCAGACCCATGCGGTAGTACCGCTCTGTGGGAGCGGTAGTACCGTGGCCTCGGCGAGGCGCCTTGTTGTTCGAAGCGGTAGTAGGGCGGATGTAATTTTTACATCCGCGCCTCTACGTGTAGTTCAGCGCCACGAGCGCTTGGTAGTACCGTGGGCTCGCCAGCTGAGCAGCATGAGCGAAGTAGGGCGGATGTAATTTTTACATCCGCGCTTACTGTGATAGTACCGCTCTTCGTGTGCGGTAGTACCGCGTCAATTTTTTTGCAGTCCTCCTCGGAAGTAGGTACGGAAGTAATTTTTACGTCCGTGCCTTCTCGCACCTAGTGTTGCTCGCCTTACGGTAGTACCGTGAGGGCGCGGTAGTACCGCCGGCGGTTCTATCGCTCGTTGCCTGCAACAGCCTTCACTGCCAGAGCTGCACATGCGGTAGTACCGCAACTGCAGCGGTAGTACTGCTGCCAATCAGCGGTAGTACCGCAGCTCCTTGCGGTAGTACCGCGCCGTGCGGGCTGAGTGAGGGGATAACGGTTGGATTTTCTCCCCACCTATAAAAGGGGGTCTTCTTCCCCATTGGGAAAAAAATCCCTTTGAGCTCGTTCTTGCCCCCGTTGTTGACCTTCTTCGAGCTTGCTAACTCTCAATCCCTCCATGGATTCTTGCTAGTTTTTGAGGGAAAAGAGAGAGGAGATCTAGATCCACATTTCCACCAATCACTTTCTCCTCTATGTGAGGGGAACCCCTTGGATCTAGTTCTTGGAGTTCTTGGTGTTCTCCTTTTCGTTCTTCCTCTCATTTTCCTCCCTAGCATTAGTTGCTTTGGTGGGATTTGGGAGAGAAGGACTTGGGCACTCCGTGTGCCCTTGCCATTGCATTTGGTGCATCGGTTTGAGTTCTCCACACGATACGTGGAAGTTACAAGTTGAGAAGCTTATTACTCTTGGGTGCTTGGTGCCCTTGAGCTTGTTTATCTTGGGTGCTTGGGCCCCTAGTCGGTTGGTGGTGTTCGAGCTCAATCATTGTGGTGTAAAGCTCCGGCAAGCGTCGGGTCTCCAATTAGGTTGTGGAGATCGCCCGAGCATTTTGACGGCACCGTGACCGCCCCAAGGGTTGCCAAAGTGTACGGGTTCGGTGACCGCCCCAAGGGTCGCCATTTGTACGGGTTCGGTGACCGCCTCAAGGGTCCCTTAGTGGAATCACGGCATCTTGCATTGTGCGAGGGCGTGAGGAGATTACGGTGGCCCTAGTGGCTTCTTGGGAGCATTGTGCCTCCACACCGCTTCAAACGGAGATTAGCATCCGCAAGGGTGTGAACCGGGATACATCGTCGTCTCCGCGTGCCTCGGTTATCTCTTACCCGAGCCCTTTACTTATGCACTTTACTTTGTGATAGCCATATTGTTCTTTGTCATATATCTTGCTATCACATAGTTGTTTATCTTGCTTAGCATAAGTTGTTGGTGCACATAGGTGAGCCTAGTTGCTTTAGGTTTTGTGCTTAACAAATTAACCGTTAGGTTTATTCCGCATTTGTTCAAGCCTAAACCGTAATTATTTTAAAACGCCTATTCACCCCCCCCCCCTCTAGGCGACATCCACGATCTTTCACCCCCACAAGTGCGGACGGTGAATATGATATACGCGACCCATATACCCAAGAGGGAGAGGAAACGCGCACTACGGGACGTCTATGCGATGGAGCCAGTCGCCCCAAAGTTCAACCCATGGTCCTCTTGCCCGATCACTTTCGATCGAAGAGACCATCCGACTAGCATACGCCATGGCGGATTCGCCGCATTGGTTTTAGACCCGATCGTCGATGGGTTCCACCTCACGAGAGTCCTGATGGACGGCGGTAGCAGCCTGAACCTGCTTTATCGAGGATACGGTCGCAAAATGGGCATAGACCCATCAAGGATTAAACCTACAAAGACAACCTTTAAAGGTGTCATCCTGTGAGTGGAAGCCAATCAGATAGGCTCACCACACCGAAGTGGTCTTCGGATCCCCGGATAATTTCCGAAGCGAAGAGTTAATCTTCGACATAGTCCCGTTTCGCAGCGGCTATCACGCTCTGCTCGGACGAACCGCGTTTGCAAAATTCAACGCGGTGCCGCATTATGCATACCTAAAGCTCAAGATGCCAGGCCCTCATGGAGTCATCACGGTCAATGGAAATACGAACGCCCTTCGAACGGAGGAACATACTGCGCTCTCGCGCGAAATCTGAGCAGCCTTCTCGGGCAATTCTCGAGTCCATGATCAAAAGCGGATCTGACAAAGCGGCGCCGGAGCAACACCAACCAAGACCACCCGCGCGATCGAGCATCGCCAGAGCAATGCGGCCCCAACCCTCACCCGCGCATAATCGCAAGAATAACACTCCGCGTACATCATTACGCTTTGGAGATACCATGGGTGCAGGGAAAGGGGCACGATCACAATGGATCCAGAGTGCGGCTCGACCACACCAGGGGCTCACAAGTGCGCCTCCCTTCCTTTTTATTTTTTCTTCTTATTTTATGTGCACAGGACTCTGTCAACCAGAAGCCCTGTCCGGTGGCGAACCTGCCGAACTCATGATACAACAGTCAGGGACTAAAGAAGGCCGCGACGAACATTCAGGTGGTCTCAATTACGAGCATTAAATTCGATTATATACACCAAGTCTGCAGCTCATCCACGGAGGGGACACGCTTATTTAGTCCAAATCCTCGCTATCAAGACTATTTGTATCAGTCCGATCTATTATCAGACTTTCTTTTATAAATAATGAAGCACCTTTTTATTACAATTGCGTTATCTTTTATATATGTTCATTATATGACATCTTGCACCCGTATATTTTGGTACGGCCGAATATGCCAGGGGCTTCTGTTCCCCACATTATGGTGTGATTAAGTCCGAACACTTTCACAAGTGCGGCACCCCGAACTTATAGCATTATATGAATCGGCTCCGAATCATGTCTTGGGTCAATAGTTGGGTTTGCCCGGCTCCCATGTTTTGGTGCCTTACGCCGTTCCGTCGGCTAAGGTAGTTTGGGAGAACCATCTGCGATTGCGCCCGGTTGAGCCGGGTTAATGCCTCGATGAGAAAGCTAAAACTGGCGGCATGATAAGGCGAGAGACTGGTCGCTGTTCGAGAGGTTTTTTCGGGTCATAAAGACTCACGCCGCTTGAAGGAAGTTCGGACGATGTCGAAGAAGCGTGGATAGCGCCCGGATTGGTCTTCGAATACCGTGGGCTTCACCAAATTTAAAATTATAGAATTCTCTGGCTAAGTGAGAGTGTTCAAGCATTATAAGTCCGGTTGCCTCGTTCGTTGTGTTGAGCGCCTCCCTCGATGGACCCAACAATGGGAACAAGAGTGCTCATGTTTATCCCGAACACCCCAGCACTCGCGGCTTGGGGGCTGAAGCCAACGACTTGCCATCTCTCAGATTTTATAAATGGCCGCACAGAAGGTAATATTTTGAATTAAACAAGTGTTGCTCATGGCGCATATGAAGCGAAGTTTTCAAAGGCACTGAGGATAAACATACTGGTGAGTTCACTCAAAATTACATCTCGGGAGCACTCATACGCAATATCGCAGGCTCCCTTCAGACAATCTTATAGTACTTCTCCGGCGTGCGATACTCCTTGCCTGGCGGCGGTGGGTCCGTGAGAAGCTTCTCCGCATCCAATTTGCCCCATTGCACCTTTATGCGGGCAAGGGCACGACGAGCGCCTTCAATGCAGGCGGAGCGCTTGACTACATCCAGCCTGGGGCACGCATCCACCAGTCGCCGCACTAGGCCAAAGTAGCTTCCAGGCATGGCCTGTCCAGCCATACCGGACTATGAGGCCCTTCATGGCCTCCTCGGCTACCTTAGGAGTTCGACCACTGCTTCACTGGTCGCTTGGGGGCACCGGATGGCCGGCCTCGAATACTAAGACCGAAGACCTTCTCCGTCGAGCTCCCTCCTCGCCATGATAGAATGCGGCGGCATCGACGCACCACTGGCAGATCTGCAAGCGCCCCTGGAGAGCTCCGAATTCGGGTAAGTGTCAGGTAGTTTACATTAACATGCCTGCTTTGCATGAAAAATGCCTTACCCGCCGCTATCTTCTTTATGTCCTCAACCTCCTGAAGGGACTTATGGGCCTCGGCCTTGGCGGACTTGGCACTTTCGAGAGCCGAGGCAAGCTCGGACTCTCGAGTCTTGGAGTCACGCTCCAAACCCTCATGTTTTTCCATGAGAGCCTGGAGCTCTTGCCGAACTTCCGCCACCCGTGCCTCTTGCTTTTCTCGCTCAGCCCGCTCCGTGGCCGCATTGCGTTCGGCCGCGGACACGGCATCCTTTAGGGCTGCCACCTCGTTAGTGGCCCCTGCAATACACATATTATCCTTGTTAATTTTGTTTGCAACCAAAATCCTTTTCTGTAAGGTACTTATTCAAAGAGGTGTTACTCACCTTCTTTCTCCTCGAGCTGCTTCTTCGCATGGTCGAGCTCTTGCTCGGACCGCTCGAGGTTCTTCTTCACCATCTCGACCTCCGCCGTCAACGCGGCGGAGGTCAGCAGCGCAGCCTGCAAACCCATATTGACACATTTTTAGCAACCTGCGTATATCTTGTTAGATCGTCAGTCCGGCTTTTCTTCCCGAACATCGAACTAAGCATCAGGGGCTACTGTCTATGCGGTATTACATTACATAATTTTAACTTCTTACCTCAAAGCCTGTTAAAAAAGACTGCTGAAGCTTGGTCAGCCCGCTTTGGCGAGCTGAACCTTCTCAATCACCGCACTCATGGCGGTGCGGTGTTCTTCCTCGATGGAAGCGCCTTTAAGCGCCTCCAACAGGTTATCGGCGCCCGGTTGGGCCGGAGGCCGCCGGCGTCCGATCTTGCCCTTCTTCCGAAGGGGCCGCTTGCGGACTCTGGAACCATTGCGGGTTCGGCAGAGAGTCCGCCGAAGTCCGGAGGTCGCTGACGGCGCCTCCGAGCCTCCTTCGATGGGTCCTCTTTGGGATCCCACCTCGGCGTCCTCGTCGGGCGTGGGGTAAGCGATCGGGATGGAATTCACATCCGACGAGGCCAATGACCCGCTCGATGAGTCGGGGAGATCATCCTTGGCCGGACTACGGACAGAATGCGGCGTTAGAAGGATACTATGTGACATGAAAAGTACGGCATATAAATGATCAGGATAATTACGATCCTGCCGGACGCCTGGCCCTTGGAGGCCATGAAGGAAATATGCCCTAGAGGCAATAATAAAGTTATTATTTATTTCCTTATTACATGATAAATGTTTATTATTCATGCTAGAATTGTATTAACCGGAAACATAATACATGTGTGAATACATAGACAAACAAAATGTCACTAGTATGCCTCTACCAGACTAGCTTGTTAATCAAAGATGGTTAAGTTTCCTAACCATAGACAAAGGAGTTGTCATTTGATTAACAAGGTCACATCATTAGTCGAATGATCTGATTGACATGACCCATTCCATTAGCTTAGCACCCGATCGTTTAAGTATGTTGCTATTGCTTTTATCCATGACTTATACTGTTCCTATAACTATGAGATTATGCAACTCCCGTTTGCCGGAGGAACACTTTGGGTACTACCAAACGTCACAACGTAACTGGGTGATTATAAAGGAGTACTACAGGTGTCTCCAAAGTCAAATGTTGGGTTGGCGTATTTTGAGATTAGGTTTTGTCACTCCGATTGTCGGAGAGGTATCTCTGGGCCCTCTCGGTAATACACATCACTTAAGCCTTGCAAGCATTACAACTAATGAGTTAGTTGCAAGATGATGTATTACGGAACGAGTAAAGAGACTTGCCGATAACGAGATTGAACTAGGTATTGGATACCGACGATCGAATCTCGGGCAAGTAACATACCGATGACAAAGGGAACAAACGTATATTGTTATGCGGTCTGACCGATAAAGATCTTCGTAGAATATGTAGGAGCCAATATGGGCATCCAGGTCCCGCTATTGGTTATTGATCGGAGACGTGTCTCGGTCATGTCTACATTGTTCAAGAACCGTAGGGTCCGCACGCTTAAGGTTTCGATGACGGTTATATTATGAGTTTGTGTATTTTGATGTACCAAAAGAGTTCGGAGTCCCGGATGTGATCACGGACACGACGAGGAGTCTCGGAATGGTCGAGACGTAAAGATTGATATATTGGACGGCTATGTTCGGACATCGGAATGGTTCAGTGGTTTGGATAATCTGGAGTGCCGGAGGGGTTACGGAACCCCGGGAAGTAATGGGCCTTAATGGGCCATGAGGGAGAGAGAGGGCTGCGCCGGGAGGTGGCGCCCCCATGAGGAGTCCGGGTGGACAAGGAGGCGCAGCCCCTTTCCTCTCCCTCTCCTCTCCTTCCTTCCCCTTCCCTCCTAGTTGGACTAGGAAGGGAGTCCTACTCCCACTAGGAGGAGGACTCCCCCTCCTGGCGCGCCCTCTAGGGCCGGCCGGCCCTCCCCCTTGCTCCTTTATATACGGGGGCAGGGGGGCACCCTAGAACAGACAAGTTGATCCTTGAGATCGTTCCTTAGCCGTGTGCGGTGCCCCCCTCCACCATAATCCACCTCGGTCATATCGTAGTGGTGCTTAGGCGAAGCCCTGCGTCGGTAGAACATCAAGATCGTCACCACGCCGTCATGCTGACGGAACTCTCTCCCCGGAGCTTTGCTGGATCGGAGCCCGAGGAGCGTCACCGAGCTGTACGTGTGTCAAGAACTCGGAGGCGCCGGAGTAACGGCGCTGGGATCGGTTGGATCGCGAGGAGAACGTACGACTACTTCCTCTATGTTGTGATCGCTTCGCCGGTCTCACGAGGGTACGAGACAACACTCTCCCTCTCGTTGCTATGCATCACCATGATCTTGCGTGTGCGTAGGAAATTTTTGAAATTACTACGTTCCCCAACAAAGGGTATCGAGCCTAGGTTTTATGGTTTGATGTTTTGCACGAGTAGAACACAAGTGAGTTGTGGACGATACAAGTCATCCGCCTACCAAAGCATGTCATACTTTGGTTCAGCGGTATTGTTGGATGAAGCGGCCGGACCGACATTACGCAGACGCTTACGCGAGACTGGTTCTACCGCCGTGCTTTGCACAAAGGTGGCTAGCGGTGTCGGTTTCTCCAACTTTAGTTGAACCGAGTGTAGCTACGCCCGGTCCTTGAGAAGGTTAAAACGAGTCTATTTGTGAAGTATCGTTGTGGTTTTGATGCGAGGTGAGATTGGTTCTTGCTTAAACCCGTAGCAGCCACGTAAAATTTGCAACAACAAAGTAGAGGACGTCTAACTTGTTTTTGCAGGGCATGTTGTGATGTGATATGGCCAAGACGTGATGCTATATTTTATTGTATGAGATTATCATGTTTTGTAACCTAAGTTATCGGCAATCGGCAGGAGCCATATGGTTGTCGCTTTATTGTATGAAATGCAACATACTGTAATTGCTTTACTTTATCACTAAGCGGTAGCGATAGTCGTAGAAGCAATAGATGGCGTAAACGATAACGATGCTACGATGGAGATCAAGGTGTCGCGCCAGTGACGATGGTGATCACGACGGTGCTTCGAAGATGGAGATCACAAGCACAAGATGATGATGGCCATATCATATCACTTATATTGATTGCATGTGATGTTTATCCTTTATGCATCTTATCTTGCTTTGATTGACGGTATTATTTTAAGATGATCTCTCACTAAAATTATCAAGTAGTGTTCTCCCTGAGTATGCACCGTTGCCAAAGTTCGTCGTGCCGAGACACCACGTGATGATCGGGTGTGATAAGCTCTACGTCCATCTATAACGGGTGCAAGCCAGTTTTGCACACGCAGAATACTCAGGTTATACTTGACGAGCCTAGCATATGCAGATATGGCCTCGGAACACGGAGACCGAAAGGTCGGCGTGAATCATATAGTAGATATGATCAACATAGTGATGTTCACCATTGAAAACTACTCCATCTCACGTGATGATCGGTTATGGTTTAGTTGATTTGGATCACGTGATCACTTAGATGACTAGAGAGATGTCTGTCTAAGTGGGAGTTCTTAAGTAATATGATTAATTGAACTTAAATTTATCATGAACTTAGTACTGCTAGTATCTTGCTTGTCTATGTTTGTTTGTAGATAGATGGCTCGTCTTTGTTGTTCCGTTGAATTTTAATGCGTTCCTTGAGAAAGCAAAGTTGAAAGATGATGGTAGCAATTACGGATCGGGTCCGTAATCGAGGATTATCCTCATTGCTGCACAGAAGAGTTACGTCTGGAAGCACCGCTGGGTGCGAACTGCTTCTGATGTAACCGACGGCGTTAAGAACGTCTGGCGAGCAAAGCGATGACTACTCTATAGTTCGATGTGCCATGCTTTACGGCTTAGAACCGGGTCTTCAACGACGTTTTGAGCGTCATGGAGCATATGAGATGTTCCAGAGTTGAAGTTGATATTTCAACAGAATGCCCGGATTGAGAGATATGAAGTCTCTAATAAGTTCTATAGCTGCAAGATGGAAGAGAATGGGTGCATTAGTGAGCACATACTCGAATGTCCGGGTATTACAATCACTTGAGTCAACGGGAGTTAATCTTCCGGATGATTGTGTCATTGATGAAATTCTTCAATCACCGCCACCAAGCTACAAAGGCTTCATGATGAACTATAATATGCAAGGGTTAGTAAAGACTATGCCCGAGCTCTTCGCAATGCTAAAGGCATGGAGGTAGAAATCAAGAAAGAGCATCAAGTGTTGATGGTCAATAAGACCACTAGTTTCAAGAAGAAAGGCAAAGGGAAGAAGAAGGAACTTCAAGAAGAACAGCAAGCAAGTTGTTGCTCAGAGAAGAAACCCAAGTCGGACCTAAACCTGGCCGAGTGCTTCTACCGCAAGCGATCGGTCCTTTGAAGCGGAACTGCCCCAAGTATTTGGCGGATAAGAAGGATGGCAAGGTGAACAAAGGTATATGTGATATACATGTTATTGATGTGTACCTTACTAGAGCTCGCAGAGCACTGGGTATTTGATCTTGGTTACATTGCTAATATTTGCAACTCAAAATAGGGACTACGGATTAAGCGAACACTGGCAAAGGACGAGGTGACGATGCGCGTGGGAAATGGTTCCAAAGTCGATGTGATCGCGGTCGGCACGCTACCTCTACATCGACCTTCGGGATTAGTTTTAGACCTAAATAATTGTTATTTGGTGCCAGCGTTGAGCATGAACATTATATCTGGATCTTGTTTGATGCGAGACGGTTATTCATTTAAATCAGAGAATAATGGTTGTTCTATTTATATGAGTAATATCTTTTATGGTCATGCACCCTTGAAGAGTGGTCTATTTTTAATGAATCTCGATAGTAGTGATACACATATTCATAATGTTGAAGCCAAAAGATGCAGAGTTGATAATGATAGTGCAACTTATTTATGGCACTGCCGTTTAGGTCATATCGGTATAAAGCGCATGAAGAAACTCCATACTGATGGACTTTTGGAGTCACTTGATTATGAATCACTTGGAACTTGCGAATCGTGCCTCATGGGCAAGATGACTAAAACACCGTTCTCCGGTACTATGGAGAGAGCAACAGATTTGTTGGAAATCATACATACAGATGTATGTGGTCCGATGAATGTTGAGGCTTGTGGCGGATATCGTTATTTTCTCACCTTCACAGATGATTTAAGCAGATATGGGTATATCTACTTAATGAAACATAAGTCTGAAACATTTGAAAAGTTCAAAGAATTTCAGAGTGAAGTTGAAAATCATCGTAATAAGAAAATAAAGTTTCTACGATCTGATCGTGGAGGTGAATATTTGAGTTACGAGTTTGGTCTACATTTGAAACAATGCGGAATAGTTTCACAACTCACGCCACCCGGAACACCACAGCGTAATGGTGTGTCCGAACGTCGTAATCGCACTTTACTAGATATGGTGTGATCTATGATGTCTCTTACAGATTTACCGCTATCGTTTTGGGGATATGCTCTTGAGACGGCCGCATTCACGCTGAATAGAACACCGTCAAAATCCGTTGAGACGACACCTTATGAACTATGGTTTAGCAAGAAACCAAAGTTGTCGTTTCTTAAAGTTTGGGGATGCGATGCTTATGTGAAAAAGCTTCAACCTGATAAGCTCGAACCCAAATCGAAATGTGTCTTCATAGGATACCCAAAGGAGACAGTTGGGTACACCTTCTATCGAGAGATCCGAAGGCAAGACATTTGTTGCTAAGAATGGATCCTTTCTAGAGAAGGAGTTTCTCTCGAAAGAAGTGAGTGGGAGGAAAGTAGAACTTGATGAGGTAAGCTGCACCTTCTCCCTTATTGGAAAGTAGTTTATCACGTAAACCGGTTTCGCGACATCTACACCAAATAGTGAGGAAGTTGATGATGTTGATCATGAAACTTCAGATCAAGTTACTCTGAGAACCTCGTAGATCAACCGAGTAAGATCCACACCAAAGTGGTACGGTAATCCTGTTCGGAAATCATGCTACTAGATCATGATGAACCTCACGAACTATGAAGAAGCGATGGTGAGCCCAGATTCCACAAAATGGCTTGAGGCCATGAAATCTGAGATGGGATCCATGTATGAAAACAAAGTGTGGACTTTGGTTGACTTGCCCGAGGGGCGGCAAGCAATAGAAAACAAGTGGATCTTCAAGAAGAAGACCGACGACGACGGTAATGTTATCTACAAAGCTCGACTTGTCGCAAAGGGTTTTCGACAAGTTCAAGGGATTGACTACGATGAGACCTTCTCACCCGTAGCGATGCTTAAGTCTGTCCGAATCATGTTAGCAATTGCGCATTTTATGATTATGAAATTTGGCAAATGGATGTAAAACTGCATTCTGAATGGATTTACGGAAGAAGAGTTGTATATGATGCAACCAGAAGGTTTTATCGATCCAAAGGAGCTAACAAAGTGTGCAAGCTCCAGCGATCCATTTATGGACTGGTGCAAGCATCTCGGAGTTGGAATAAGCGCTTTGATTGTGTAATCAAAGCATTTGGGTTATCTGAGACTTTTGGAGAAGCTTGTATTTACAAGAAAGTGAGTGGGAGCTCAGTAGCATTTCGATATTATATGTAGATGACATATTACTAATCGGAAATGATATAGAATTCTGGATAGCATAAAGGGTACTTGAATGAGAGTTTTTCGATGAAGGACCTCGGTGAAGCTGCTTACATATTGGGCATCAAAATCTATAGAGATAGATCAAGGCGCTTAATTGGACTTTCACAAAGCACATACCTTGACAAAATTTTGAAGAAGTTCAAAATGGATCAAGCAAAGAAAGGGTTCTTGCCTGTGTTACAAGGTGTGAAGTTGAGTAAGACTCAATGTCCGACCACCGCAGAAGATAGAGAAAATGAAAGATGTTCCTATGCTTCACCATAGGCTCTATCATGTATGCAATCTTTGTGTACGGACTGATGTGTGCCTTGCTATTAGCTTAGCAGGAGGTACCAAAGTAATCCGAGTGGATCATCGGACAGCGGTCAAGAACATCCCCGGCACGAAAAGGACTAAGGATATGTTTCTCGTATATGGAGGTGACAAAGAGCTCATAAATGGCGGTTACGTTGATGCAAGCTTTGACACCGATCCGGACGATTCTAAATCGCAAACCGGATACGTATTTACACTAAGCGGTGGAGCTGTCGGTTGGTGCAGTTCTAAACAAAGCGTCGTGGCGGGATCTACATGTGAAGCGGAGTACATAGCAGCTTCGAAGCAGCTAATGAAGGAGTGCGGATGAAGGAGTTCATATCCGATCTAGGTGTCATACCTAGTGCATCGGGTCCAATGAAAATCTTTTGTGATAATCTTTGGAGCAATTGCTTTAGCGAAGGAATCCAGATTTCACAAGAGAACCAAACACATCAAGAGACGCTTCAATTCCATCCGGATTTGGTCGGTGGGAGACATAGAGATTTGCAAGATACATACGGATCTGAATGTAGCAGACCGTTGACTAAGCCTCTTCCACGAGCAAAACATGATCAACATCAAGACTCCATGGGTGTTAGAATCATTCTTGTGTAATCTAGATTATTGACTCTAGTGCAAGTGGGAGGATGAAGGAAATATGCCCTAGAGGCAATAATAAAGTTATTATTTATTTCCTTATTACATGATAAATGTTTATTATTCATGCTAGAATTGTATTAACGGAAACATAATACATGTGTGAATACATAGACAAACAAAATGTCACTAGTATGCCTCTACCGGACTAGCTTGTTAATCAAAGATGGTTAAGTTTCCTAACCATAGACAAAGGAGTTGTCATTTGATTAACAAGGTCACATCATTAGTCGAATGATCGATTGACATGACCCATTCCATTAGCTTAGCACCCGATCGTTTAAGTATGTTGCTATTGCTTTTATCCATGACTTATAATGTTCCTATAACTATGAGATTATGCAACTCCGTTTGCGGAGGAACACTTTGGGTACTACCAAAGCGTCCAACGAATCGGGTGATTATAAAGGAGTACTACAGGTGTCTCCAAAGTCAGATGTTGGGTTGGCGTATTTCGAGATTAGGTTTTGTCACTCCGATTGTCGGAGAGGTATCTCTGGGCCCTCTCGGTAATACACATCACTTAAGCCTTGCAAGCATTACAATTAATGAGTTAGTTGCAAGATGATGTATTACGGAACGAGTAAAGAGACTTGCCGATAACGAGATTGAACTAGGTATTGGATACCGACGATCGAATCTCGGGCAAGTAACATACCGATGACAAAGGGAACAAACGTATATTGTTATGCGGTCTGACCGATAAAGATCTTCATAGAATATGTAGGAGCCAATATGGGCATCAAGGTCCCTCTATTGGTTATTGATCGGAGACGTGTCTCGGTCATGTCTACATTGTTCTCGAACCGTAGGGTCCGCACGCTTAAGGTTTCGATGACGGTTATATTATGAGTTTGTGTATTTTGATGTACTGAAAGAGTTCGGAGTCCCGGATGTGATCACGGACACGACGAGGAGTCTCGGAATGGTCGAGACGTAAAGATTGATATATTGGACGGCTATGTTCGGACATCGGAATGGTTCGAGTGGTTTCGGATAATCTGGAGTCTGGGAGGGTTACGGAACCCCGGGAAGTAATGGGCCTTAATGGGCCATGAGGGAGAGAGAGGGCTGCTCGAGGAGGTGGCGCGCCCATGAGGAGTCCGAATTGGACAAGGGGGCGGCCCCCTTTCCTCTCCTCTCCCTCTCCTTCCTTCCCCTTCCCTCCTAGTTGGACTAGGAAAGGGAGTCCTACTCCCACTAGGAGGAGGACTCCCCCTCCCTGGCGCGCCCTCTAGGGCGGCCGGCCCTCCCCTGCTCCTTTATATCACGGGGCGGGGCACCCTAGAACAGAACAAGTTGATCCTTGAGATCGTTCCTTAGCCGTGTGCGGTGCCCCCTCCACCATAATCCACCTCGGTCATATCGTAGCGGTGCTTAGGCGAAGCCCTCGTCGATAGAACATCAAGATCGTCCTGCACGCCGTCGTCTTGTGGAACTCTCTCCGGAGCTTTCTTTGGATCGGAGCCCGAGGAGTGTCACCGAGCTGTCGTGTGTCAAGAACTCGAGGCGCCGAGTATGCTTGCGCTGGGATCGGTTGGATCGCGAGGAGAACGTCGACTACTTCCTCTACGTTGTGATCGCTTCCCTTCGGTCACGAGTGCGTAGACAACACTCTCCCCTCTCGTTGCTATGCATCACCATGATCTTGCGTGTGCGTAGGAATTTTTTGAAATTACTACGTTCCCCAACAGGCCACTCATCCTCGCCAACGCTGATGTTGGCGAAACTGTCCGGGGGGATGGTTCTCCCCCTCTTGGACCCTTCGGCCTCCCCGATTGGGGAAGCCTTCCTATTCTTCTCTCCCTCCTCCGGGAGAGAATACTCCTCCTCGTCGTCTTCAGAGGAGGAGTCCTCGCCGTCGTCAGACGCTTTGATTCTTGAGGAACTCTTTGAGTCCCCGGCCACCTTCTTGGCCTTCTTCTTGGCACCACGTGCGGTGCGGAACCAGCAACCCGCTAAGCGGGTGTTCACGGGTCTTCGGCATGGGAGCCGGGCTGATGAGCAGCTTGGCCTTCTCCATCCATTCCTGTCAAAGGAAGAGGCAGATTAAAACCTCACTAGAGTCAATCTAATTACCACAAGTATCCCGTAATGGGGTTGAATCACTCACCTCGTCAGTCGGAGACTGCGAGATGAATCCGCGGTCTTCGGCCGCGGATGCGGGGGCTTTGGCGCCCTTGAACAGCACCCTCCAGGCGCCTTTGTAAGTTGTATCGAAGAGCCCGCTTAGCGCCTGGTGCTGTTCCGGATTGAACTCCCACAAATTGAATGCCCGTTCTTGGCATGGGAGAATCCGCCGGAGGAGCATGACTTGGACCACGTCGACAAGCCGGAGCCTATTTCTCACCATCTTCTTGATGCAGGCTCGAAGTCCGTCACCTCCATCGGATTGCCCCACCGCAAGCCCTTCTCTTTCTGTGAGGTGAGCTGCGTGGGGATTCCAGATCTGAACTCGGGGCCGCCGCCCATGTGGGCTTCGCGCAGCTCGGTGATGTAGAACCACCCGATTGCCACCCCTTGGCGGAGTCCCGAAGGTCCCTTCTAGCCAAGGGGCGTTGGGCGATTGCCCAACATGGCGCCGCCGCATTCGCGCGTGCCCTTCACAACCTTGACAGCGTTGAAGGTCTTGAGCCACGAGCGAAGTGGGGCTGGATGCAGAGGAAGGCCTCGCATACGACGATGAACGCCGAGATGTTGAGGATGAAGTTCGACGCCAGATCATGGAAATCCAGGCCGTAGTAAAACATGAGCCCCCGGACAAATGGATGGAGTGGAAAGCCCAGTCCGCGGAGGAAGTGGGGGAGGAAGACGACCCTCTCATGAGGCCCGGGGGTAGGGATGAGCTGCCCCTCGTCGGGCAGCCGATGCGCAATATCGCTGGACAGGTATACGGCGTCGCGCAGCTTGGTGATGTCCTCCTCCTTAGCGGTGGAGGCTAACCATTTACCTCCCGCTCCGGACATATTCGGAGAAGGTAGAGGCGAGATGCGTGAGCTTGGGCGTTGGAGCTTGAGTTCGCAGGGATGGATAAGCAAAGGAGGAAGAAGGCGTAGGTGAGAAGGTGAATCCTTATCCCTTATATATAGGCGGACAAAACTATGCGTCCCCCACCGGCCTGGTAAAACTCGCTTATCTCGCAAGCGCCACCATCAATGGCGGCGGTTGGGTTATCCGCGCGTATTGATGAGAATCCGGAATAAGGGAACACGATCTCGCTCGACGGGGCGTGCCAGAAACCGCTTAAGCTAAGCGTCTGAGGTGGTATAATAAAAAAACGATTCAAACAAAGGCTTGGTTGCGGTGTGATGACACGCCGCATAATACGTCAGCAGATTGAGCTAAGTGTACATTTTATTCTCTCTACGGTGGAATGTGGAATTTATTTTGCAGAGCCGGACACTATCCTGGTGTTCATGATCTTCTTTGGATTATTCAAGGGAGGAACCCGCCTTTCAATGCCGAACATTATGCACGCCGGACTTATCGTCATTGAAGACTGGTTCAGGGGCTACTGAGGGAGTCCTGGACTAGGGGGTGTCCGGACAGCCGGACTATCGATATCCGCCGGACTCCAAGACTACGAAGATAGAAGATTGAAGACTCCGGCTCGTGTCCGGATGGTACTTTCCTTGGCGTGGAAGGCAAGCTTGGCGACGGATATGTAGATCTCCTACCATTGTAACCGACTGTGTAACCCTAGCCTCCTCGGTGTCTACATAAACCGGAGGGCTTTAGTCCGTGGGACAACATACATCTCAACAATCATACCATAGGCTAGCTTCTAGGGTTTAGCCACCTTGATCTCGTGGTAGATCTACTCTTGTACTACCCATATCATCAATATTAATCAAGCGGGGCGTGGGTTTTACCTCCATCGAGAGGGCCCGAACCTGGGTAAAAACATTGTGTCCCTCGTCTCTTGTTACCATCCGCCTAGGCGCACAGTTCGGGACCCCCTACCGAGATCCGCGGGTTTGACACCGACATTGGTGCTTTCATTGAGAGTTCCTCTGTGTCGTCACCGATAGGCTTGATGGCATCTTCAATCAACAACGCTGTCCAGGGTGAGACTTTTCTCCCCGGACAGATCTTCGTATTCGGCGGCTTCGCCCTGCGGGCCAATTCACTTGGCCATCTGTTCATTTCATATGCCACACCCGCAGTTGTTCAATCGTCTTCAATTTTCATGTGCATGAACATGTTTTAAACTCGTGAACTTTTTTAAAATTTACAAACGTTTTTTTAATCCCGTGGAATGTTTTTTGAACTCGTGAACCTTTTCGAGTTCGTTAACGATTTTTCAAATCCGCGGAACACGTGAACTTTTTTCAAGTTTTTGAATTTTTTTCTCTTAAATTCATGAACTTTTTTCAAAATTGGTGAAATTTATTAAAACTCGTGAACTTTTTAAGAAAGGTCAACGGTAAGTGAATGGTCACTTTTTTAAATTCATCTTTTTGAATCACCCCTTTTTTTTTCTTTTGAGCGAAGTTAGCGAGCGAGAGAGCGTACCTGTTGCTGGGCCGGCCCACAGCACACCCAGGTCGCAACCACTGGCCCAACTGCTTCCCACAACTTCATTCAGCCCGTCCTCCTCCAATCCCCCACATCCCCATCCCGGCGGTTTTCCTCAAAAAAAAAAAAAAAAAACAATCCCCATCCCGGCGGCCGGCGGACGACAGCGTTCGGTCGACCCTCGACGGCGAGAGCATGCAGCAGTCACGCGCATGGTCGTCCCTTGCGCGCGGCCTAGCGCGCCGCCTCGCCGGGGGAGCGCCGTCAGCCTGCCTGCTCGCCCGCCAGGTGCTTGTCTTTATTCCTAACCGACCGAGCTTCCTTCCTTCCTTCCTTGGGTGTCTGTCTGTTTCTTTTTGGGATTTTCCTAGCGCTTTGTAGACCCTGTTCTCCTTGGATTGCCTCAAGCTGATCATGCAACTCATCAATCATCAGCATCACACTAGTGGGATAGATTCTTTGAGAGTTGCTGTCAGGACTCACTAGCCACTTGGATAAGCGCGGTGGATAAATACCAAGTGTATCTCCTCCTCCTCCTAGAATCTTCTGATGAACTAGCTAGATTCTTTGAGAGTTGCATGCTGGTAACTTAATTCTTGTTTTTGTCGTGGACTTGACAGGACGGAGGTTTTGTTCATGGTGGGTTCATGGATTCCATTCGTATTGGTGGTGTTGTGATACCTAACCACAAGAGGGTGGAGTACGCACTGCAATCCATCCATGGCATTGGCCGGGCACGCGCCCGTCAGATCCTTTCAGAGCTCAATTTGGAGAACAAGGTCACCAAAGACCTCTCCAAGGAGGAGATCCTCACCCTCCGTGAGGGGATCGCAAAGTACATGATTGAAACAGACCTAGTAAGTAATTCCCCTGGTCCTTTCGCCAATCTGATTTCTCCCGTGCACGTCGTTATGGAAATGCTGTCATGAGATGATTATAACTCATTTCGTAGGACCTGTCTGGTTCATCTAAACCTTCCTAATCCTAGGTGTATCTGTCATTTTAGTTTGATCACACTAAACCTTCCTAATACTGCAGAGACGGTTTAAGAGTGCGGCGGTCGAGAGATTGGAAGGGATTAGATGCTACAGGGGCATCCGGCACGCGGATGCGCTCCCGGTACGCGGCCAGAGAACAAAGACCAATGGCAGGACTCGCAAGGAAAAGAGGGCTTGATTTGCCAACAAGTCGTTCGCGACCCTCCCAGGAATAGTTAATTAGTCATGCTGCCATATTTAGCTCCTTTTTTGGTTTTATTTGTACTGCATTACCGCGCTACTGTTAATTGACAGTTAATCCGATAATAAATGCTAGGTGACTCCCAGCCGGCCTCTGCTGGACTTTCCGAACTTTCAAATTCAACTAGTTTGGTTTGGTTAAATTCAGGTTAATGTTTTATGTGCTTCTACATCTATGATGATTCTGTCGCACAGTTTATTTCTTTCTTATTCAGCTATTTCCTACCCCTATATGTGATGCATGTTCTTTTTAGTGCTGAAAAGTGCAAATAAAGCATCTCAATGCCGATATCAGATATTTGTTAATCTGTGCCACTAGCCCTTTGGTTTCTTATAAGGACGGTTCAACTTAGTGTTTACTTTTTTTTTTTGTAGTTTATCATACATAGGGCACAGATAGAAACGAGGCATTTTTTGTATGATATGATATAAGATTGTTTTTCGAACATATTGTGTCTTAGCTTCAACAACAATATTTTTACATTAACAAAATCAGCTCTGGTCCCAGCTATGCTTTTGTATCATCAGACCGCTCCTGGGCATTTGTAAGAGTGTTGTGGTTTGTTGAGTTCATGGTCAGATAAACTCATATATGCATCGGGTGTGCTGTATTTTCTTCAGTGCATCTCAACAGAAGGTGCAACTGAAGGGGAAGATCATATCACAGCAGAGTGCGAGCTCATGCGCAAGTTTATTCTGCTCCATCTGGGTTGAAAAATCACTCCTCAGGAGCGGCTCGGGCGGAAAAAGCTTGCGCCGCCACCCCGTCCACTCTCTTCCCATCGCCGCCGTCGGCTCACGCCACTGGGCAAAGCTCGCTGGCGGCCGGATAAAGCGGATTGTAGCTTGGAATCTGAATCTGTAATGCCATCTTCAACTGAATATTGGCTATTCATCAAGCTTCATTCCACCAAATCTTGTAACCCCGGCCAAATACTCCCTCCGTCCGGAAATACTTGTCTCGAAAATGGACGTATCTAGACGTATTTTAGTTCTAGATACATTCACTTTTATCCATTTCTCTGACAAGTATTTTCAGACGGAGGGAGTATAATGTAGGGACAAGATTCGGCCGCAAAAATGAAATGGGAACAAACCTCCTCCTTTTCTTCATTTCAGTAAAGCAGTGCAAGCGTGTCTGCCTGCGCCACTTGCACAGTTGCAGTGTGGAACCATATAGTATTGTCATCGTGTGAGATACACCCTGGAGATGAAGATATATCTTGGCAAGTTGTGGCTAAACATACATTTGCTGCTCAAATGGATATAATAATATACTCGCAATATGCTGACAAAAAATTATATTTGTTTTTAAATTATACTACGTGTCTCTTCTCTCTAAAAGTAACCAATGAATTGTCTTTACAGGACACAAGGAACAGATTTGGGCTGTCACGAATGAACTGTTCTTTTCGTGTTAGATTTCTTCACAGCAGAAGCATCATCTTTACAACTTTTACATCAGGGAAAAACACATACATAATCACACACACAACTACACGGGCCCCAACATGAAACCGACGAGCAGCTACCTCCCGCCACGCCACTACCAAATCACAGCAAAGAAATCTATCTTCCAACTGCCGATCGCCTCGAATCGACCAGGAGGCATAATACATGTACATATCCTTGCCAAGGCAAAAAAAAAAAAAAAATTATCTTGCCTCAGGCATACTCGTAGACACTTGTCATCAATAAAAGCTTGCCCTTGGGCACAGCCTCTCCACAGACCCGTCCAGTGGCCCATCAACTGGGCGCAGCTTGATCTCGTAGAGCTTCGGCCACAATTTCCCGGTCACTGTGAGCAGAGTCCACAGGTTAACTCGAGAAGAACATCACAGGCTTTGATCTATAGGACCGGTGCAAAAAGAAAAGGACAAAATAACTCACCAAACAATCTGTTATTTTCTTCGTCCCAAGCTATACCGTTTAGAACATCAATGGCCTGGAACATGGAACAGATTTTTAGTGTCGTGCCACTTCTGATACTGGATGTAGATTATGTTTTCTGTTAGCGTAGAACTGCAGTTAGGAAATGGAGCATCATAGACTGCTCACCGTGTTGCCAGAATTCCACAATTGCTGCCTGCGAAATTGCAAGGACACAAGCATCAATTAACACTATACAAAAAACAGAGCAATTCTACGAAGGAACTCAGCGGGTAAGAGAACAGCAGCCATTTCTACTCAGGGCATACCTCAGCTCATGAAGAAAGATCCAGCTCACCACTTTGCCATCTTCATGGGAAACTCTAGCTATGCAATCTGTCTATACATCATAGCTTTGAATAGTAAGAGTTGCACTTTACTGTATTCTAGGATATTTGTAGGCAGTTTAATTTGTATTGTTGGATCATATATTACTTGATTTTGATCAGACTTCACATTGAAAACACAGCTAAAGGTGAAATTGCTCTAACCTGCCAGACATTTGCCCACACTTCACCATTTATATACTCCAGTTCATTAATAAAGGAAACTTCATTGTCTTGATATTTCACAGTTACTGTCTTCGTCACTGTATCAACGGAGATGTCAAGCAAAACAAATGAAGTCTGAAAGCTATATAGAATATCAAACATCGGAATTACTGAATATACCTTCAAGTGATATTGGATCCAGCTGGTACAACTTTGAGGTACCATCACTGCCAAATAGAATTTTTCCATCAGTAGCCAACCCCCACCCGTCACGCATTTTATGGGTAAAACTCTCACGCTGCAGCAGAGAACACAATAACTTGTTACCTCAACATAAGCAAGAAACCACGGTAGGTGAAAAATGAAAAATCTAAATACCAAATATTTGCTATATCAAATTGTGATTAAATAGAGTGGAACACTATATATTACTAACAAATTTGCGCATCTGTTGCTCTAACCTTGCAGGTGGAAATAAAACACAATGTGTAACAAAGTGTATGTACCCAATTTGCCGGCTTGTATTTAAATACCATGTGCATAGCTCGAACCTAGAAGACAGCTACACCATGCACCATGAGAACCTAATCAAGGTTGGAGTACGTACTAAACAAGCTTAACAAATACTGTTGCACCTTTTATAGACTGACTGAACAACTTTGAAACATGGCCAGTAAAATGCAAGGTGAATGATTGTAATTAGCTGAGCCTTTAAAACAAAAACAGCTGAATCATCTGTAAATGCACTAAAACAGAAACAGGGGCAGCAGCATTACTTTGCTAAAGTTATGCCGGTCATAGATGAACCCATCATTCTTCCGCCAAGTAACTTGAAACAATCTACAAAGGATAATTTTGAAACAAATGAAATGTGAATTAACGGCACCACAGAAGCAAACAGCTAATATTCATATTCAAGAAAGCGATTTCTATCGTCATGTATAGTTGAGGTATAACTACTTGTCACCGAGAAGTGTTAGGCCTTCTCCAAACATCCATCCATCCATTTGGTGCTGCTCTAAAACCTGAAAAATGACAAAGCAATAACTACCGATTTAGTGTAGGGTAGGTTAACCATTGCCGCAGACATAAAACATGCAATGTTATATACGGAGAGCAAAGTATTTAACGTACTTTCCCAGTTTGAAGATCAACCTTTCGGACCGACGACTGCTCAGAAACAAAATTAGAAGCATTTAGTTAGTGCTTTAAAGAACTAGTTCCAGAAAAGCAAGTGAATAAAACAAATGCAGCTTGCAAACTCATAATAATAAATCCATAACAGTGACACCAGATATGCTACTTGTTTCTTTCCACTACAGGTAATTAACTGTGAGAAGAAAAGCAAGGAAGCATTCATTCCTGAGCATGCCAAGAATAATGACTCAATGGAAGCACGGATTTTTTGTTGGCAAGATAAATTGGAGCAGCAGATTCTTGGTCCGCATTGGCATTACCTGGTGATAAAGGCCGGTGGACTCGAAGAGGGTATTGTTCCCCCCGTACAGGAGGCCCTGCCAACAAGAGACCACGCGATCTGAGAAATCGGTGAGGAGGAGAAGCAGATCGGGAGGGAGCGTGCGTGGGGGGAAACCTGGGTGAAGGCCGCGGGGTCGTGCGGGTACTCGCGGACCAGGTCGAAGGAGCAGAACCTGGCGGCGGCGGGCGCCGGCCGGCGGAGGAGCGCGGCGGGGAGGTAGCCCGGGCGCCAGACGGCGGCCGCCGCGGCGAGGAGGAGGAACGCCGCGAGCGCGGCGCCGGCGACCGCGACGGCCGTGCGGCGGAGGCGGCGCGGCGGCGGGGAGGCGTTGGCGGAGGATACGGAGAGGGGGGAAGGCGGCATGGGGGAGGCGCGGCGGCGGGGCGGCGGGGGCCTCCGTCGGGAGCCGGCGGTCATTTGGGTCAACCACTAAATTCTCACTTTAGATTTAGATTTGAGTTTAGTGTTCCTCATTTCTTAGGTGAAAATTTTGACTTTGAAATGAATTCCTACTTTGAAATCTTTTTGTTTTTACGCACAACATCAAATATCATATATGATCTTTTATATTTTATGAAATATGCCACGCGATTTGCGCTTCCTGCTAATGTTTCGTCCCTCAATCCATGGCACGTGAATATAAGAATGTGTAATGATTAATGATTATATCTCTATCTCTACTACTTAAAAAAACGTAAGGTCCCTGGAGGTGCTCATAGGGGTAGAGTGTGCGTATGTGCGTACATAGGGATGAGTGTATGCGCGTGTATATGAGCGCTTGCGTCTGTATTGTGTTTAAAAAAAAAAGAACGTAATGTTCCCATTTCACCTTTCTTTCTGCCACCCCTTATTCCAACCTTCCATGTAGTATCAGTATTATATGACTAGGTAAGTGCTTTGTGCGTTGCTACGGGGCATATATGTTCTCGTGTAGTATAAAATAAACTACCTTACACCCGTATGTAATATTAACCGATAAAGATAACTCTCGAACGTGCCACATTCTGTCATCTCGCCCCGAACGCCATTTTAACCATACGATTTCAACACGAACCTTAAACCATGTCAGAATAGCGACATCATTGGAACTGTGAGGCTAATTCCGAGGAGCACACATAATTGTAAAAATGAAGGGTCGTCGTGAACGTTTTCCACCATGGATCCCCACCCACTCTCCTCGCTATGGAACATGGGAGAGAAGCGACCAAGCATCGGCGACGAGGCGGGCTCCTTTCTCCTTGCCAAAGTCACGGTGCGGTGGAGGGGAGGAGCTCCTTTGGGACCCAGCTTCAGAACGAGGCGCGTCGGGGACGAGGCGAGCCGATCTGTCCGATGAGGCGAGGGGCAGAGGGGAGAACTTCCACCGATGATGCGGGAAGGGGGGTGGATCTGGCCAAAGTTAGACCGAAGGTTCCCAACGTGATGGGAGAAGGGGCGGGGGAGAGGCGGAGGCTCGCCGGGCGAGCTCGGCGTCAGCACCAACACGCTCGTCGTGGAGTCACGGCGATAGTAAGCTTCGATGGAGAAGAAGCGCGTCACGGAGGAGAGGTGGAGGCTCGCCACGAGCGCTTCGCCCGGGAGTCTGACAAGCGACAAGCAACACTGGCGAGCGGCGTGCGAGGAAGAGATGGAGGCTCACCACCAGCATGCTCGCCAGGGTATTCGTTGAGCAGCAACCGACCACCAGCAGGCCCGTTGGGTGGCACTGCAAATCCCGCGTTGGCGCGGCAAGGGCTCCTCTCCCTCGTCCTAGCCATAGGAGGAGGCGAGGGTCACTACAAGAAATATATCAACTTGTGACCTTGACTATTGGTCACTGAAAGGTTATTGTTTTTCATTTGCGACCTTTTTGTGACCAAAAGCGGAAGGTCAGCTGGCGATCGTGGCTGAAATTAACGACCTTCTCTGTGAGAAGGTCGTAGACGTTTACGGCCAAAATATGCCTACTGTTTTGTTTTGGTCACTAGCTGTCTACCCAGGCCACGTCGGATCCGATGTGGCAAACTGATGTGGCAATATTACAACCAATTGAAAAGGTCAAAAATTAGAATCGGGCCTGTCCAATTGGGTGTTTATATGGGCCGAGCCCATTAATTCAGCCAATTTAGTTTATTTTTTCTTAATTTTTGTTAGCTTCATGGGCCAAGCCCAACATCGTAGCCTTTTTATTTTTGGGCCATGGCCATTTTGGCTAAGCAGTTCAAGTATTTCTTTTTTTAAAAGATGGGTCCACTATTCAGGTGGGTCCCAGTTGTCAGGTTCTTCTAGTAAGTGGGTCCCAATTGTCAAGGTCATTTTCTTTAAATTTCAATTTGCTAGTAAATAAATCACCAACATTCAAATGGGAACAGATAGAGAACACAAATAGTACTTCGCATAACAGCCAGAATCAGTTTTGGAACTACATGTCGAGTAGAGGAACTACATGCCGAGTAGAGGAACTACATGGTAGTACAACTACATGGGACTACAGCTACCAACAGAAGTAGACGCTTGCAAGAGAGGTAGGGACTAAACGAACAGCAACCGAGCTAAACTAACAGTGATCATCCATCATCAATCAGTGACAGTAGCAATGACTGGCAGCGGCGACGTTCGAGAGAGCCCCTCCCCTGTTGCTGCTTGGTATGCCTGCTACTGCTTTGTGTACTGCATCACTAGTCACCCTGCACACAGCAAGAATTTTAGCATTACATAAGGTTTTCCAACTTTCATATTGCCAGCAGAATGCTCAGCATAGAGGGAAGATATTATCTCCACTGCACTAAGTCCCGCATTTTCAGACAATGTTCTTGGAACCATTTCAAAACTTTCACCAAATTTTGAAATGGCATACTGATCCAACCTGCATAATTGACCAACAACAGATGACGCAAATTAGCACATGATTAATAAGTAACATTCTGTTTAATAAACCAACTACAAAAAAATACTATGGCAAGAACATTGTTCACATATCAAATATGTCTCGAGTCCTAGAGAATTATGGAACTCTAACAAAGAATACAAACATGATGTTACAAACTAAAACCCCAATGTGGACTTCAGATGCAACCACTCAATAAACACCAGGAGAACATGCACAATATGACTTGTATATTTTATTTGTTGCCATTGTACTGGAATGCATGCAACGATAAAATTTGTTCACTTGAAGGTGGTTAATAAACAGAACTATCATTTGTACCCTCATGTTTCAGATGTGCCCTTTTACATGTATATATGAAATTTATTTGTCTCACAATTTAATGTAGTTACCCTGTTTCCTTCAGAGAAAACTCCTTCAATCTCTTTGCCAGTTCTACTTCTGTTGTGGTAGCTCCAGGAATAATCCGACTGTCCCTGCACATTGCCTGGTATAAACACAACCAGTTAGATAACATTCCACAAATCAGATGATAATGGAGCATGACTAATACAAAACAATGCAAGGACCCTAATACATGAGATTGACATTCACAAGCTATTTGCATTTATATTTAGAACTGCGTCACACCATTTACATTACTAGTTATGTATTGACATACTTATCTAAAAGAACATATATAGAAATATATGAATTTTATTTCTGAATACCATTACAAAAGTACTAAAAAACAAGAGCTCATTACACAAGAATCCAGGAAGACCCCATCAATTCTGCGCCGGAGCGGGAGATGTGCAGGCAGATCAAATAGTAGATTCGAGCAAGAAGGATGTACTACCTGAAATAGGAAACGAGGAGGCCGATCCGACGAGTCCCACCCAAACTGTGGAAGGAACAGCGGCAGCAGCTGCAGAAGGACTCGACGGCCCAGACGCCATCGTGGAACTGGTAGGTGACGACGATGTGGTAGTGGTGGAAGCCGTCGCTGAGGCCGACGGCGCCTGCCGTGTCCTCGTTGTCCTCGAAGGCGATGACGACGGACGGGTCGACTTCGAAGCAAGTGCTCTGCAGGCCACATCATCATATTTGAGCATTAATATTTCTGTATTACTACACAACAACTACAACACTAGGAGTACACAACAACTAGTAGCAGAACTAGAAGAAATAACCAGATTGAGTGTACACCAATATCATCACGAACATGAGTAACCAGGGAATTAATTGACATTTGGTAGAGGAAAACAAAATCACAAACACTACTGGTAGTAGCAGGTGCATCAGTTTTTGACTGTACAGAAGATTACTTATATTGAAATAACACAGACTAAGAACTAAGATTACTTTGTTGTAACTCATGAGCTCTCTGTCACGTTATGCTAGGTGTAATGTGGCATCACAATACCACCAAACTATTCAACAATAAGAGCATACACCTACAGTAAAGCAGAGCAGAATTCATTTCTAACCTGCATGACTGAAACTGCTCCTATTTTGGGTTTTAATATGTATACAACATGCAATCATTGACCATGGAGCATACGCCCACAGCAAAATCATGGAGCAATTCAGTTCTAGATCAGATCTTAGACAAGTGATTGATACGTCTCCAACGTCGTATCTACTTTTCCAAACACTTTTGCCCTTGTTTTGGACTCTAACTTGCATAATTTGAATGAAACTAACCCGGACTGACGCTGTTTTCAGCAGAACTGCCATGATGTTGTTTCATGTGTAGAAAGCAAAAGTTCTCGGAATGTCCTAAAAATTCACGGAGGGACTTTTTGGAAAATATAAAAAATACTGGCGAAAGAATCAAGACCAAGGGGCCCACACCCTGTCCACGAGGGTGGGGGCGTGCCCCCTCCCCTGGGCGCGCCCCTATCTCGTGGGCCCCCTGGACCTCCACCGACCTCAACTCCAACTCCATATATTCACGTTCGGGGAGAAAAAAAATCAGAGAGAAAGTTTCATCGCGTTTTACGACACGGAGCCGCCGCCAAGCCCTAATCTCTCTCGGGAGGACTGATCTGGAGTCCGTTCGGGGCTCCGGAGAGGGGGATTCGTCGCCGTCGTCATCATCAACCATCCTCCATCACCAATTTCTTGATGCTCACCGTTGTGCGTGAGTAATTCCGTCGTAGGCTTGCTGGACGGTGATGGGTTGGATGATATTTACCATGTAATCAAGTTAGTTTTGTTAGGGTTTGATCCCTAGTATCCACTATGTTCTGAGATTGGTGTTGCTATGACTTTGCTATGCTTAATGCTTGTCACTAGGGCCCGAGTGCCATGATTTCAGATCTAAACCTATTATGTTTTCATGAATATATGTGTGTTCTAGATCCTATCTTGCAAGTCTATAGTCACCTACTATGTGTTATGATCCGGCAACCCCGAAGTGACAATAATCGGGACCACTCTCGGTGATGACCGTAGTTTGAGGAGCTCATGTATTCACTATGTGCTAATGCTTTGTTCCGGTTCTCTATTAAAAGGAGGCCTTAATATCTCTTAGTTTCCACTAGGACCCCGCTGCCACGGCAGGGTAGGACAAAAGATGTCATGCAAGTTCTTTTCCATAAGCATGTTTTACGGAATACATGCCTACATTACATTGATGAACTGGAGCTAGTATTGTGTCACCCTACGTTATAGCTATTACATGAGGAATCGCATCCGACATAATTATCCATCACTGATCCATTGCCTACGAGCTTTTCACATATTGTTCTTCGCTTATTTACTTTTCCATTGCTACTGTTACAACTACTACAAAAAACCAAAAACTATTATCTTTACTTTTGCCACCGTTACCTTTATTATAATACTACTTTGCTACTAAATACTTTGCTACAGATACTAAGTTATCCAGGTGTGGTTGAATTGACAACTCAACTGCTAATACTCAAGAATATTCTTTGGCTCCCCTTGTGTCGAATCAATAAATTTGGGTTGAATACTTTACCCTCAAAAGCCGTTGCGATCCCCTACACTTGTGGGTTATCAATGATACATATCAACACATTTGGAACACCAAGTAAGAGTTACGTCTCAAGTTCCTGATCCTTTTCATATAAGCTTTCAGAAGAGTTAAATGATCATACAGAAAATGAAAAACGAAGGTCAGACTGCCTCTTACAAACATGTCTTAGTTTCAACGTACACCAGCTTCAGAAGCTTCATCCACCCCATTGTTAAGTGTTTGCTCATCTCAGGTGTTCGCACTTTCAGATCCAACCGTTTCAACCCAACTGCCCTGCCTACAAGCAAAATAAGCCGAATAAACCAATGAAAACTCAAAACGAAGTTGATTTAATGAGAAGGCACAAGTGCAAGTCATTTATGCATTCATGTAACTTAATCAGGAGAAACTAGCTTTTGTGACACGGATAATAAACAAAGCCACATCTATTGCCCAGTGAAAAATAATATAACAATCCTTACCACGACATTACGACAACAGAACTTGTACCATTTATTGGCTAGAACAAATTACACAAATTAAGGCTGAGAAGTAAGAAACCGAGCATTACTTACTATTTTTTGAATTTAATGAACTAATACTATCTTCTGACAATAACTACAAGCCCTGCCTACAAGGTACCAGAAAGGCATAGATTTTGACACCACTGTCAACATTAGCACTTTTCAATTTGTAAAGCATCAACTCGAGGAATACCAATATCATATTAACTGTATCACACAATAAAAATACAGAACAAAGTCTGCAGCTCTGTTCCAAAGAACTGACTGAAGTGACTTGGAAACTGAACTGATTGTCTAGCAAACCAAAGATCATCTAACAATCTCTAATGCAAGCTTGTCTAGCTTAACTATAACAGAAATATCAACATTGTTTGCCTGATTCAAACTTAACTATAACAATCTTTTTTCTACTGCGTAGAAGCAAGTATCATTCCCTTATCAGCTAGTGAATGTCATTGGCTGATAATTGCAGAGCAAAATCATCATTTAACTGAACCAAATGATGTAGTATCAACGGATCCTTCTCATCAATTAACTGAACCAAATGTTTTTATACTTTTAAGGACAAGTGTAAAAACAGAACGGGATGACCGCACAAATATTGGTAAAGCATGTTTGAGCTGACAATCTCTTTATTAGACTTAACTGAACAAGACTCACTGATGAACATATGTATCCCAACATTGCATACATACACACACTAAGGAAGATGAAGGAAACACACAGTATTAACCCTGCATACTACTACTGCAACCCATTAGCCTGCCTAGTCAGAATCTGAAAGTGCGGTGCCGCAGCTGGGCCCCTCTGCCATTGGAGGCGGAGCTGCATCTACTTGAAGGTGCCATGCTTGGTTGGCCCCGTGGAACCGGAAAGCATCCCGGAGGGCCATGGAGTCGCTAAGGTGGAACCATACGCCTGTGTTCTTGACCTGTGCAAGCCAGCACCAACACCAATTAGCCATGATATCATGCATATAGTAGATGTGTGCTTATCACAACAACATGAACCTTCATTGGGTTATTCTGAAATATACTACTGTACAAAGCAAGGCAGGAGGAGGAGCGTGCATACCATTGGAGGTAGTAGCATGCACGACCGCCGCCCCGTCAAAATCCAGACCCTTAGAGCGCCGCCGTGGACCGAGTGGTGCGGGCAAGAGGTTGCGGGGCGGGTGGGGCGGCGCGTCGCAGGGCCTCTGGAAGAAGGCCGGTCAGGGGGTCAGTGGCTGCCAGATCCGTCGGTTTTGGGCCCGCACTGATGGCCGTCGTGGCCGGATCCGATGGAGGAGGCCTCGCCAGGGGGCAGTGGCAGCCGGATCCCGCCATCTTCGCGGGGTGTGCCGGCAGTTGGGGGCGCACCGGCCCGAACCACCCACGTTGGAGGAAGGAGGCGGGGTGGGGCAGGGCTCCGATGGAGCTGGTGGAAGGAGAAGGCGGGGCTCCGATGGTGGAAGGAGGTGGAGAAGGAGGGGTTCGATGGGGGAGACGAAGAGGAGGGCATCGACGTCCTCAGAGCGGAAGCAGCGGAGGCCGGTGGCGGGGTCGGAGAGGGTGCTGGGGTTACTGGGGTTGGAGAGATGGTGCTGGAGGAAGGAGGAGGTGGCGGCAAGGGGGTTGGGAGGCGGCGGCAAGAGGGTGGTGGCGGCGCTCGGCGCATGAGGATGAGAGGGTGGTGGCATCGATCTGGATCGGGGAGATGGCGGCGGCGCGAGGAGGCGCAGATCCGGAAGGCCCGTTGTGGCCATGGCGGGGGACATGACCCACTTGAGGACAGGGAGGCGTGGGGATTCGGGCTCCTCGCCGTCGACGGCCATGGTACGGGGGCGGGGAAGGCGGCGACTAGGGTTTGGCGAGCGGGTGCGGGTGCGGGGGAGAGAAGGGTTGGAACGGTGGGGAGTGGGGGGCGTGGGGGATGCGTGGGTGAGGGGGTGTGGGGATGAGAGGGCTACGTGGGTGATGGGATGAGGTCCGCTGTTGGATCCGGGAGCATCCGTCGGTGTCTGATGCATGATCCGCGTGATATGCCTATGGACCAAACAGAACGTAACAAACAATTTGAAGACCTTAGGACCTTCCAAATAGGTCACAAAAAATCATTTTCCATTTTTTAGTGCTCAAAATGAGTTTTTTTTTTGTAAAAGACCTACCAAATATTTGTTCAAATGATATCATACTTTGCAAAAGTTTACATCTTGGATTGGTAAACAGTATAGACAAAGGGATTTTTTATCTTTTTTGCACAAAAAAAAATCAATTTTTCATTTTTTTGAGTGCCCAAAATAAATGTTTTTGTGAAGAACCTACCATATATTTGTTGCAAAATTGGATCAAATCAATTTTCTAAAATACTAGGCCATATTTAATGCACAATTGACAAAATGGTTGGGTGTAAAAAGTTTTGATCCACCTCTCGTGAAAAAGACAAATTCCCACTGATTCAGCTGGAAGCGGGTCAAATTTGAACTATAGCTGCCTCGTAGTTTGCTCTTTATTTTTTTTTTAAAATCATTTCTAGGTACATAAGTATCTATTTAATTAGAGAAACACCAAAAAAGTTTCAAGATTCAAGCACTAGCTAGGAACGGTCATTCCCGCGGCTTTGACCGCATTTTGAAACGGGCATAAAAAATTCAAAAAAAAAACAAAAAATTGGAAAACCTTCGCATTGTTTCATTATATGTGGCCAAGTTTCCAGGAAAAATAATAAACTTGTAATACGGAAATTATTTTTAAAAAGAGTTCTCAGAAACGAGCTATCATGCGTGAAGATTCATGGCTTTCAAGCCAGTTGATCAATCTTATGGCCACATTCATGGAATAGTTTGTTCAAATGATCTCATATTGTGCACAAGTGTGCATCTTGGAATTCCAAACAATGTTGCCTAAGGGAGTTTTCATTTTCTTTTCACGGAAAATACATTTTCCATTTTCCGAGTGCCTGAAATAAGGTTTTTTTGTGAAGGACCTACCATATATTTGTTGCAAAATTGGACCAAATTAATTTTCTAAAATACTAGGACATATTTAATGCACAATTGACCAAATGGTTGGGTGAAGTTTTGATCCACCTCTCATGAAAAAGACAAATTCCCGCCGATTTAGTAGGAAGCGGGTCAAATTTGAACTGTAGCTGCCTCGTAGTTGGCTCTTTATTTTTTCCAAAAATCATTTCTAGGTACATAAGTATCTATTTAATCAGAGAAACACCAAAAAAAAATTCAAGATTCAACCACTAGCTAGGAACGGTCATTCCCGCCGTTTTGACCGCATTTTGAAACGGGCATAAAAAATTCAAAAAAAATCAAAAAATTGAGAAACCTTCGCATTGTGTCATTATATGTGACCAAGTTTCCAGAAAAATAATAAACTTGTAATACGGAAATTATTTTAAAAAAGTGTTCCCAGAAATGAGTTATCATGCGTGAAGATTCATGGCTTTCAAGCCAAATGGTCAATCTTATGGCCACATTCATGGCATAGTTTGTTCAAATGATCTCATATTGTGCACAAGGGTGCATCTTGGAATTCCAAACAATGTTGCCTAAGGGGGTTTTCATTTTCTTTGCACGGAAAGTTCATTTTCTATTTTCCGAGTGCCTGAAATGAGTTTTTTTTGTGAAGGACTTACCATATATTTGTTGCAAAATTGGACCAAATCAATTTTCTAAAATACTAGGACATATTTAATGCACAATTGACAAAATGGTTGGGTGTCAAAAGTTTTGATCCACCTCTAGTGAAAAAGACAAATTCCCGCTGCTTTAGTAGGA
The DNA here is from genome assembly GCA_021437245.1 of Aegilops speltoides. Classification (NCBI taxonomy): domain Eukaryota; kingdom Viridiplantae; phylum Streptophyta; class Magnoliopsida; order Poales; family Poaceae; genus Aegilops; species Aegilops speltoides. Next base: position 11,014,854 of record CM038147.1, read on the forward strand.
AGCGGGTCAAATTTGAACTGCAGCTGCCTCATAGTTTGCTACTTATTTTTTCCAAAAAACATTTCTAGTTACATAAGTACCTATTTAATCAGAAATACATGGTTTGGTGGTGTTATGTTGAGGTTTGGACGGTGGTCGAGGGCCCCAACTCTAGAGCGTAAACTTCATAAGCCCCGCAAAGGTCACCAGCGTGACCGTGGCGTTACCATGTGCAGGCGGCCTAGGCATGTCTAGTGGGTTGGGCACTCCCGGTAGGTGCTAGGAAGAAAATCACAACATAAGATTCTCACGAGGAGACGATCGATGCTCAAACATGAATAAGGAGCCAAGTGTTTGATTAGCGATGCAGAAATGCATATGGCTAATGGGCGTGAGTTTTGGTGAGGATGATCGGTTACTAAGAAGACCGTCTTCACAAATTTTCAGCTCAAAGGAGGAGCCTAGGTGGTACTTGCTTTGCAAAGTACCACCTTTGGACATAAATCTGAATGTTGAAGCTGGGCTCAAAATAATGAATGGATTGAGCTGGGATTTGGTGGAGGATGGTTATTTGGGCATAGGAAAGCACTGTAGAAAATGGATACTATTTGGACATGCCAAAGTGGTACTTCCTTTACAAAGTGTTTTTCTGAACAGAATAGGAAAATGAATATTTATGAATTATTTTTGAACTAGGCAAGGAAGGTTTTTTACATATTTGACAAAGATATGACCCAAAGAATTTGTGATGTTGTTTTGGGAATTTTGGGAATGACAAAAATATAGGTTGCTTCACAACCTAGGGCAAAAACTACCACATGGACATTACACATAGGCAAAACTGATGAGGTGGCGCCTAGTCATAGCAACCCACCACAATTTACAAGGTCATGACCATCTATATTGGTCATGATCAGCTAGAAATAAGGCAGTGGACTAGTGCTATCTGCTTTATGACCATTTCGTGTAAGGAAATTACGACCTTTCTGACCAAAATGGTCGTTATAGTTTAGGGTTTGGAGCCCCCCGAACAGCTTTTGACCAATTGGTCTGAAATGGTCATAGATCTATGACCAATTCTTCCAGCGTCACTGACAGAAGGTCATTAGTTGACATATTTCTTGTAGTGGGTAACAAGCTGGAGCTTGATTTGCGCAACCGGATCCGGGGCACATATAAGAGCTCGCTCACTAATAGAAAATGGGCCATCAATCCAGGTTCTAGAGGGCCTTCAGTCCCGGTTCAGCAACTGGGACTAAGCAATCGGGACTAAATCCCCTCACTTTTAGTCCCGGTAGTGTTACGAACCGAGACTAAAGGAGCTCCATGTGGCCGCATGGGGCGCCCAGGCAGGAGGACCGGTTGGTAACACCGACCGGGACTAAAAGCCAGCCACGCGTCAGTAGCTGACGGTGATGGGGTTTTTGTTTTTTTAAAGGAGGGGTTTAGGGGTTTTGGGGGGTTTAGGGGTTTCATATTGTGTTAGGAACTAGCTCATCATTCTAGCACAAAGGTAGCACATAACTCATAATCATCATGATAATAGCTCATCATCATAGTCATATAAGAACTAGCTCATCATTCTAGCACAATGTAGCACATAAATACCAACTCAACATGATCATAATAACTCATCATCATATTCATATAAGAACTCATACATACATCATCATCATTATAATAACAACTCATCATCATAGTCATATATATAGGAACTAGCTCATCATTCTAGCACATATGTCATAACACGTAACTCATCATCGTCATCATGATAACAACTCATCATCATAGTCATATAAGAACTAGCTCATCATTCTAGCACAATGTAGCACATAACTACCTAAGACCTCCTACTCTCTCGAAGGTAAAATAGCATAAAACAGGTAGACCCTTATTCTCCATTATGGATATAGATGAACCTGTCTTCCATTTGTGGGCTGCGCTTGATGTTGCCCATAAGTAATTCTCTGTGATCTTTCAGAACTATTCTCCAATCTTTGATTGTGAGGATGTCATCGCTTCGATGAATCGTGTATGCACTGCGGTGAATCATAGGCCAACTTGTCTGTAAGCTAATAATCTTCATGTCACCTTTCATTTCCATAAGACTAGGTATACAATATGCCGGGAGTTTCTGTTAAACAACATCATAATAACATACTTAGCAAAATGTAGTTTAGCTTAAAAGAATCTATGCAAAAAATGCAATGATGGCATAATAGGAAAAATGTTACCATGATATCTCGATGGATGTTACCGTTGTTCAACATGTGCACTAGTGGCACGTAATGAGAATAACTAGGAGGGATATGATAATTTGTCTTAAAAGTCTCAACATCTTTAATCCATGAAACAAAATAATTTATCTCCTCGCAATTTAGTTCAGACCCATAGCTGTAGTAGGTTTTGTCTACTATTTTTCATACATTTCTTGAAGAATGGAAATAAGCTGTCAACTATTTTTATATATACAATATAAATTACTTACTGAATATGTTTGAGAAACTCACATAGAGGTAGAATTGGAAGTGTATGAACATCAACCCAAATATCCATGTCATCTTCAGGATCGTCACCCAGATCGAAGGTGACATACATACCCTCCTGAAACCCATATGCCTTGCATAGTGCTGCCCAATTCGAGCAACCAAAATGGGAGTAGGTCACCTCATTGTATAGTTATACGTAAAAAGCATAACCATGATGGGCCCTGAGGTGAACTCTCTTTATCTGCATATTCTCATGATCATCCAAATCCAGCTTCTCCAAGACATAACGTCTTGCTTGGCAAGGGATGCACTAGTTGAATTGTAGAAAGCGGAAATTACACGTTGAAGAAACATAAGTCATGCTTAATTAAGGATAGTATAACCGCACCCAATCCGAGCCCTCTCACGCATCCGTTGTTTTTGGCCGTTAGATCCTCCGTCTTGGTCATGCCTGGCCGTCTGATGATTTGTTTCTGCTCGCGTGGGCTTCTCTTGGGCCGCGCTGTCCTTGGGCTGCTATTCTGGAAGCAGAATCCGATGTCTCTTGTTAACTGATTCTATTTCCAGTCCACCTCCTACCACCACTCCCCTCCGTGCAGACCGCCCCTCTCCGCTACCCCGAACCCTTCCTGTCTCGCCCTAGGTGGCTAGGTCGAGAGAGGCGAGAGCAGTGATTGGCGGCGGCGGTGATCCCGCATCGGCTCCCTCGATCCTTCTCCTCTCCCGACCTATGCCTCCTCTCTGGAGGGCGGAGACCAGGAGACAAGTGGGGCATCCCTCACGATGAGCAGCGGCGCCCGAAACTATGCTGGTGTTTGTTTCGCGGTTCTGCCCCGATCCAAGCCCTGCCCCCGCCTTCGTTCTCCTCCGTCACCTCCAGCGACCCCGTGTGATCTCCGGCAAACCCAACCTTCTTACCGGGAATCTCCCCCCCTCCCCCCCCACCAACATCCCCAGGTCCATCTCCACTTCCGCCTCCCACCATGCCCCGTCTTCCCAAGGTCACCTCCACCTCCGCCCCTTATTTTCTCCCCGGCCCAAGATCTACCAGCGAGGAGCATGGATAGCCCATCATATGACATCATTTCTTGCAAAAACCAGAGCGAGGCGTCACCCCTCCCAAGCTCTGTACGTGGAATTATACAACACGCTTCTGATTTGTTCCCGTTACAGTGCTGAAACAAAACCTCAAATGGATCCTTACACCTCCGATCCCACTGCGACCTGATGCCCTTGCCGTTTGCGTTACCGTCCAGGGAACCAAACACCTCAGTATGTTAGTTTGCATGACAGTGGGCCGGGCAGAACTGTGTCAAAGATGGCCGTCGCACGACAGCCACGCCGGTGCGCCGCCCTGCCTTCCCCTGCACTGGATTGTTCTACTCTATTCAGATAGTCATACAGGTGAGCACGTCAATGTCCCTTTTATTTAATCTGCTCCGTTCAGATACAGTCATGATACAGGTGAGCACGTCATATCAAATTGCAATGTGTTACATCTGTTTCACCTTTTATTTAATTTTTCTATCAAGAAACAATGAAATACTCGGGCATATTTATCGTGTCGGTTGTGCTCAAATAATTAGGACTTTATGCGGGAGGAACTACAACATGAAGAAGGAGGAGCACTCATCTATCTCATTGCAGGTCCCCATCTTTGTTTCAGCCTTCATCGTGTGACGATCTATCCATGTCATAGGTATCCTCTTGCCATTCTGACTGCTTGCAACTGTTGCAATTCTATAATACATGGAACTTGGGCGACAAGCTGATCAATTGCTGCCTATGGTTCAGATTCTAGAGGACATATAAGGTAAAAGACTATACGGTTTGAATCATTATTATTATGCGTGGAGCTAACATTTACACATCATTGATAATAGTTGCGAGTTTGTGATCAGTACTAAGCATTAGCATTGTAATTTATTTTAGTGCGGTTGAGAAGGAGTGGGTATCCTTTGGAGGTGATGTAAGCGATATGTGATATTATAGACATATGAAGTTTAATGGTAGTATATTAATCGTGATCAATAGATGCTGAAGTTTCATAGAAGTATATTATTCGTAAAGAAAATTTAGTATCCCTTTTTTCATCATACATATGTATTTTTTTCATGTTTGTTATAGCAAATAGTGGGTTGGATTTTTTTAACACTGGTTCCTTGCTTTGTATTGACAATTTGACATGCTTATATGTCCCTCTCTCATATTGGAATTTATATCTTAGTACAAATGTATTCGCTCAAGAGGCATTGGAGATGCAGGTTGGATACAAGCAAGTACGATTCTAAACATGTTGATATTCCCCAAGATTGACCTTATGTCATACTACTTAATTAACTTATTGCACACCACACCCATGACCACACTACCCTGGGCTGCAGGCCTCTTCTCTCACACACCATGGCTTCTGAGCCAAACCACGGTAACCTCCTTCCTATTGTTCTCATGCGCGCTAAGGTTTAATAAAGTTGGTGTGCAAGTCCTTGTAGCTGTACATGTTTATCGAGAATTAATCATATGTGTGTTGATGATTACTAGTTTGTTGCAGACTTCCTTGCTGCATCATCACATAAAAATTCTGCCATCAATCCTCTACTACTAAATAAATTCTATAGTCATGTTGGAATAAGTACACTGTGATGGTCCTGGGAGAAAATGAAACATATATATGTTCATTAGTTATTTTAGTTGCAGGTTCATCCCTGAGAAGCTTAGCAAAAAATAACATCTTAAGACACACTTATATTAGTTCACTAGTGCAGAACTGGGCATTAGCACCGGTTCGTAAGGCCCTATAGTGCCGGTTACATAACCGGCACTAATTTGTGGTCACTAAAGGCCCCCCTTAGTACCGGTTCATACGAACCGGTGCTAGAAAAGCAACCACGTGTACGAGCCAGCTCGGGGGCACAGGCCCTTTAGTACCGGTTGGTAACACCAGCGGTACTATAAATTTAGTGGGTTTTAGTTTTATGATTTCTCTTTCATTTAATTTTGTGTTTCCATTTTAATTCTTTTTAGTTTGCTGGTATTTTACGATACTACACATTGT